>JAJEJO010052624.1:205917-284018 GCA_020662805.1 Glaucomys volans
GGAGGAGGAGGAGGAGGAGGAGGAGGAGGAGAAGGAAGAGTAGGAGTAGAGTTAGAGTAGCCAGAGCATGAGGGAAGGAGAAAAGAGAAGGGAAGAAGGTAGGAAGGGAAGTTGAGGAGAGAAGAAAAGAGATACTGTGGGATGGCAGATATGAAGGCCAGCTTCCAGAACTGTGATCCAAACACATTTCTATTATTCACAAATTACCTAGTCTATTAGATCCTGTATCATAGCTGAAACTAACTGAGAGGACTTAGAAATACAACATAGAAAGGAAACATATAATGACACAGTGTATCAACATGGTCAGTTGCCAGAATCAAATAGCTGCCCCTTTGTGTTCCATGCAAGGGCTCCTTTTGGATTTCACAACAACTACAATGCAAATTATTTCAGGATATAAATGGGTTCATAGTCCTCAGTTTATCCCTAGCATAGACATATTTTCATATCATTTTTTCATTTTGGTTCTCAGATTTGAAGTAGGGCAAATATAATATGTGATTAACCTGGCACTTTCCATGAGAAACATCTCTGCAGAAGTGGATTTAATGCAACATTAGGGTTTATTTTTATGTTTATTTTTTATGTTTATTTTTTTCTTGGTACAGCTGAATTTGTGCTATTTAAAATACCTGAAAGTCACAAAGAATGGTCATTTCCTTCTGCTGGGCTTCAAGTGGGAACTATAAAATAATAAAAACCTTTCACTATATTACGTAATAAAAATTATATGAAAATTTAAGTTATGTAGTGCAGGTGAAAAATATTACAGAGTTGAGAATGTGAGAGAGGAAACTGAGCTAGAATTATCAATAAAGTTTTAAGATTAGCATTTTTAAGCTTAAAGTTTTAATATTGGATTTTTTTTTTTTTTCAGAATAGCCAAAGCAACCTTTTGCAAGAAAAGAGAAGCAGGAGGCATCACAATACCAGATTATAGTGAAGAGCTGTAGTAACAAAAGCAGCGTGGTATTGGCACCAAAAGAGATATGTAAACCAATGGTACAGAATAGAAGATTCAGAGACAAAACCCACATAAATAAATACTGTTAACTCATGCTGGACAAAGGTGCCAAAAACATACAATGGAGAAAAGATAGCCTCTTCAACAAATCATGCTGGGACAACTGGAAATTCATATTTAGCAAAATGAAATTAATACCCTTTCTCTTATCCTACACAAAATGATCTCAAAGTTGGTCAATAATTTACACTAGAACAGAGACCCTATACCTAATAGAAGAAAAAGTAGGCCCAAATCTAAACAATGTTGACTTAAGAACTGTCTTCCTTGACAAGACTCCTAAAGCACAAGAAGTAAAATCAAGAATCAGTAAATAGGATGGAATCAAACAAAAAGCTTCTTCACAGTGAAGGAAACAATCAAAAACATGAAGGAAAAGCCTACACAATGGGAGAAAATCTTTACCACATGCACCTCGGATAGAGCATTAATCTCCAAGATTTACAAAGAACTCAAAAAACTCAACACAAAGCAAACCTCCCAAATAAACGAGTCGATAAAGGGCTAAGGAACTGAACAGACACTTCACAGAAGAAGTACAATAAATCAACAATTATATGAAAAAATATTCAGCATCTATAGAAATTAGAGAAATGCAACTCAAAACTACACTGAGATTTCATTTCACTCCAGTTGGAAAGGCAACTATACAAGCAACAATAAACGTTGGTGTGGATGTGGGGAAAAAGGCACACTTGTACTTGCTGGTGGAGTAGCAAATTGGTGCAGCCACTCTGGAAAGCAGTATGGAGATTTCTCAGAAAACTTGGAATGGGCCCACAATTTGACCCAGCCATCCAACTCCTAGGTTTATACCTAAAGGACTTAAAATCAGCATATTACAGAGATGCAGCCACATCAATATTTATAACAGTTCAATTCACAATAGTTAAGGTATGGAACCAACTTAGGTGCCCTTCAACAGATGAATGGATAATTGTGGTATATATATACAATAAATATTATTCAGCCTTAAAGAAGAATGAAATTATGGCATTTATTGGTATATGGATGGAGCTGGAGAATATTATGCTAAGCGAAATAAGCAAATTTCAAAGAACCAAAGGCTGAATGTTTGCTCTAATATGAAGATGCTATTCACATTAAGAGGGGAAGGGAAGAATAGAAGTAGGAATGATAGTAGAATGAAATGGACATTATTACCCTATGTTCATATATGATTACACACCCTGTGTAACCCTACATCATGTACAACCAGAAGAATGAGAAGTTATACTCCATTTATGTCTGATGTGTCAAAATGCATTCTACTGTCATGTATAACTAATTAGAACAAAAGAATCAAAAGAATTTTGTTAAGTTTAAAGTTTTAAGATTTTACCATCAGTAATATCTGACAATTTCCATTCATTTTATGCCCATATTTTATAGTATTGGTTTACTTCAATTTACATTTAAAACAATGCATGCACTATCAATCAACTAAATGTGCATTAAAAGTGATTTTTTTTCCAAAATAAACCTTACTGATACTAACTGTCACAATTCTTCAAAGATAAAGCTCTTATAAAATGTCAAATGTGTTCAACAATTTGGATTTGCAAATGTGAAATTATTAAAAATGTATATATATTTTCTTTTCAATTACCTAATTCAACGCCATTAATTTAGCTCTTCCGGGGCAGTAGTATAAGCATTATATCAGTAAAATTGTCTGAAACAGTACAAATTTGAGTTAAAATGTCCAGACTGGGTTATTACATCATTCATTTTGATAGCATGTGCTTAATTTAGTGTATTTGTTCATTTATTTATTTATTTTGGGCAACTAGGGATTGAACCCAGGAGCACTTCACTGCTGAATGCTCCCCAGTCCTTTTTAATTTTTCTTTTGAGACAGAGCCTGAGTTGCTGAGGGTATGCCTAATTTGCTGAGGCTAGCCTCAAATATGGAATACAAATATGTATCAGGCTTCCAAGTTACTGGGATTACAGGTGTGTACCACTGTGCCAGCCGATATTACATATTTTATAGAAAGAGAATGCTGGAAGTTTTTAAGTGAGGATTTTACTTTAAAATACATATTTTATTAATAACCCTAGAAATTTATTTCAGTTAAGGAAATCCTCATTACACTATTTTCCAATAATCTGAAATGATAGTGAACATCACTTTTTTAAAAAAAATCTCTCTTTATTTTATGATAGTGGTTTGAGACTTTCAACTATTTATAAATTTTGATTGGTTATCTTTAAAAAAAGTATATGGGGGCAGTAACACTCCAGGGAAAGTTTAGAGCAGAGGTTGACAATCTAGTAGAAAACAAGATTCAACTAATATATGAAACTCCCAAGATTTAGTTTTACTTGGTAATAGAACAAAGAGAGAAAGCAAATATTTTTATCTAGTGAAATGGAGAAATTATTTCCATAATTGAATTGACTAAGATCACCATAATATCAAGTTATTATTATTTTCAAATATCTAATAAATAATTAGATTTGGAGAATTTGTTTTTTTATTTCTTTGTATTGCCTCTTTTAGCTTCCATTTTTCTTTCTTTCTTTAATTGATATATATTTAATATAGATAAATATTACATATATGTAAATATGTATATACATATATTGGTACTGGAAATTAAACTCAGGGGTGCTTTATCACTGAGCTATATCCCCAGACTCCCCAGTCCTTTTTGTGGTTTTATTTTTGAGACAGGGTCTCAGTAAGTTGCTGAGATTCTCACTAAATTGCTAACACTGGCCTTGAACTTGAGATCTTTCTATCTGAGTCTCCAATGTCCGGAATTACAAGTGTGCACCAAGGAGCCTGGCTCCTCCTCCTCCCACTCCTCCTCTTCTTTTTCTTCAGATATGTCCTACCTAAGTTACACAGGTAGACCCCAAAATCCTGAGCCTCCCAGGAGTAGCCTACTGGTGTAGGCATGGGACACCATACAGGGCAATTACTTTTTTTTTAAATATGTGGCTGGAGTCTTTTAAAACAATAAGTAGATTGACTACAACAACTGCACATTATCTATTTCATTACATTTAAATGCATTTTCCATTCACCCACCCAAGTGTGAGGAAACTGGTCTAACATCTTAACACGAGGTTAAGTGAGCCTCTGAATGAATAGTAATTTTTATTCCATGCAGTTTTTAAGTAATTTTGCTTACTACTTAATGCATCTCTAAATTTACGATATCCTTCTATGCAAAATTAGCTAAATGATTTGATATTTCAGAGACTTTCACAAATTTCAGTGATGTATTTTGTGTTGACATTAGATATTGAATGAATATATCCATGAGAATGAAACATGGACCATGAATATAAAGTTTTGAAAAATCAATGACTGCAAAGTATAGAAATCTCTCAGTTACCCTGAAGGCTCATGTTAGGGCTACCAACTTTTTATTCCAAATTCTTTTTTCAAATCAGATTATACTTTAGACTCATGAAATATTTTAAAATGCCTTTTACCTACTTCTAGGCTACAACACAGAGCACTTACATAAAAATCTATGGCGGTTACATATTGAGAATAAGTTTTTAAAGTACTTTGCTGACTCTAAATGTCCAACAGAAATAACAAACCATTTACCTGACTCAAGGTTCAGTATCCCAAATCATCTGCTCCATATTAAGCTGTAATTTTCATGTGGGGACAGTTTTGCACCTTTTGGAATGTTTGGTAAAGTCTGGAGGTATTTTTAGCTATCATAATTTGGTGGGGATTGTTAGCATCTGGTGGGTAAAGTCAGGGACATTGATAAACCTCCTTACAACCCATAGCTCATAGCATTGAGGAATCATTTGGACCAAAATGTCAATAGTACCAAGGTTAAGAAGTCCTGAAACATAGTTAGCAGTAACCCATGTCCCCAGATCAATCTGCTTATCTGAAAACATTTTTAAAGTACCTGCTGTTTCTGTTTCTCTTCCAATTCTTCATGTTTTTTTTTTTTTCCTCCTAAGGATTTAACCCACAGATGCTTAACCACTGAGTCATATCCCCAGTCCATTTTAACTTTTTATTTTGACACAGGCTCTCACTAATTTCCCTAGGGCCTGCCTAATATACTGAGGCTGGCTTTGAATTTATGATCTTCCTGCCTCAGCCTCACAAACTGCTGGGATTACAGGTGTGTGCCCATCTTCTCTTCCAATTCTAAAGACGCTAAGGAACTATTGAATTATGGGATCTTTTTCCTTTACTCTGCTCTTTCTAAGACTATTTTTCTTCTCTATTGACAGTTTAAAAGTAAATGGAAAGGATAAAAACTTGAGATGATTAAACTTTGTTCAATTCATTGTTTTTTGCATTATTAACCCTTATTTGTGTGTTGCCAAAACAATTGGATTATTATGTTAATAACTACAATTTAAAGAAGGAAACCTATCAACTCCATCAATCATGATAAAGACAGTTGAATTCATACAGTGCAAGTGACTTCCTACCTCAATTCTTACTGTAAGAACAGATTTTCATAAGAAGACCCATTTCTGCACTACAATGAAAACTCAAATAATTATGAAAAAGTGTTAATTATTTTAACCTAATAAGCTTGTCAAAAATAGATTAATTATAAGCTGCCATTGTGAGGCAACTTGTGTAACATGATAGAAGCTGTTGAGAGATTAAATAATTGGAGTTTGGGAGAGAGGTCAAGAGTTGACAAACTTAGGAGTTATTTTTCCCCACGGGAAAGAATTGTGGTCTCTGAATGCATCTCATGGAGATAGTATAACAGAGAGTAGAAAGGTTAAGAATAGTACTTTGGTAAGGGTAAGATTTTTTTATGTTAAAAAGAAAACAACCTGCAAATTAATTCCAAGGGCAAAACGCAACTCAAAAGTGTTACAAATATCTATGTTCTGGTTAATCAGAGAATCAAGTCAAAAAGTATATAGTCAGAAGGTCATTTCTATATTTATTGGTACCTGGGATGGAACTCAGGGGCACTCAACCACTGAACCACATCCCCAGGCCTATTTCATATTTTATTTAGAGAAAGGATCTCACTGAGTTGCTTAGCACCTCTGTTTTGCTGAGGCTGGCTTTGGATTCGGTGATCCTCCAGCCTCATCCTCCGGAGTTGCTGAGATTACAGGTATTCACCACCATGCCTGGCAGAAAGATATAAGCATGGCCTAAATTATCTGGATATTTTCTTTATTACTTTTGTTTGTAGTTGAATTCTGAAGGGCTTAGTAATGATCTTCTACTTGGTGAAGGTAATATGGCTATGATTTCCTTCATTAAAGGGAATTGTAGATTTAATATCCAAATGATTAATTAGAAACTCAGTCATCCAGGGTGCCCCAAGATTCCATGAGGGTCAATAGTTAAAAAGGATTGCACAAAAGCCAAGCCCAGCACTGTGATAGCCAGGCATTCAGATATCAGCGGGCTCAGATCTCCATCAGGCATTCACTTTTAATTGGTCCAAATTTATGGCTAACATATACATGGGCTTCAATTTTTTTCTTGAATATTTTCTTTTCTGCATAATCATTGCCCAGTTCTCTTGACTGTGCTTTTGCCTTGGTTTTCTGGTTTGAACTCTTTGCTAAGGCTGGAGACCTGCCCTGAACTCCAGCCCAAAATAGCTCTTGCCAGCTCCCTGATCCTTATACCACAGCTTCTGGTCTCCAAAGCCTCCAGCTGAGCAAAGCTATGTAAATGCTATGACTGATAATAAATTCAAACTTCCTGAGTGAGAGTGAGTAAGTGAAAATATAACATTAAAGAAAATATATGGTAAAGTTGTCAGTGATTCCTAACTGAAAACTAAGTCGTCTCTAGATCATAAGTCCGCTTTCATCATTTTGATCCTGTATGAAAAAAAAAAAAAGAAAATAGAAATAAAATATTCACAGTGATGCAAGCTGGCTTTGAAATCAGGAAGCCTGGGCTCACACCATTTCCCTAACTGGCACATTCATTGGAAATGATGTTCAAAGCAAATCACAAGGAATGGGAAAAGCAGCTTTTGCTTCTCTGAAAGAATATACAACCATGCTTCCTTTTGCAGTGCAAGTTTGTATTTGCCATTCTAAGCATATTAATGTACAGAAAGATGAAGATGTCCCCATCTTCTACTGTTTATTTATTTACTTGGGGGAAACTAAACTTTATTTAACAATTAGGGCTTATAGGTCTAATAATAGGTCTACTTACATCATGCTCTAAAATAGACCGGGAGTGTTTAATTTCATTCTCTGAACTACTCTGTGTAGAGACTCAAAGCAAATTAAATGAAATATTATGGATTTTATGGTTTAAGTTTAGTTTACGAATGAGGTGCCTATTTACAGAGCTGACGGGGGCCAAGTAAAGGAGTTAGGGTTGGTCTTTGGTACATCTCTACTACAACCTTTCACCTTCTGCAGTTGGTCCACAGAAAACATGCTATCAAAAATGTGGGTTTTAGAACAGCAAAATGTACAGAACTTTTCTTTATAGCCACACTAGAAAAAAATTAATGAGAATTTTAAGTTATTAGGATGTGGACAAATTCAAAGGGAAAAAGGGAGGCAACTCTTTCATTATAGATCAAGTATCAGCTTATTACTGCATGAGATTACTTGGTTTTCATCTGTTGTATTTCCGGGGGTCAGTGGGCTATGCAAGGAACTAATGCATGTCACAGAAGAAC
This sequence comes from Glaucomys volans, assembly GCA_020662805.1. Classification (NCBI taxonomy): domain Eukaryota; kingdom Metazoa; phylum Chordata; class Mammalia; order Rodentia; family Sciuridae; genus Glaucomys; species Glaucomys volans. Next base: position 213,574 of record JAJEJO010052624.1, read on the forward strand.
AGGTTCTTTTCCTATTTTTTATCACTTATCATTTGCAATTCTGGTTATTCTGTTTATTCAACATATTTATTAATGATATTCCAAATTTCTAATATGCTTATTTATCAAGATTTTAGAGAAAAAATATCGTATGCTTATTTGTTGCAATCACTGACATAATTATTAGAACAAGTAGTGTAGACACTGCGTTTACATGGGAACGTGTTTAAAACTGTATTATACAATTTCACACTTGGGCCTCTTTTTGGTTAAAAATTAATTTCTAATAGGATTCTTGCATTTGAAAAAAATAGTATTAACCTCTTACACAATATTCATTCTCCTATATATGGCTGGTAAATAATTGGGCTATCGTTAAAGATGAATTTGACCTTTCCTTAAGAGTTTCGGTTGCTTGAGTTTAACATTTCTCCATGAATACTTGTTAGGGATGGAAGCAATTAATAACAGGATTAACTTCACGAAAATTATGTATAAGATGGGAACAGTGGTGCACACCTGTAATCTCAGTTACTCAGAAGGTTGAAACAGGAGGATTTCAAGTTCCAGGCCAGCCTGGGCAACTTAGCAAGAACCTCAGCAACTTGGTGATACCCTATCTCAAAATAGAAAATAAAAAGATCTAGGCATATGGCTCAGTAGTCAAGCATCACTCCATTCAACCCCCAGTATCCAAAAGAAAGAACAAAAAATAAATAAATAAATCATATGAGCAAAAAATGCAAGACCACGAATGCCAGATGGAATATTTGCTTTTGTATAAATTTCTAAATTTTAATACAAAATTATAAATGATCATAGAATAAATGCATATCAGAATAATGTTGCTACAACTAATAAAAAGAGGAATGGGGAAAAGGAAAGATAATGGAATGAGATAGACAATATTACCCTATGTACATGTATGATTACACGAATGGTGTGAATCTCTATCATGTACAATCATAGACATGAAAAGTTGTACCCCATTTGTGTACAATGAATCAAAATTCAGTCTGCAAAAATAAAATTTAAAAAGAGGTATGGAGCAATGACACGAGAAAGAAATGAGCTGTTAATTAACTTGTTCCTCACCAGAAAGAAAAAATTGAAATATTGAAGGAAAGGAAACTTAAAACCATCAATATTTTAAAAGAGTAAATTAATGTTTCTTTTTTGAAAGTTAACTTGTGTATCTACACATAAGAAATGTAAATATCAATGAATGAAAATAAAAATACACTTAAATAGTTTTAAAGATTATGTATAAAATCTTTGTCTTACTTTATTTTCAAGATGACTTAGGGCCTACAAATTGAAATCTGATTAAAGAGAAAGCAGAATTTTAAGGATTTCATTTTGAATCACAATAAATGATAAGGGCAGATAATAATAATGGTAATGAGGAGGAGGAAGAGGAAGCACCTGCTTCCTTCAGAAGGGCACTGAATATTTTCTCTCCCTTTATTTAAAATGTACTTTATCATTCTTCAATTGAATTTGATGTTTTCTCCATCAGCATGTTATACATTATGTTCTATATAATTCTTTTTGCTATTAAAATAGTATATAATTCTCATTTTTTCTGTGTAATTGTTATAGGGGAATGCTGTTGATTTGTGCATTTAAAATTTGTCTAAGTTTTTTAAAATTTTATTCTGTTTACTTGTGATTCTATGGATGATACATCAAGTGATTGTATTTCTTTTCAATCATTATTCCTTAATTCCTTTTTCTTATCTTATTTGCTAAGTGTTTTAGTTCACTTTTTTAATGCTGTGACTAAAAGATCTGACCAGAACAATTTGGGGAGGAAAAGTTTATTTGGGGGCTCATGGTTTCAGAGGTCTTAGTCCATAGAAGGCTGACTCCATTTCTTGGGGCTTGAGGTGAGACTGAAAAACATGGTAGAAGAATGTGGCAGAGGGAAACAGCTCACACTGCGATCAGGAAGCAAAGAGTCTTTACTCTCTAGATACAAAATATATACCCCAAAGCCACGCCACAATTCCCATCTCCTCCAGCCACACCCCACCATTTCAGTTACCACTCAGTTAATCCCTATAAGGGGATTAAATCACTGACTGGGTTAAGACTCTCACAACCCAATCATTTCTCCTCTGAACCTTCTTGCATTGTCTCACACATGAGGTTTTGGTGAACACCTCACATCCAAACCATAACACCAGGTCTTCTATCATTATAATTAAAAGATGTAGACTTTTACACCAGAAATTACAGAAGACATCATACTTTACTTGGAGACCAAAAGACTTAAAAATTTCAGATTAGGAACAAGGCAAAGATCTTCATTATTATGTATATTTTCTGTAATTATAAAACTATTAATTCAAACAATAATTGCATATTCCTCTTGTCTATTCCAATTATATTAATGTCTACTGCTGTTCTATCTATTCTCATATAAACATTTTATGTGTTTTGATTTTTTTGTATTTATTCTTTGTTTCCAATTGGATAGCCAAGAAATATGTTTCTTATTTTTACTTTAATCTCTACAATGTCTATAGAGACATATATATTTTATATGTAACGTATGTATGTATAAAGGCAATTTAGAGACAGAAGTAAATATCAGCAGGATTAAGTTCATATTTAGCTTTCCTCTGTTTTCTGTTTGCTGTCAATACCAGAGTTTCAGGTTTCAAGACAATTATCTATTTTCAGTTATTTATGTGTTTATTCATTTATTTATCATTTTTTCCTTTTAAACATTTTATTCTAATAGAGTTACTTAGTTTGTGCCACTTGCTGCTTTTATTCATATATTTCAGGTAGAAAATTTCCTCTGACTTCTGCTTTAGTTTCAAAATGTAGTAATTTTGCTTTCATTCAAGCCTGACCTATTTCATAAATTTCCCGTAATTTCTTTTACACAGATTACATTTGGTAGTGACTTTTTCATTGTACAAAAATAAAATCATCATTGGAGCAATCCTTTGTTTTTACTCTTCAAATAATGTTACATAGGTTTTACACATTGGATCTATCATTGTCTTAGAGAAATGTATGCAAGTCTAGAGATGCTTTTCTACACTCGTAAGATTTTGCTCAATCATTTTGAAATGAGAGTGTAAGGTTAATATGTTTTCCTAATCACTTTTTTCTTCTGGATCCATTTTTTTTTTTAAACTTGTATTTCAGTTGGGGTTCAGTTACCAAAAGACATCGCATTTGATGGTCTACACAATAAAATTGTTCTGGAAGCCAACATCTGGCATATCTTGGATGTCCACATATCTTGAGAAATTCTGAATTTATTTTTATTGCTGGACTACCTTCATAATAGATTATTTTCCAAGAAAGTCTTGGAAGCTTTCTGAAACTCTAAATGCCTAAGAAATCCCCATTTTGTTTTCATCTTTAAATGACAATTTGGTGATACTGAAAAAAAAACTTGAGTTCTTTTCTTTCAACACTTTGAAATTATTCCCTATTATTTTATTTACTTAATTGTTGCTATTGGAAACAATGAATAAATCTGCATCATATTTGTATAGGTGACTGAGTTTGTCTTCCAAGTAGACATCAGAATTTTCTACTGTCTTTAATAATAAGATATTTTATTTTTAATAAAATAAAATATTTTCACTAAACTACTATCTGTTTCAACATGATGTTTATATATAGGGATTAAAAAATATGTTTTCCATGACAGCTTAGGAAGTCTTTGAATATGAATTAAGTTTTCTTAAACTAGATGAAACTGCTAGTCATTATTTCATACGAATTTTTCTTCCCTGCCATTCTTGTTACATTTTATTCTCCTTCTTATCTCCTATTTTATAGACAATAACACTTCTTTTTCATTCCTCACTCACATTCTTTGAAATTTTTAATATTTCTATTTTCTTCTTGATTTCCAATACTTCTGAGAGATTTCAGCCTAACATTCTTATGCATTAATTTATTTGGGGATGCATATAGATTACTCTTCAATCCAGTGACTTCATTTGTATTTTAATGACAGTATTTTCCAGAAACTTTTCTTCCATTGGTTCTTCCTTACTGCTTATACTTTGTTAGTCTTACACACATACTCCCTACCACCTTGACACAATATTGCTTAAGCTAGTTCTAAATTTTTGTTCTCCTTGTCCCATCAATTCTGTTCCATTTGGTATTTAATCTACTCAGTCTTTATTCCCCATGGCGCCATGGATCTCAAAATTTGAGTATATTTTGTGAGCAAAATTTCCTTCAGCATTTCATCAATTAGTGGCTGTTATTTATATCCTGGTAGAGGAAGTAAAACGACTAAGAATATTGTGATTACATGAATTGTTATTGAACTAGAATATTTTTGAATGAGAAAGGTGTCGAAACAATTAAAATTTGAAAATTTTATGAGATACATATGTATCAATAATATATATTTTATTTTGCTGTGAATTTTTCTAATAGTTTTTTTTCACACAGCATTTTAGAAGATAAGACTCCTTTAAAGATAAAAGTAAAATTTGGAAATAAGGGTATTTTTATTGCTTATTTCAGATTTATTTTAAAAATTGATCATATATATTAGAATTAGAATTGTTATGCATAGCTCATGAATAGAATTATTACATGCTATAATTAGAATAATCATGTATACTAGATACTTAATGCAAAATGTATTACTTTTATTCGTCTGTCTCTATATTTTCATAAATTTTCATTAATCTTCAAGTTTGTATTTTGTTTCAAAAATTTGAAACCATTGCTTTCAATCCATTTTTTATATACCACAATATTTTTATCAAATACAGTATTTCAAGAAATGATTAAGAATCTGATATGTTTGCAGTAATACTAAATGAAGAATAACCTCAATATTAATTTTTGTATTAGAATGTGTAAATATCTTAGCCCATGATTTTTGCCTCTTTTGTGTACATTTCTTAAATGAATATTTTATGAGGCAAAATCTATCATTTTTTAAATTAATTTATAATTATTTTGTACACCGTCAAATGTAGATGCTGAAAATGAGAAAACGATTCGATTTCATCCCACTGTAAAGTATAAACTTAAACCATACAAATAAAAAATTTATCAAAAGATAATTCATACAATATTAGACATTCAATATTACAATAATAATATTTCAAAATTAAAATGGTAAACTTCTACCTCTCACAAGTAAATTCATTCAATTCTTTTTTTTTTTTAGTACATTTAAAGTTTTGTTTTTAACAATTATATGCCAAAAGCACTTTCAAAATCCAATTGGTGACAAATAACAAAGAGAAGGTTTTTACTGCTGTGGCATTTTTGTATTAATAACAACCTTATCACAAATATTTAGAAATTTATTTAATGTAGTTATGGAGGTATAAAATACCTTGCATTTAAATTTAAAGGAATATGCAGTTTTTATGGACATAATTATTAGTCATGCATCACCACCAATTTCAAGTCTTTCTATGTCAATAATTTCTTTGTTTTTAGGCTTGTGAAAACTGTTTTTATTTATTTTTAAATTCACACGTAGTAATTGCACATATTTATGGGGTAGAGAGTGGTACTGTAATACATATATACAATGTACAATGGTCAAGTCAGGGTATTTAATTTTTCCATCTACTTATCATTTCCTTGTGTTTGGAGCATTTGAACTTCTTTCTTTTAGTTTTTCTTGAAATATGTGATCAATTGACATAAATTACATCAGAACTTTTCCTCACATCCAACTATATTTTGGTAACCATTATTTAACCTCTTGGGATCACTCCCTCCTCCCACCCTTCCTAGTCTCTCATAATCACAAATAGCCTCTTCTTTATGCGTGTATGGGTGTGGGTGTAGCTGTTGGTGCACTGGGGGAGCCATCCCAGGACCTCCTGCATGATAGACAACTGCTGTGCCACTGATTTACACACAGCCCCTCAAATCTTTTTTGAGATCAAGGTGTTTTTAGCTTCCTAATAAGAGTGAGGACATGTATTTGTCTTTCTGCTTATGGATTTTATATATATATACATATATATATGAAATTTTACATATAAACTTTTTATTGATTGATTTTTATTTATTTATTTATTTTGGTACTGGGGATTGAAACCAGGGTAGTCCACCACTGAGCCATATTCCCAGCACTTTTTTGTATTTTATTTAGAGACAGGGTCTCGCTGAATTGCTTAGGACATCACTAAATTACTGAGGCTGACTTTGAACGTCCAATCCTCATGTCTCAGCCTCCCAAACTGCTGGGATTACAGGTGTGGGCCACCATGCCTGGCCTTTCAGTTACTTTTTTTTTTTTTGGAACCAGGGATTGAACTCAGGGGCACTCGACCACTGAGCCACATCCCCAGCCCCTATTTTGTATTTTATTAAGAGACAGGGTGTCACTGAGTTGCTTAGGGCCTCACTAAGTTGCTGAGGCTGGCTTTGAACTCATGATCCTCCTGCCTCAGTCTCCCAAGTGCTGGGATTACAGGTGTGTGCCACTGTGCCCAGTCATATATATTTTTAGTATATAGATTTTATATAGATTTATATATAGATTTATGTGTATATGTTTATATATAGATTTTATATATATATGTACATACATATATATACTAATAAAATAAAATATCTGTATAGTATATCTGTAAAATATAAAACATAAAAATAAAAATATAATATAAAATAAATATAATATAATATAATATATAATATAATATATAATATATTAAAATATAAATATAAAATATCTGTATAGTATATATATACAGATATTTTATTTTATTAGTGCATGTCAGGAAAATGGAGTTAGCTTCCCTCATCAGGATGTGTGGGAAACAATGACTAAGATATCTTTTAAGTCAGGAACCATAGCGCATGTGTACTCTGATCTAACCTGTACTGTATTTGGCATGCTGCTGGCTTTGTTGTAACTCTTATATAGACTGAATAGGACTTTTCCGTATGCTCAGATTGCCCACCCAATGAATAAAGGCAAGTCAGATCTCCCTACAGCCCTGCGTAATTTCTTCAAGCTGCTCAAATCTCCAGTCAACCTGCCTGGGATAGAGCAGTTGCAGAATAGTGCATTGTAGTAAACATGTAGGACTGGAGTTCATTTTGACACGATCATACAGGCGTGAAATATAATTTGCTCCTATTCCTCAATACTTCTTCATTCCCTCCCCCTTCCCTATCCCTGTTCCCCTTCCTCTAGTCTTCTGTTTTTCATTTTATTTATATGTTTATTTGTTCATCATTGTTTAAATTACAGCTTTATAGATATACAGAAAGGTGAAATTCACTGTGGTATATTCATATATGTACATAGCATAATTTGGTCAATTTCATTCTTAAGTTCCTCCCTTTTCCCTCATCTCTCCTCCTCAATCTCCATCCTCTGTTTCGTTGATCTTCCCTAAATTTTCATGTGATCCCTCCCTTTTTCCCCTTACTTTGCCCTAGATTCTCACATATGAGAGAAAACATTTGACCTTTGACTTTGAGTCTGGCTTATTTCACTTAGCATGACGTTTCCCAGTTTCATCCATTTAGCAGCAAACGTATCATTTCATTCCTTTTTATGGCTGAAGTAAAACTCCATTGTGAATTTATACCAATTTACACCCATTTTCTGGCTTTCTTCATTCTGCAAGGATAGTATCTGTTTCAAAATGCTATGCTCCCAAGAAATTGCATTCTTATTCTTAGTTCAAATAAAAATTGAACATCTAACACTTAATCCTTAACTGACCTTAACATACCATTGAAATTTTCAAATTTTTGTTTTAGCAACATAGATTAAAGCATAAAATAATGATAGAAATGAACTTACTTCCTTTGCTTGAAGCTCTGACAATAATTATATAAAATTGGTTTTTTTCAAATTTTTGAAACTCTTCTTTTGTTAATGGAGTCAACTTATTTCCACTAACCTTGTGCTTTTTACAAATACATAAGAAAATGTGAAACAAAATATGAGCAGATTTGATTTAGAACAGACAGTTGTTTGAAGTGGCATATCATATTTTATAGAATGATGATATGCACATGCCGATGTCTCACCTCCATCAAGGTAATACTATAACTACTAATTTTGTAAAGTGAATTGTTGATGTTTGTTCAGCAAAATTTTTACCTGTGGTCAGAGGTCTGATCCTGGTGAAGGATGTTAAATATTAATCAATATTTTGCAGGATACATATTCATCCTCCACTTCCTTGAGAACTGCAAATTCAGTCCATAAATTGTTCTTAAACTTGCAATTTTGTTTTTGAGTTCAGTACTATGAAAGTGCTTATTCTACTAGACTGGATCTAGTGGATGCAGAAGAATGTACATGAGATGATGACACAAGGAAGATCAAACACACATTCCAAACAAAATTACACACCTTAGATGAAATCCAGTGCCCTCAAGACCATGCTTTTTCAATTTCAAAATAGAGAAATAATTTATTCACCAAGCTAATAGCTCCCTCATATATTGTTTTGTTTAACGCCCAAAGTTTAAGATTTATCTTTAAAAAATAAAGCAGGAAAGAAACAAGAACAAAAATATTCTGGTAAACGTGCCAAACACTACTCTCAAATCTCAAAGTAAAAGTAGGAAGAGCATTATTGTTCACTGTTAGAACCCTGTAATCTCAAAAATGTGTCAAATGCCTTCATCTGGAAAAATTAATATTTGTCATTTATTATAAAATTTAATGCTACTCACTTTGGATTGCCTAATAATTGCTGGTGCCAGGGTCTTTTATAATTCATGTTCTGTAACCTATTTCATCTTAAAAATGAAAGTTGAAATCAGAGGAACAGTTGAATCCCCTTATTTTCCCTAACCTCACTCCACCACATTTTAATATTCTATACCCAGAACTGGGCACCTAGGTCCTTGCTTAGGTCTATGTCAACTACCATACAGCATCTTCAACACCATGATTTTCCTCTGATCATCAAAAACACACATAATTGTAAAATATTTACATTCTGATCCTATATGTCATATATTTACTTCTTAGGTTATCCATTTTCTTTGCTTATTGCACTGGAAACAGATTGCCTATATGTTTTCTTTTAAAATAGGGTATTTTTTCTGAGGGGAAAATACTCATTTTTTGATGAAAGTTACACTAAAAGAAATCATTAAATATAATCTCATCCAGATAAAGCATGGATTAATTGAATCTCTTCCCATCCAGCAAAATAGAAGTCAAGCCAAGTAAATCTTTTAAAAGTTGGATTTCTATTGAGCAGAATTCTATGGGTATTTCCTAGTTAATAAAAAAATTTATAGCTTTCTATTAGTTTTCAAAATATATTCAATGTACAAATTAAAGTTTTAGAATATTAGCAATATTTTTAGGCTTTAGAAATTTTAACAAAATAATCTAGCACAATGTCTCAAAACCCTGGGAAATATTTTAGCTTAAAAACTACATAAATTCTTAATTTGACTGTTTGGAAATATGCTCATTTTCAGCTGCCCATAAATTTTAAAGATCATAATGTAATGTCCAAAATATATTTTAGGCAATAGCAATAGCATATTAATCTTTTTTTTTTTTCGACTACCAGGAATTGCTTAACCATTGAGATGCATCCCCAGTCCTTTTTCTATTTTATTTAGAGACAGGGTCTCACTGAGTGCTTAGGGCCTTGCTAAATTGCCGAGGCTGATTTTGAACCACCTTCCTGCCTCAGCCACCAAGCCACTGGGATTACAGAAATGCACTACTGTGCAGGCAATAGCATATTAATCTTTATAAGATCCTATATGATCCTATATGTCATATGATCCTATATGACATATAGGATCAGAATGTAAATATTCTTAAAGACCCACATAATTTGGCAAAATATTCAAGAATATGAAGAATTTAGGAGAATTGTCCACCACATTTGGGAAAAAATCACTTGAAGTAGAAATTTGAAAGGAATGACTTCTTTTTTAAAAAATTTTTACTATTATTTTTAATTTTACAGACTTCATTTTGATTCATTGTACACATATGGGGTACAGATTTTCATTTCTACGGTTGTGCATGATGTACATTCACATCATTATTGTTAATCATACATGTATGCAGGGTAATGATGTCTATCTCATTCCACCATTTTTCAAAACCCCACCCTCTCATTTACCTCTACATTTCCTCCATTCTTCTCTCACCCCACCACCCCCAACCAGATTTTGTATCATCATCCACTTATCAGGGAAAACATTCGGCCTTTGTTTTTTTGGGATTGGCTTATTTCACTTAGCATGATAATCTCCAATTCCATCCATTTGTCTGCAAATGCCATAATATTATTCTTCTTTATGGCTGAGTAGTATTCCATTGTGTGTGTGTGTGTGTGTGTGTGTGTGTGTGTATATATATATACGTATATATACATATATACGTATATATATATATACATACCACAGCTTCTTTATCCATTCATCTGTTGAAGGGCATCTAGGCTGTTTTCACAGTCTAGCTATTGTGAATTGAGCTGCTATAACCATTGATGTGGCTGTGTTACTGTATATGCTAATTTTAAGTCCTTTGGGTATAAACCAAGGAGTGGGATAACAGGGTCAAAAGGTGGGTCCATTCCAAGTTTTCTGAGGAATCTCCACACTGCTTTCCAGAGTGACTGCACCAATTTGCAACTCCACCAGCAATGTAAAAGTGTCCCTTTTTCCCCACAGCCAGCATCGTATTGTTTGTGCTCTTTTTTTTTTTTAAGTCACAAAAAGTTGAATTTATTATCCTACAAAAACATTATGTAAGTCAAATAAAGATAATAATCAAGTTGTTTCATGGACAGGAAGGTGACTTATTAATTCCCTTTCATTTCCAAACTTCATCAAGCAGTCACTACATTTATGAGGTAACTCAGCTGAATGCTTGAAATCTGGATGAATTTTAAGATCTTCAATCTGTCCTGTAGTATATTCACAATATTGACATAAATAAATTCCTTCGGATAAATGTGAATTCAAATGCTTGCAATATTCTAGCATGCTTGAAAAGCCCTTCCCACAGTCATCAAAACATGAGGAAATATTTTAGTATGTTCAATAGCAACATGCCTGTTAACATTTATATGAAGTCTACTCCGAAAACCACACACTTGACATACAAAGAAGTTCTTACATTTATCAAAGGTAATTTTGCTTAAGAGGCTGTATTGTCCATGTCCTCCACTGTTATACTTATCACTTAGTTCTATTAATTTCCTGTATTTACCACATGGCTATGCAAGTCTTCTGGATCATAAGTACTGTTCATCACAGCTCTGCTCCTGGAATTGAAGGTAGAGTTCACTGCTTGAGGAAAGCTGCACCTCACACTGCTCACACCAGTACAGGCGATCGCTAAAGTGGGTGTCTGCGATGTGCTGGCTGAGGTTCTCAAAAATTCCTGTCCTGTAATCATCTCAGTATTTACAAATGCAGGGATCCTCTTCAGGTAGTTTGGCATGTTTGATCAGAAGCATGTTGATAGAGAAGCTTTCCTTGCATACTCGACACACATTTGAATCAGTATGTTTATGCTTCAGGATCATGTTTTAAATCAGAAAAATATTTACTATTGAATTCACAAAGTTCACATTTATAGAGGCCAGTGCTATTAGTTCTCAGTAAAGGCCATTTCTGCTGGGCAGTCACATTCAAAGTTTGGCTCTTGTCAAAAATTTTACAAAGTTTAGCTGGTGACTCTTCATCAGTTTGGTCTTGGAGCCTCTTGGAGGAATTGTTTTCTGTCTCTATGTCATAATCCTCTGAAATTGCATGTACTTCTACAGTAATGGGGACATCTTCGGCAGTGTGAACTTCTAAAGGACTCTCCTCTTGAGTCTGTTGGTTGATTGATTCGGGTGAATCATACCCTTCATTAAAATTTCTACAAAATCAGCAGATTTTTCTGTAGAAAAGAGAGTGTGGTCTATAATTCTAAGTACAGGACTGGGAACCAGATAGTTTTGATTTCTGTTTCTGGCCTTGATTCCATCTGCAAATTTTGGCAAGTCATTTGATGTTTCAGTATCAGAATCATCATCTTTGTTGTCAAAATATTTTAAGTCTGGCTGTCTCATAGAGCAGACACTGTAACAATGATCAGAAAAAAATCCCATTGAATCCATCTGCAATTCTGCTTATTCCAGAGGAATCTAAATAACGAGAAAGATGTGAAGTCTTCCTTTTTCTTTTTTAGAATATTCATTCATAGCTTTTCAATTTGGTATAATTCTTAATATTGCAGTGAGGAAAAATGAATTATGAAGTTTCCACAGATGGTTAAAAAAAAAACAAAACCCTCAATTTTAGTGATGAAGACACATACTCAGTGAAAGTCAAGTCAACTAAGAAATGGCAAAACCAGAGATGCAAATACAAGTCGGAATTCCTGAGCATTGAATAGCTAACTGTATGTGGGTACATCTTCATGACTAAGCACTGCCACCGGTAAGTTACATCTTGTTTCCAGTTCTTACTCAGCCAGCAAGTGGAAGAGGGGCAGACAGGCATTATCTCACTCTGCACCTGCACCGCTCACCTCTGGCAGCCCCGGAGAGGGCTGGGACGTGACGAGGTGAGGTGGGGGTGGAGGCGGGGCGGGTGCATGGCCTCACCACACAGGGGACCTGGAAGGGACCACGGGCCTCCACCCCAGGGACGTGGCCTGGAGGCCCGTGCCATCTCTGTGTTCTTGATAATAGCCATTCTAATTGGAGTAAGAAGAAATCTTAAGAGTTGTTTTAATTTGCATTTCTCTAATTACTTCTTAATTTTCAAAATATTAATGAATTAAGAGCAGAAGAAATATTTCCAAAATTAAGAAGTTCCCTTTAAAGACTTTGAATCTTCAGCAAGCAATGGAACGACACAGGACTGGTCAGAGTTCCTTCATGGTCTCATGGTTGGTGGCACAGTTATCCACTGATCAGTGGCTCTGATTCCTGCTGCTGTCCTTCCTCTCTAGGCTCTTAGATTTAAGGCTACTCAGAAATTCTATTAAATGACGTCCATCTCATAAATTTATTTTATTTTATTTTTTTAATTATTACAGCTTTGGTAGAAACAGGTGAAAAGTCACAAGACTTTTCAAAAGCAAAAATGAGCTAGAACTGGCCAATTGCAATGTGAGCCTTAGGTTACTCATAGGTATCTCAAGAGGACCAGGACTGATATCCCATAAATATTCTCTGGTGTGGGTTATGGCCCTGCTAGCATTTTGTGGTCAGTGAACATCATGATTGGCTGTACACCATTCTGTTTTTTCACTGGTGTATAACGACAATTGTTAACTATTTTGAATATCTCCACTGCAGAGAGCATTAGATTCCCTCAGCAGGGGATAAAACTATCTTAAATGAAAGACTGTCTCTAGTAAGTATACAGATTACCTGTAAAGACTTAGAAATTAGGGCTGGATCATGGCTCAGTGGCAGATCACTTGCCTAGCACATGTGAGGCACTGGATTCTATTCTCAGCACCGCACCACACATAAATAAATAAAATAAAGTCCATTGACAACTAAAAACATATTTTAAAATAAGATTTAAAAATTACACGCAATCTGTTAGAGCCTTCATTGGGAAAGAAACCTATTCAATAGCATTTGTATATGAAATAAAAATATTTCAGAAGTACAAATACATGGCCCCATGTGAATGACTGTTACTAATTATAATTCATCCTTATATCTTCCTTTATATGTGGATATTTTCAGATCCATGTGACCTGTTTTGAAAAATTTTATATAATTATATTACTGTATATTCAGTTTGATTCAGTTTGAATCAGACAGAGGGGCTGGAATCTTTTGGAGAAGAGCCAGTAACTATCCTCAATCATCCTATGCCAATCTTTGAAGAGATGAATTTTCTCAAATTACTAAAGACAACCACAATTGCTTATTGGTAGCAGCAATGAGAATGCCAGGCTGGCAGCAACTAAAAACAGTCCTCAGAAATGTTAAGCTGAGGGTTCCTCAATGTATCCCCCATTGGTTACAAGAGAACACCCTTTCAGGCATCAGGGAGCACCTAAAATTGGAGCTAATTGTGTTTGTCTTCACTCAGCTACTCCTTTGTGAGTTCCTTGAGGTTAGGTGCAGTTTCTCATTTGCAGAATTGTTCTATTGGCAATTATAGAAAACAGAATGATTTTCGTCCTGGGTTCTGTCTACAAACATTGCATTCTTATAATCGCAGACAATTCAGTAAAATTAAAGCATTTTGTTCCACTTAGAGTTATTTTTGTATACAGAGAGGTTTTTAAACCCCCTTTCAAAATTTACCACCTTCCTTAAGAATAACTTCAAGACCATTCATAGGGTAGTGAAACATTTTTCTTCCCCTTTTGTTAGTTTGTACTGCAAGTTTGTTCTCAGATGATACTTGCTGGTTCTCAAAGCCTTAAGAAAATCACAGGGAATAAAACACAGCTGTCTTTCTTTGATGTCTCTCCAATGGCATGGAGAACTATCACTCTTTCACCTAGATTTCCCTTAATTTAGCCCCTTGACTGCTAAGAGATGACAATTAAAGCATTCAGGCTCTAAAATGGAACCAAAAGGTATAATAATAATAATAAAAAAAGAAGCATTCCAAGAAACTTTTTTTTTAAGAATTCACTGTGGTTACAAATGTAAGATGAAGTTTGTGTCTAACAAAAATATTGTACAATGAAGAACAAACTCAACTATTTGATAGTGGAGGCCAAAATAATTTGTGATATTTTTAGAGTTTTCAGGGTAATTCTCAGTTATAGTTTTAATTCTGTCATAAAATTAAGCATAGTAAGTTTCAAATTGCTTCAAAATATAAATTCCAATTCCTTTATCAAAACAGAACACTCCTAATTTCCCTGTTTGGAGTGTTTTAATTGAACAATAATGCAAACCATATGACAGTAATGTGTTGGTCTCAGTTAAGGTAGATTATACTGTAATAGAAGAAAAAAGTGGATAAAAAGATAATACAGAAGCACTGAAACCTATAAACCCTGCATTTACTTTTTCTGGTAGAAGAAATTGGGACTGTGGAAAAAATAATATTCCCAGAATATTATTGATGATAATCTGTTACTGTCTTGTTGATAATCAGTGTTTGAATTAAGTGTACTGTTGTTTGGCTTTGAAAGACTGCAGAGAAGTCATGTTAAATTATTAAAAACAGAGAAATTTATTGATATCTTGCATTTTGTGCTTTTTATACCCTGGATTTCAATGTCCTTAAATAAAAAAATGTTCTATCTAAATAGCTATTACCAAGCACTAAGGACAGATATATAAATATATACATACTTATATATTTATATATATATGATATTTGAAATATATATCTTTGACATCAAATATCAAATATATATTTGATGTATATTTCAAATATATATTATTTACATATATATAAATATATGTATTTGAGAGAGAAACAAACATTTGATATAAAATTCTTGCTAAAATACATTCCCCACAAATTTTGTTTAATTACTATCCTTTTATCAATAAAATATACATTTTATTGAAATAGGTGAATATTAAATTTTATATTGATTTTATATGCACTTATATGTAAATATTATGTTATATGTGCTTATATGTAAATTCCTTACCATCATAGATGAATGTTTGGGAGGCACCAGAAGTACTTTAGAACCCACATCAATGTTTCTCAAAATATGTCCCTAAATACCCTTATTTCAAAGATCTGGGTTTCCTAATACATTGTCATATATTATTACACATTACTACAATTTATTTGCCTGACATACACTCTAGATAAGGTCCAGAACACTACTCTAGAGCTAGACAAAGTTACATATGTAAAATGTATAATTTTAAGAAACTCATGACTTGAAAAAATAAATCAGTCAGTGATTATAAGTACTTTAATCTTAGATCATTTAACAATTCTTTTTAAAAACTTTTTTTTCTTGCTTCTTTGTTTTTTTTTTTTTAATAGCAAGAGGTGGAATCAAATGAGTGCCCTTTTGTTAGATAGACATATACATTATTTCATCCTTTTATTAATAACCACATCAAAACAGTTCTTAGAACTAACAGATTATTTGGATATTAAACTTTGAAAGAATGTATGGTATAAAATGTGCAGTATGATAAAGAAAAGACATTCTTTCAATGTAATTACATTATGAGCGTACTTACTGAGGTTTGAATATGGTTTGTCCCTTTTCAAACTCATGCTGAAATTTTATTTTCTGTATTTGGAAGTGATGAGACTTTAAGAAGCGATTAGATAGTTAAGAGGAATTAGTGCCTTCCTCATGTGAGTGTATCCATTCTTAGGAACATCAGCTCCTCACGCTTGGTCTCTTTCACATGTACCCACTTACCCTTCCACAGTCTGCCATTAGTGTGACTTGCTGGCACTGTGCTCTTGGACTCACAAGCCTTCAAAACCATGAGAAAAAATAACTGTCCTCTCTTACAAGTGACCCACTCTCAGGTATTCTATTAGAGCAAGAGAAAACAGACTAAGACATTATTATTACTGTATGTTTTAGTCTTTGAAAAAACAAATACATGTTTACTGTTTCTGAGTCAATGATCAACAGTAAATCTGTTATAATGTGCCCATTTTAATTTGAATAAAAAGCATGCAGTAGAGTTTTCAGTTGTGGTGAGCATAACTCTTCTCCATCTCTTCTACCAGTTACAGCTAACATCCTTGGAAAAATACAACACTCCAGCAACCACAATGAGGCATTGAAAAGTAAATTAGAATTGAGCGACTGGTAGGCAAACAAAAACTGAAAGCATGAGAGTTAAGGACCTCTATAAATCTTTTCCTTAATATAGCACTAATAGTGTAAAAATTTTCAAAATATACTTTTGAATTCTGGAAAGTAACCAAAGGATTGGGAAAAAAAAATCATAGAAGCCTTTGCCCCCCAAAACCTGCCAAACCTCAGTGTAAATTGCAGAATTTGTACATTTTTTAACTAACCTATTGCTATATCTCACTCTCCAGGTTCACAGTAGTCTGGAAAAACAGTAGATTAATCACCATGGTAGCTGTAAAAATCAGCAGCTTAGCCACTAACTGAGGGGGGAGAATGAGATTGGAACTCCTCAGAATTTTCCATCCATCTTAGCATCACTACTTGATCTGCCTTGCAGATTTCTGCGAAATTTCCATTTGCAGGATTTGGCCAATATTTCACTATATGTACAACTTGCTGAATGAGAAAAGTGCCATTCTGAGAGCATTTTTCAAAAACAATCAGCAACCATTTTTAACATAGCCTCTGCTTGAGGCTCAGGTACGAGTTGGGGAAAACAAAAGCCTGGTCATTCTAGGGAATGAGATGTTCATAGTGAGCATGGAAAGCTGTGACTTATCCCTAAAAAACCAGAAAGACACTGCATAGGCAGTGCTGTGTATATATTAGAGGACATCTGAAACACCTCCAACCTTTCACCTTCAGGTGACCTTGAGGTACTGCATAAGGAAGAAGTTGAAGTTAAAGCAGAGTCACAAACTACCTGAGCAGTGAAGCATATGCCCTACACACTCACAGGCACACACACATTCACAGGCTTTTACCAAAGGGTGGTAGACTTGGAGAGGTAAGGAAATACCTGTGTATAATTCACTTAATAAACTGACCTCTGAGCAAACCATGCAGAGACTTCAGTGGCCTCCCAGTAAGGGAAAATAAATAGAGAATTATTCCAGGATTGTTACTAGCAAACAAAAAACAGTGGAAGTAGTAGCAATCACAGAAACAATAAAAGGACAACTACTAATTCAGGGGAGAAGAGAAGAATCTGATTCCCTCAATTGTCGTATTATAATATCTAAAATGCTTCACTTTCCAAAAACATCACCAATACATGAAAAATAAAACATGCATGAGAAAAATGTCTGGAACATATCTAGGGGAAAAACATCAATCAAGATCTATTGTATCTGAGAGGACCAAACTTTGGACATACTAGACAAAAATCAAAATTATGAATTCATTCAAAGAAGAAAAATTGAAAGTATGAAAATAATGTCTCACCAGATGAAGAATATCAATTAAAAAATAGAAATTACAGAAAGGATGTAATAAAAATTCTGAAGCTGAAAAGTATAAGTGATATAAAAAATCATTAGAAGAACTCACCTGTATTTGAGCTAGCAGACAAACGAATGAAATTTACTTTAATTTTGACTTCAAATTTTAAAATTTGATATTAACCACTGACACTAATCACTCTGTTAAAGAGGAAAAAAATAATGAAGAAACACGAACAGAACTTCAATGACCTGTGTCACATCATCAAATGTGCCAATATATGTATCATGGAACTCTCAAAAGGAAAGGACAGAGAGAATGAGCCAGAAAGAATAAAGAAGTAATGACCAAACACTTCAAAAAATGTGTGGATAAATATTGTTCTACACATGTAGTAAACTCAACCAATTCTAAGTAGAATAAACTCAAAGATAATCATGCTGAATATCATTGTCAAGTTATCCAAAGACAATGAGAGAATATTGAAAGGAGTTAGAGAAAAACAATTCAACACATACCAAAAGACTCAATAAGGTTAGTACCTAATTTCTCATCTAGAGCCAGTAAAGTCAGAATGCAGGGACATTTCATATTCACAGTGCTGGAAGGAAAAAAGTCATTTAACTAAATTTTCTGTATCTAGAAAAACTATCCTTTAAAAATGAGAACCAAATAAACCATTACAGAATGAACAAATCCTGAAAGAATTCAAAGCAGAAATGCAATGCAAAAAAATACTAAAAGGAATCCTTTAGCCTAAGAGGAGAGGATAGTAGATGATAACTTAAACCTGAAGGTGAATTATATAACATTGGACAAGTTAAATACATAGGCAATATCAAATAACATATAAATACATTTTTGTCTATAACACTTTTCCTCATTTATCTGATTTAAAGATCAACATCATTAAACAATAATTTTGAAACTGTAGTGATTAGCTAATGGAGTATAAAATGCAATTTGTTTGGCAATAAAAGCACAGTGGAAGGGTAGGAAGTATAACTATATATAAGGAAAATTTATGTATAAATTTAAAATTGTTACTATGAATCCAAACTAGTTTTAAGATTTTAATTATAATACCCACACAGTGGAATATTACCCAGCCTTAAAGAAGAATGAAATTATGGCATTTGCAGGTAAGTAGATGGAACTAGAGAATATCATGCCAAGTGAAATAAGCAAATCCCAAAAAGCAGAGGCCCAATGTTTCCTCTGATAAGCAGATGCTGATCCATAGTAGGGGGTGGGTAGGGAAGAGTAAAGGAACTTTGGATTATGCAGAGGATAGTGAGAGGAGGGGTGGGGCAGTAAGGATGGGAAGGATGGTAAAATGAGACAGACATTATTACCCCATGTACGTGTATGAAAAACAAATTAAATTTAAAAAGGGCAAAAGAATGAAAGGAAAACGATAGTTGATAAAAATGAAAAAAAAGTAAAATAACCCACCTTGATCCAACATGGTTGCAAAATACACATTTTATATTCAAAGATGAATATAATATTCAAAGACAAAAAAATAAAATTATTCTTCAAATCATGCTGAGCGACTATGCTAACATGAATAAAATAGCTATGAGGGTAGCAGTTGCAATAGAGAAAGAGAATTTATCAATATAAAATGGTGAATCCATTATGAACATGAAACTCATAAAAATAAATGCATCTAATAACTGATCACCAAAACGTATAAGCAAAAACTGACAGAAATGAATATGAAACATACAATTCCAGTTTAAGACTTGTAAAAATTAATAAACTATTATCAATAATAGGCTGAATACTTATTCAGAGGTCAATAATTAACAAGATCTCATAGATATCTATATAACATTCTATTTAACAACAGAAAAATACATGCTTTTTCTCACACACATGTAGATCATTATCCAGATTAAACCACATGCTAGGGCATGAGACAAGCTTCAATAATTTAAAAGGTCTTATCACACAAAGTAGGTTCTTAGGTCACAATGGAGTTATATTAAAATCTGAAAGAGAAGGCTATTTAGAAAATTCACAAATATGTGTGAATTGAACAAGAAATATCTAAATTGTAAATGATGACATAAATATAATATCAACGAACAAAATGTCTTCAGGGGGAATAGTGCAAAAACATAGCATAATCAAAATTTATAGGATTCAGCTAAAGCAATTTTTAGCAGAAGATGTAAAATTGTAAATGCCTATTAAAAAAAGAAATATCTCAGATCAGTAATCTAACATTTCCCTTTATTAACTACACAAAGAAGAGCAAACTTAACTCATAGGAAAGTTAAGGAAGAAAATAATAACGATTACTATGATAATAAATGAAATGAACAATTAAATTTAGAGAAAATTAGCAAAATCTAAAGCTGGGTCTTTGAAAAGATCAACAATATTAACAAATCTTTAGTTGGATTCACCAAGAACAAAAGAAGAGAAAAGATTAACATTTCTAAAATCACTACTGACCTTATAGTACTTGAAACAGTTATAACAGAATGTGATCAGTGAGCATACACCAACAAATTAGGTAACTTAAATGAATGGACCACAAATGAACAAAACTGACTCAAAGAGGTTGAAAATAAACTAGACCTATAACAAGGAAATTGAATTAGTAATCAAAACACTTCTAATAAAGAATAATGACTTTCTTTCCTAAGTGACACTTTATCATGAAGGAAAATCTCTCCAGTGTGGTTACCCCAAACTGTTCAAATGCTTCATATTTGATTCCCTGCAGGATCTACCCTCTCCACTAGGAAGTACTGGACATGGCTGATCATTATCTTTACTTTTCCCAATAAATCTTTTGGAAAAAAACAAGTGATGACTTTAATTGCTGCACTTTCCACACAATACACCTGTCAACAGCTGTCTGAACAAACAGAAGAGACTGGACAGACTGCCCTTAGTTTGTACACCTGAAAATAAAGACTACACTCAGATATGCTAACTGATCTACCAGCTAGCCCAGCACTACAGTAAGGGAACCCTGAACCTGTACTCTCCAATTGACATAGGTCATACTTAAGCAAAACCAGTAACGGTAACATATACTCCTCCTTAGGTACATCATGTTAAATGCTTCTACTTCTCTGGAAGCCAGATATTAACCTGACTATTTTCAATATGCAAATTTTACCTTGGGGTGGTCACAGAAGACTTTTTAGTGCTTAAGAAAATATCACCTGTAGATCAAATGGCCCTCCGATTGACATTAGCCTTGGTTATCATGTAGAGCTTCTTGAAGAGATAACTGATTATTTTTGTTCACTATGTGAAAATTTCTCAAAAATAGAATCATCCAATGGGAGAAAATGTATTATAAAATGTTCCCTAACATTGATATCACCATGGCCCTTAATGAATCAGTATTGCTATGATGAGGTTGTCTAAGATTTTCTATCTTTTGGTCCAGATCAAGGCTGTGCAATCGCCAATATATTTTTCTTTACCTGAAGTAATTTACCACCCCAAGTAAAAGATGCATACAGAATTTAAGGAAAAGTTCAGGTGGTTTATTCAGTTGGCTGGGGTCAAGATGTGGAGGAAACCATTGAGGTCCTTACTAAAAGTGGGTCTCATTGTACTCCTCAGAGTCCTGATAATAATAAATTTAACTGAACAATGTAAGAGAAAAAAATGAAAGAGATTGGTCCCATCAATTGCAAGATTAATCAGAACTACTGAAACAAGTGTAAATTGAAGGGAAAAGTCAGCAGAAGTAAAAAAAAAATAGGAACTACAGGTGAATATTATTAGAAATATCATTAATGGTGGGAATGCAAAATGAGACAGCAACTGCATTTTCTTACGAAGACAGATACTTGTCATACACCCCAGCAATCCCACACCTAGTTATTTACCAGCTGAATTTAAAAATGTATGTTCATGAAAAATCTGTACATGAATTTTTGTGACAACTTGATTTGCAATTATCAAAAAATTGAACCAAGCAAGAAACACATTAACAGACAAGTTGTTTAAACATTGTGATACCTGCCTGCACTGAAGTACTTCTTAATAATGAAGAGAAGTAAAGTAATGATTCATGCAATAATACAGGTTAATATTAACTGCACCTGTTTAAATGAAAGAAATGATACATAAAAGCTATTTAATGTATGATTCAATTCATATGACATTCTGAAAAACACAACTACAGTGTAGAAAGAAGGAAAAAGAAAAGATCGTTTTCTGGAGGCTGGGATAGGGTTTGACTACAAAAGGGACCCACAGAAGCAGGCATTTAGGGTAATAAAAGCATTCTGTATGGTACTATTGGTGATGAATGTACAACCAGCTAAAACTCATGGTTATAAATGACAACAGATTAAATTATTTTATGCAAATTAAACAATGATCATATAGAAAGTTGGGAGATTCCTGGATATGGTTGAGATTTTGGCAAACTGTTATGACTATAATTGACAGTTGGGGCATAATCTTAATAAAGGATTGTTAAGGAAAAAGATTATCTTGGGTGAGCAGATCTTTCTCCTGAGAAGTTCTACAAGCCAGGAGAGTGTAATAGTAATGAAAATATAATACAGCCCAGTTTTGTTTTCTAAATACTCTTTTCTAATAGAAGGTTTTAAGCCTCCTTGAGAAAATAGCTGATTTAGAGATAAAGAAAACAGGAGGTGAAAACTTGAATCACCTTGCTGTACCAGAAAGCAAGGAAATGCCTAAATTCCAAATATGCCATTAGAAAGAGAATATGCCAGAACACTGGAGACAACCGGAGTTTCCAATGACCAAAGTTAGAAAAATTTGAGTGACAAAATAAACAATTATAGTGTTGGATTAAAACCCCCAAAATAAAACTATATTTATCAGGTTATATACCAATATAATCAATAGATACATATTTATATCAATATAATACATGATTGAATATAAATAAACAGAGGAGAAGGAATAAATCTTGTTTACAGAAAGAATTAAAATAGTATCTGTAGAAGGAATGAAGGAAATTGAAAATGACCACTGGATAACCATAGTCATAGCTATTGACTAAATTCACAGTAAACATCATGGGCATAATGTTGAGAAGAGGATATTTCCTTATCTACAAAATACCTCCATACAAAAATTTTTTATAATGATGGAATGTTAATTTGAAAACTATCTTCTGTGTAAATATGATCTAGAAAACTACACAGTGGGGGTAGGACCACTGTGGTGAAAGTGGATGTGGGGTTATTTGGGACCCCTAGGGTTCCTAGAGAACTATTTGAAGGACACTTATTCAGTAGGTTGGCACTTACTGTGAGAAGTTCAGGGGGTGCCATGATGCTTAAGGTTCTGGCTTTGGGTTCAAAGGAACAAAGTAGGATTGTAGCAGACTCATTTCTGAGTTGTTCAGTCTAAGAAAGAGCAGCAGAATTCCAGGAAGTGAGGCTCTGGTCTCTTTGTCCAGGGTACCACCTGCCTCATTTCACCCTCTGACCAGCAGCAATGGCCTGCCACTCACAGGGTAGAAAACTTATCTTCACCATCTAACAATTGAGTTTAATCTTTAAAGATATGGATACAAAGTTGAAAGCTGTGGCATCACTTTCTTTTTTCTTGCCCTTATAAAAGGCATCATCTGGTCTATTCCTCTATCAACAAAGATTGTTCAAGTTCAGATCCTGATAAAGAATCAACAACAAGTCTGTACACTGACCCTCAAGCAGGAAGTTGGGGGATGATTTACAGTGGAATCATCCAACGGACCTCCTTCTCATAGATGTCAGGGATCATTCCCACTGGCGAGCTGACCATGTGTATAGTATTCTTGCCGAACACCTGGGACACCTAGTGGATAAGTTGCTCCCAAAAGCCACTGTTGGGTGGGATGATGGGCCAGCATGACTTAGTCCATGTATGGGCATCCAGCAGGGACATGGCCATGGCATGTGACTTCATGAAGTAGGCAAGGCACGAAGTGGCTGAGCGGCTCCCGCCAGCGGCACAGGGTAGCAATGTACGCCCTGCCTCATTTCCCCGCTGTGGATATGGTCAGCAATGGGGTCAAAGAAGTCCTAGCGCTTCGAGACGAGTGCATCAGCCACAGGCACCTGTGTCTAGTGGTTATCCTCATAGAAGGTATTTACCACCTCTACTGAGACGTTGATGACTGAAGTGGTCTGGTTGCTGGACAGCAAGAGCTTGTTGTTGGCAGCCATACATTGCTGATGTGCAGGCTTCTGGGGATCTGTGAGAGGCCGCTGACCGAGGGCCGCCGGAACTGAACTGGGAAGGTGCACGGTGGGTCAGCCGTTGGTGGCACATGAGGCCTGCATTTTTCTGCTAAGCTGTGTCCATGGAAAACTCTCTCCAGTAGGAGTGTGAGGGGGTTCGTTCAAGAAGAAGCGGCTCGGATTATCCCCAGGCAAGGATCTCAGGGACAGAAACCAGTTCTGACCCCGGGGGCTGCAATCCCCGCCGGCCCAGCAATCTGGTTTCCATAATAACAGTTTCTCCTCTCCTGCTCTGGTTTTCAAAGAAGTCTTGGCTTCCGTTGAGCGCTTGGCAGCCCCGCCCGGACTTACCGGTTACCGGCTTTGGGATCGCTCCTGGATCACAGTCTGAAGCACAATCGACCTAACCCACACCAGCTTACCCCTACAAATTTTTGTTAATTTCTGTGATACTTTTTAACACAAATTCACAAATTCTTTAATAATCTTACTTTCAGTTGGTGGAGATTAAATTGCCTCCCCGAGGGTTCTTGCTTTTAAAGAACATAGTATGGTAAATAAAAATAGTTACATATAGTAAAGAAAACAGGCAGATTCCATGTTAATCAGTTACTCGAGATTCATGCAACCAGTAATAAGTTATGTTGATGTCATCCGCCTCCTGGCATGATGCAATAGAGCACCTCATCTCTTGGGCTTTCTTCTTCAAAATTTTGATCTGAGGGTCATTCTACAAAATGTATATTCCTCACTCTTTCAAACCATCGGTCAGGATGAAAAAGAAAAAGAATATGTTCACAGTTCAGAGAAGATTAATACATGGCAACTAAGTAAACACAACATGGGATTCTGGTTTGGCCTCTGGAACAGAAAAATGACATGTGTGGAAAAAAATGATGAAATCTGAATAAAGTCTGCATTTTATTTAATAGTGTTACACAATTGTTTATTTTTTGCTTTAGACAAATGCAATATGATTTTGTAAGATGTTCCCATTAGAAGATAATGGACAAAGTTGGGCAGTGCCTGGAGATGTTTTTGGTGGTCATTGACTAAGATGGGATGCTACCATTAGAGGCCAGAGATACTGCCAAAATACTACAATGCACAAGAGAGCCCCACCACAAAAATTCATCTGGTGTGAGCCCTTAAAATTTTCTTTCTAAACAACATTCAAGAATGTAATACACTACCATCGAATATAGTCACCATATTATGCAACAGATGTCTTGAACTTATTCCTCCTAACTTTGTATTCCTTCTAGCTTTGTATGCTTTGACCAACAAGTAATTGACATTGAATATGATAGCTATCTTGGTTTAGCCATTTCACAATGTATGAATCTTTCAAAACAATGTGTTGTACACAGACTATTTGCTGATCAAAATAAATTATATTAAATATTAAAATAAACTTTTTTAATTCGAAAAGGTAAAAGAGAAAAATTATCTGTCTTCAAATGCCAATAGTGCTAAATGTTGATAAACTTTTATCTAGTGAGCATTTTATTTCACTCTGTCCTTCATCATAAAGACCATTGGATATAGTTTGTTTTCAGCTGACAAGGCCATTGATATACCTTCAATGTATTATCTCAGAACTCTCTAGTCCTTTATTATAATCTACTCTTCAGGGATATTTCCCCTCCAATCCATAGGAAAACACAATGAGTTATTACATTGAAGGTGGCATGATAATTGGGCACAGTGATTAGAAAGTAGCAAATGCTTATCACAAATTGATAAGACACAGGCAAGGCAGAGAATGAGAAAAAAATTTCACACATTTATTAGGGATCTATAACCTTGGAGAACTATTTATATTTTGGTAATCTGTAGCCAAGTGGAGATATCAAAAGTGAAGGATGAGATGCTTCCTCTCAAAGACATTGAAGAAAATCTATTAGAACTCTTTGCATTTCGGAAAACAATGCATACTTCATTTAGTCATTCCTCCAACCCATTGACCATGAAAAGCCACCAGTCTTGGCTATACAATAATTTCAGGCGGCCATAAAATTTGCTCTGCCATTTGAACAACATATCGAATTATATTGAAGAACGTGTGATAGATAGTAAAGGATGGAGTTATTAGCAGGCAAATCATACCTAAGAATATGAAAATTGTCTAATGATGCTTTTCCATCATAGACTATCCTCATTCTGAGAAATATCTTTTGACTTGTTACTGGGTCTAAGAGATCAAATGCTTGATTATAGACTATGAAATTATGATGTGCCCAGAGTTTCCCAGGAAAAACTGGGTAGTACCTGATTATATAGAACCACTTCCACCATGAAAAGGAATGTACTTTGTTCTCATTGGAATAGATACTTACTCTGAATATGGGTCTTTCTTGCCCACAGTGCTTCTGCTTAAACTAACATCCATTGATTTATAGAAATCATACTCTACCATGTTATTCCACATAACTGTGTTTCTGACCAAGGAACTCATTATATACCAAAGAAAGTGGGGACTTTTTAAAATTAGTAAGAGAAATTACTATCAGCTCAATTTAGTCCTAGAAATACACAATTATTACAAGAATTTAAACTATAATCTACTTGCAGGCTTCCAATTCCACTTTAAAATTATGACATACCAAATTATGCAAAGTGCATGTGTGAATATAGCACAATATATGTATAATTATCATGCACTAATTAAAACAAATAAATAGAAGGGATACAAGTAGAATAGAGGAAGGGAACCAGGAGGAGGGAAGGGGGAAGAAAAAGACAAAGACATGGGGAATGAAATGGAGAAAATTACCTTATTATATTCATGTATGAATGTCACAATGAACCCCATTATTTTGTGTAATTATAGTATACTAAGAAGAATAATAAAATTGTAACTTATAAGAATATTTTTATTGAGCACTGACTATATTGTTGAATTCTACTAGGATCTAGAAATAGATAAGCTATATCCCCTGCTCTAAATAAACTAATAGAAACCCTATGCAAAGTCCAGAAATTAATAAAATTATGTGCAAAGTACTTGAAATAATGGACTACATGGGGAAAAAACCTTTAGGTCCTCAGATGAAGCTGAAAATTGCATTTCAGGATGCAATTTGACTATATTATTTGTAAACAAAAACATAATTTACTATTTAGTGGACACTGCTTGACAAACACTTTTAAGAACTTGGTATAATACCAATTAATTACAGATATGATTTATACCATATTTTCCTGATGATTCATTTGACTACTATGGAAAGATAATGCCACTGCAGGATGTGGAAAGAAATGTTTTCTGGAAGTTCTCTGTGCATCACAAAGTCAACCATCCTGGATGTCTGCTCAGATCCATATTCTATGGGCTCCATTCACACCTTCAATTTCCCCTTGTCCTTGAAAACACAACTATCTGCAATATAGTGTTCTTCCATTCTTAAAACTGACACCTATGATTTATGAACACAACTTTATATATGAAACTCTACCCACCTGATTCCTCAAAACATGATTCAACACAAGAGGAATGCATGTCATTTGAAAATTCATATTCAAAACACTAATTTTTACTTAATGATTTTAGATGGAGACAATACAGGATGGATTGAAAAAATTGTGCAAGAATAAAATACATTTTGAATCATTTTTAAATAAAAAGAACCATGTTTTTGATGGCTCTTCTCTCAGATTACAAGTGAGAGAGATGTATATTGAGATTCATTGTACACTGCAAACTCTTTGGGCTCTTTGTGTGGAGGATTTTGCTAAGGTTATTTTTCTTTTGTTTGATTTTTCCAACTCATGGCCATATGTCTTAGGAAAAAGTAGTTCAAAAGACTCCAAATACACACAAAAAAATTCTTACTTGATATAGCTCTTCATCTTAAGATGTTCTTATTCAATTTTTTAAAACACAGGGCATTACGGACTTTATAAAGAAGTTAAGACTATTGTGGAGGAATAGTGTATCAATCTTGAATGAGTTAGTGTGACTGAGGAAACTATGAATATCAGACTTGAGTCAATTGTCTTCTCTATTCACCTTCTGTTCTGTAGCCAGTAATAAAGTTAAAGAATAAAGGAAGAGAAATTACACTTGCAATATTCAAAGAATCTTAAGAACTCTAAACTAAAAATCAAGTGAGGAGGCTCCTGCGAGTTAGCTTCTTTCTTGTTTATCCTTAAGATGAAGCTGCAGCCACATGACTCATCCAGTTCTTTTAAAGATGTTTTCTTCCTCTTCCTTGGAGGACAAGTTAGTCTAATACCTTCAAGTGCCAATAAAATTTTGAATTTCAAAATTAACTAAGTCATATATTCAGAAAATGGCACTTAATCTTAATGGAGATTTGTAACATTCTCCCCATCTTTTCATTTTTCTGAAACTTCGGGTCTTCCATCTTTACTGATGAGTACAGCCCATGGTGTGCATCTTTCAGGGAAAGTTGGCATAAAGAACAAATGCTGAATGCTCACAATGTAGTTTATTCTGAGCAGACATAAAGTAATTATATGCCCCAATGTATGGCTATGGAAAAGTAAAATCTGCATAAACATAGATCTGATGGGATTTTAGCATCTAAAATAAATGTATATGTATATCAGATTGACCTGGATGAACACTCCACACACATCAGAGATCTATATTTCCAGTCAGATGGTGTTGAAAAAAGAGACATTTCTGTATTCAAAGTCTCCTAAATATTGCATTTGAATTTCTTAGTTATTATTAAATTTTTCAAAAACACTAACAGTAAAATGAGAAAAGAAGGATTCATAAAAGTGACTTGGGAAAATTGATTTGATTCCACATAATTGAGCAATCAGAAGACATTATTTTCTGAAGAAGTAATTTACGATCATTATGGTAATCTACTGCCTGCTGCTTCCCTCTTTTCTTATTCTTAATTTTGATATTATGAGAATCTACACTAAGATAAGGTAAAATGATATTTTAAATTCTCCATGAGGATCCAGGTTTAAGATTTTTATTCCAGGTTTCAAATTTCCTAGGCTTTGTCCTGAATTGAATTTTCCATTTGTGCCAAATTTAACATTACAAGACAGAAATCCTAAAATTGCCTTTTCCATTCATTCCTACCATCTCCTAAGTCTGCTTCCAAAACAGAGAAAAAAAAAAACACAGGAAATTGTGTTATTCAACTTTTTCATCACTGTGACCAAAATACCTGACAAGAAAAACTTAGAGAAGGAAGAGTTTATTCTGGGCTCACAGTTTTAGAGGGTCAGTCCTTGGTTAGCTTCAGTTGCTTTGGGCCCAGGCTGACACTGAGTATCAGGACAGAAGGGTGGTGGAGAAAATCTCAGCTCATGACAGTCAGGAAGTAGAAGGAGAGAGAGGATCCAGGGATAAAATATAATCCCCAAGGGTACACCTGCAGTGATCTACTTCTTCCAGGCACACCCCACATATCACCCAGAATCCATTCACATAATTAATCCATTCAAATAAACTTATCCGTTGATTAATTTACAGTTCCTGTAATCTAATCATTTCACCTATGAACTTCTCCTTTATTGCCACATGAGCTTTTCAGGGGATATCTCATGACCAAACCAAAACAGAAATGAAAAGAATTTTTAGAGTTGGAGATGTGACAAGATTGATTTAGTAATAAATGAACAGAGTAGAGTACAGGAAATTCATAGAAGCAATTTTTTTTTGTTCAAAGTAGTAAAAATCTATAAAGGAACTAAATAGTCATTGGGACTAAAATGGAAAATATACTTTAGGATATTTGTGTAGTGAAACATTACAGAACATTGAAACAAACTGCATCTACAAATATTTCTGGGTAAATCTCAAAAATCTGTTATAGAAAGTCACAGAAGGATACAGAAATCATGTTATCCTGAATTGAATTTAAATTTTGTGAAATTTAAAAATACAGCAATAAAAAGTATGTGTTGATTAATAATGATTCATGCAGTTAGTTAAGCAAATAGGAATGGCAAATGCCAAATTACAATACTGGTTAAAGGGAAGAATGTAATATTATTGGAGACAGGTATATATGCTATATCAACTACATTTGTAATTTTTATTTCCCTGGTGGGGTTAGATATATCATTATGTGCTTTATTACTTTACCTTTTTATATAATGAAATCTTTAAGAAAACTAGAATAAGCAAACACAACTACATAAATTATCAAGAATTGGCAAGTATATAGTGGGAAGGGTAATACAACTTCTGGATCTTGGTCAGTGGAAGAAGTGGACAAATGCAGGATTCCCTAGTTTGGTAAGTGAATATTAGAAACATAGGCCCAGCCAATATGATATATCTATCTTGTTAAATTTCCTTGAAATAAAATGTCTTTACCATTTTCCTTCTTTACATTAGCACTGAATTAATCTTTACTTCATATATCAAACATTATGATATGTGAAGTTTTTGTTCTAGCAAAAATAAGTTAATTAGTTTCTTTTGGGGGGTGCAGGTACCGGGGATTGAATTCAGGGGCACTCGACCACTGAGCCACATCCCCAGTCCTATTTTGTGTTTTATTCAGACAGGGTCTCACTGAGTTGCCTAGTGCCTTGCTTTTGTTGAGGCTGACTTTGAACTTTCAATCCTCCTGCCTCAGCCTTGGAGCCTCTGGGATTACAGGCATGTGCCACCTTGCCCAGCCATTAATTAGCTTCTTGAAGTCTCAGTCTTTCATAATTCTTATAGCACTAGGTTCTAACAGTCTGAGAGAGAATTCCTCCTTCACAGGGTCCAAAATTGTGGCTACACAAAAATAATCACAGTCACATTCTGGTCAGTAGAAAGAAGAAGAAATGGATTAGGGACATTTTCCAGATTGTGCAAGCAGTATTTCAACTCATATTTCTGGGCCACTTTTAGTCACTTGACCATTCAGTGCTTCAGGGGAGCCTGGGAGTAAATAGAGTCTCATTAAGCCAGACATATTGCCGCAATGTATTTTTATAAGTAATTCAGATTTTATAGGTAAGGTGAAAATGGAATGGATAACTTCAGTCTCTGTTTCACCCACCAAATAGCACTGTTCATGTCTATGTGTTGTGGTTATTTCTGCACAATGTCACCTCAAAATTAATGTAATTAAGAAATAATCCTTTGGGCTCAAGATCTGTGAGTCAGGAGCGTGACAAGGGCTCTGCTGAGTGGTTTGTTTCTTACAGGGGTGAACTGGGTTTGGATGGTAATATTCACTTGGCAGTAGGCTAGTGTGGACGGTCTGAAAAAACTATATTCACATGTCTGACATTTTGATGGTCATGATTTCAAGGTGGTCCTGTGTTGATCCATCCCCTTCCTTCATGAATTCTCAAGGCTCCTCCATGTTATCTCCCCAGGGAGTAGTGACTTTCTTCCATCGTAGCTTAGACTTTAAGAGTAAGTATTCTATAAGAAAGGAAGTGGAAGCAACCAGGCTTTTAAGGTTCCGACCTTGAACTTCAGCTTCCTGTGTTCATATACAAGAGTCATAACTAGTTATAACACTAGAGTTATATCTTCATGATCAAAGAGGAATGTCAAATAGCAATTGGCCATCTAAAATATGTCATTTCACATAACAAATTTTCAGGGTTATTTTACTTACTTTTGTAAATCTGAATCTTTTCATGGAAACTATAAAAAAACAGGTTTAAGAAATACCTCAGAAAGACTAGTATTGCATGATCTCACTCATATGTGGAATCTAAAACATTTGATCTCAAAAACGTTGAGGGTAGAATGGTGGTCACCAGAGGCTGGTGAGGGTAGGGAACAGAGAGGGATGAAGAAAGTTTGATCAATGAGTATTGAGTTATAGTTAGATCCAAACAAGAAGCTCTGGTGTGCTGTTGTGCAGTGGAATGATCACAGATAACCACAATGTATTTGCCATTTCAAAAAGCTAGAAGAAAGGATTTGAATATTTGCGCCATAAAGAAATAATCAATATTTGAAGAGAGAGACATATTTACAATGAATGCATTGTATGTTACCCCTATTAATATGTGCAGGTTTTATGTTTCAGTTTTAAATAAATTTAAAAATAAAAATAAAATTGCCATATTTTCAATCAGCTTTTCATTACCATGAGCAAAATGCCTGAAAAGAACAACTTAGAGAAGGAAAAGTTTAATTTGGACCCATTGTTTCAGAGGTCCAGTATATGGTTGACCAACTCCATTGTTCTGGGCCCAAGATAAAGTAGAACATCATGGCAGAAGGCAAGAGAGGAAGCAAGCTGCTCTGCTTATGGAAATCAGGAAACAAGGAGAGAGTGAGAGGAGCCAGAGACAAAATATAAACCCCCATATCATACCCCAATGACCTATTTCCTCCAGCCACACCCTACCTTCCTACAAGTACCACCCAGTAGAGTTGTCCTCTCAACTTATGAATCCATCAGATAGATAAATTCACTGATAAGGTAATAGTCACATAATTTAATCATTTTGCCTTTGAACATTTCTGCCTTTTCTCACATGAGCTGTGGGGGAATAGTTCATATCTAAATTATAATACCTTAATAATTTTTTTAAAGAAAGGTGAAGGTATCACAAATATAATAAATGACTAAATAAATCACAAACATAATAAATGAATAAATAAATATACTTTTTTAAGAAAAGGAAAAGTAAATATCCCAGAGAAATTTCCCCAGAAACAGATTATTTATGAAGAGCTATGTTATGATCAGAGCTCATTGAAAAATCTTTTTAACTTAAATGTTATGTTCTGGCATTAGCTGCCAATTTTTAAATCTACTTATATTGTTTTCACCATTAAATATAGTTTGGTATCATCATTCTGAATCAGTATGAGTACAAAATACTTGTGCCATAGTCTTTATATATAGTTTGAATACCTAGCAACTGTGTGTTTGGGCTGTGTTTGTGTGTGTTCTACTTCAGGAAGAGATTAAGTTAAAGAGACAGGTAAGTGGTCTTGGCTTGGTTTGCTGTTAATTATAAAAAAATTATATATTTTCTTTTTTGGAGGGATGAAAATAAAATTGTAAGAATCTAATTTGGTGTTAAACGCAGAAAACAAAATAACCTCAGAATAAACACAGAAGTCTTACCAAGTGTCATCTGAAACGATTATAGCTCCACAAACACTTCATAAACTATATAATCTTCTCTCAGTAAGTATACAACCAAAGAGCTCATTCTTTGCTGACTGGACATCTATTTGCTTTGAAAGTAATAAAACAAGAAAGGGACCTTCTCTGAAGGTTTATTTGGAGATCCTAAATTTATCTTTCAACCTTCACATTCTTGAGTGTATGCTTAAAAAGGATGTCTCTCTTTCGTTGTGTTTTTTTGTAAGTTTTTTTAAATAATTGCAGAATTATAAAATTCTTAAATAGTATTACAACTTATATCATTTAGCCTGATTCCTGCCATATCATATAAAACCAGAAGTTAACAGAAATGTTTATTAAGCATCTATATATACTCTATTTAAATTTTACTCTTTATCCCATTAATGTCCTTTTTCTAAGATTCTGTCCAAAATCACACATGCCATTTAATTATCAGGTTTCATTAGTATCCTCCAGATTTGTGACAGTATCTAGGCTTCTGTGTCTTTCATGACCTTGGCACTTTGGAAGAATTATGGAATTTGGAAGGATTATGGAATAATTGGAAGAATGGCCAGTAATTTTCTACATTGTTCCTCACTTTGGATTAGTCCGATATTTCCTCATGTTTAAGTTTAAGTTTATATTTTTGGTAAAAAACAACACAGAAGTACTTCTTCTGTATTCTTCCCAGTATATTTCATGTTAGGAATTACATGATATTTTTATGCTTTCTTTGTAGTAAACATTAACAGAAAACTTGATTAAAGTGGTATCTTCCAGTTTTCTTGGCTTCGGAATTATAGTGTATTTTTTCTTTATAATTATGTTTTGTAGGGAGATACTTTGATATTTTGGAAATATATCTTTATTATATTTATGCCCACAAAATGTGAACACCCATTGATGTGTTTTTTCATGAAAAGATCATGAATATGCTACATGCCAAAACTGATTTTCTATTTTCATCCTTCTGTCCTCATGTGTTAATTAAAAATACTAATGATTAGTAAAAATTTCTCTGGATTCTGTTTTCCATTCTACTGTATCTTTTTTTAAAAATATCAATTATTAACTCTACTTTGAAATAATCTTGAGTTTTCAGTGTTATTTCCACTCTGCTTTGGGACTGCTTTTGGTAAAGTTACCATGTGTCATTTGTCATGAAGACCACTTTGTTAAGGAAGTTTTAAGAACATTTCACCTTCTCCTTTTTCCTACATCTTTTTCTTCTCCTCTAAATACTTTTATTTTGTAACCATATTTCCCTTTTAATTCCTACATCTTCCCCTCCCTCCCTCATAATGAGGATTATACTATAAAGGGTTTTGGATATGATACCTTTTAGAGAAATATAAACATCAGCAGAAGCAGGAAGATATTTTATTTGGTTTAATTTTCTGAGTCAGAAAATTGGCACATTATGAAAGTAAGAAAGGGCTGCGTGATATGGTAAAATCTATCAATGATGTAGCCCTCTTTGTTCTCAATAGCCCTTAGAAAGACAGATTGAAAACAAAAGTCAAATAAAGCAAGGGGTTGGTAGGAAAGGAATTACACAAACAAGTTCTGAACAGAAAGTAACTGTTCCCTAAAGGGGTTTTAAAAGAAAAGAATTTTAACTGGAACTTGAAATAAATGTTTCTGAGTTATTAGAACAAAAGGAGATGCAGCCCTCTGGCCATGGAGTGAATGTTCTAGGGAGACTGGGAAGTGTCACTTAGGAATTCCACAAGCCAGTGCAAAGCAAGGCAAAGAAGGTCATAAAGTGAATGACTGGATGATTAGTGGAGATAAAAGGAGAGGAACAGCTGAAGAACTATTTCAGTTAGAAAATAAAAAGACCTGTAAATGAATTTTATTTAGTCTGAAGAGGATTTAAGGATGTATATTACATGATAGCACTGCAACAATCAAAGCTCATCTCAAAGGAGAAAATAAAATATTTTTTAAATTAATCATTCTGTGCTGTCATTTTACCATAATAGGAAAAATGTAGGTTATAATCTCTCTGATAAAGTTCAATTGCCCAATAAACTGAGTCAACATTAAACCTTGGCCCAATCCTTAACCTTTACATACCACTAATCCATCATCTGCACAGTTCAAACAGCAGATGAATTGCACATTAACTAGTCCATGTCTACACGGTGCTCCAGACTCACAAGATAAAGCTTCATTCAAACCTAGAGATGGTGACTTGTGGGAAGTCACAGCTAAGGTCATCTGCTGATCAACTGCCCTTGAGCCCATGCAACTTAGTGGACCAGCTCATCACACCTTGTGAATGGCAACAGCAAGCATTAAGAGAGGTATTGTATTATCCTCTTTAGCTATTATACAGTCCAATCAATTTTCAGAACACTTTATCCCACTTCATATATTTCATCATGTACTCTTTAAGCAATAGTTCATGCATTGTTCCTCGTGGAACATGTTCAGTTGTCTTATCCAGAGTATGCTTTTGTGATTAAGAGATTACTAATAAGCCTTGAATAAACCAATTTAAATCCCTAAAAGAGTTTCAGGTTTGTGACTTTGGTCATCAAACCCAAAATAGCTAACATCTGTAATAAATTGCTATGAACAGTCACTTTTCTGAGCTCTTCTTTTTGTAGGTAAACTATCTCATGAAGTCATTTTTTTAAATCTCTATTAAATTGGTTTAATTATTACTCCATTTTCACAAAAAATAGATCAAGGCAAATATACTATGCAACTTTCTATGGGTCACACATGTAGTATGGAAACCAAGATATGGATCCAGTCGAACATATATGACCAGTAACCCAGGTTGATGACAGTGAATTTTCTTTTGTTATACTTTCTAAATTTGTAAGTTTGAGATTTTTCTTTACCAGTTATGAAAGAAAAATATATGTGTACATTTAATTTCTTTAAGTTCTTTCCTTGGCATATGTTCATGGTAAAGTACCTTTTGATAATTGTGCTAATACTGTTTATTTTTTTTTATTTGAAAAGAAAGATGTTACTTGGTACATAGCCCAAAAGGGTCTGGAATGGACCTGGGGCTAAGTGGAGCAGTGACAGGAGGGGCTGGTGATGTACTGCTGTCTACTGAGAAGCAGAGTGGTGGGGAAAAAAAAAAGTTGTACTGAAGTTGACTATTGACATAGCAAAGGCATTGACAATGAGCTGGAGTAGTAAACTACTACATTGAAAATAGAGAATATGTGTTTTTTTTTCTAGTTATATTGCTATTAAGTGCTCAATGGAAAAAAAAAGACACGTAAAAGCACACATATATACATCCAATGTATTTCAACCACAATGTCATCACACAGTGTTAACCTCAGTTAATAGCTTTTCAATATGTAGGATAGTGGGTTACTAAAATGACTGATTTCTAGGATTGATGGAATTATCATGTTTCCTAATAAAACTTACGAATTCAGTGGTAAAATTTAATGTAAAATACAGAAAACCAAAAGAGCAAGACCAATCATGACGCAGCACTTGGTGATTGACAGTTTGGGCCACCAGACTAGGTCAAGAAGTTCAGACTATTTCACTAACTTGTTGCCTGAAGCTAGGGATCGCATGAATTGGTTAGTAGAGGAAAGAAGTTATAAATTTGAATTGTGAACATCTACTCAGTTATACACATGAGAACTATGGCAGCTACAGGCCCTCCCTCTTTCTTTACTATGTATTTATTTATATCTATGTATCATTTTTCCTCTACTTGCTATTCCTTTACACTTTAATTGAAGATGCACAATGAGTGCTGAACCATATAATATTACTGCACTTCAAATGAAGATATGGAAGAGAAATGAAGCATCATCACCCAGAGTGGGAAAAGCAATGTGTGAGACTAACACTTGAAACACTTAATAGGATCACAATTGAGATATGTTCTATAAAGAATTATGATTTATTGTGGGTCATGGGGGCACATGGAAATTACTGAAATTGCATGGATAAAAACTCAACTAAATTTTTAAGAAGATATCATGTTCAAAAGAATCACATGTCTGAACTAAAACTGTCCAAGATTAAAATGAACTTTAGAATACCCTCTTCTGTTCAACAGGAGAATAATAGTTTTCAGAAGGTGGAATGAAGAACATAGAGAACTATTGATTTGGGAGTTATTCCTAAGGAGCAGATAGAAACCTTAATAAGGGACCATCACCTACCCTTAGCATAGTCTCTTATCTTTCCAAAGTACATAAGTGCTACCTACTAGCCAGCCATGGTTCTATACCTTCACTCTTCTCTTTTCTGAAAAGGATAGCTTATTCTCATTTTCTGGATTTGTTCAAGCATTATTTTGTATCTGAAGCGGGAAGCAAATAATTCGTAGTTATAGTTCATAGGTCTACATAAAGAAAATCCATGTAGAGACAATGTTGAGATTATCACAATATTTTGGAACTAGAAGTTTGGGGTTCAGTTCATTGGTCAGGGATTATTACATTTTATGTGCATAGGAACAAAAGCAAGTATTTTATTAAGAGGGCATGTTGGGCATGTTGGAGATTGAGAATATAACTCAGGAGTAGTGCACTTTCTTAGCTTGCATAAGGTCCTGGGATCAAATCCAGCACCACCAAAAGAAAAAAAAATTATGGGGGAAAATATGTTAACTTTCCATTACTATATTAAAAATACACAAGCAAATTAAATTTAGAAACCTAAAGGTGCATTTTGGCTCACCATATCAACCCATACTCAGTTGGTTCCATTGCTTTTAGGCCTGTAAAGAAGCCCTACAACATGGTAGGGAGCACATAGTCAAGCAAGCTGATAGACTTGAGGTAGTTGGGAGGCACAGAGAGAGGAAGTATTCGATTCCAACCATCCCCTGCAAGGGCACACCTTGAAGGCTGGAGACAAGTCTTTAATATGTGGGACTTTGTGGGACATTTCAGACACAAACTGTAGGAAAGAGAAACTGTGGTGGATTATATTATTGTCAAGCATTTCCTCTTTATCGAGTTCATCCTTACAAGATGGCAGGCCTCACCAAAGATCATTGTGTGAACAGGAAATATTAGAAACCACATGTGCTATTACAGATAAGAGGTTTTAGATATCAAGTGGTTCTCACATTGCTGTTTTTCGTATGCCACAGGAAAGACTATTCAAGATAGAGACTACTCATTAACCTGGATCTTTAAGGGGAAAAAGTGGGGTGACAGGCAGTCTTTACCCATTATATGGCAACCATGAGAATTAAACCTATATTTTTTAATCCAGCTGACAATTTGCGATTGTTTATTACTGTGGTGTAACTTAGCAAAACTTTACAAATACACTGAAAAATTACTTCAGATTATATTCTTTAATATGAAAAAAGGTCAGTATTTGGAGGTGATACTCACTGACCTTAAAGATTGATGTGTTATTTGTTCACTTATTCAACAAACACTTCTTGAAGATAAATCTGTACTTTGGGAACTGTGCTTTTGGTGCCATGTTTTCTGATGTCTAAGATTTCTTATGTTAGCAATCTAATAGAAAACACCATAAGCAGAAAAGATTCAAAACTGATGTAGAAAGCAGTTTATGCACAACATTTTCTTTACCCATTCACCTGTTGACAGACATTTAGATAATTTCCATATTTTGGTATTATGAAAGCTGCTTCAATGGATGTAGGAGTATGTATATCACTTTGGTGTACGGATTTCATTTCCTTTGGGTCTTACAGAGGTGTTGAATGAAGGCAACACCACTTTGATATGGTCTGCTTTACTAAAACCAAGTCTTTTCTCTCTTATTGTCATTTTAATTACAGTGATGTGGAGTTATTTGATATCAGAGCTAGGAATCATGTATATGACCTTTATTATTCTTAATATGGCAATGGAAGGGTTACACTATTTATATGTGAATAAATAATACTCACTGTATTCTCTCAGAATTCAGAGTTAAATAGCATTACAAAATAATGGTGATATTCCAATATCATAACTTTGAATATTGTGTCACATTTTGAGCTTATTTTATAGTGTTTTTGAGTATTTTTAATTTTTCTCTATATTCTAAAGTTGTAGTGCAACAATGTATGTATCCTCTCAGCAATTTCTTTTTCAAGTAATTCCTGTTTTCACACATGTCCTAAGTTTTCTGCCTTACAGCTCACAAACCAAGAGTTTTTTTTTACTATTCTGCTTGTGGGAATTTCTATCTAGTTGAAGAAGCATTGCTGCTGCCTCACTTCCACTGTCTCTTCAAAACTTACAGGGTTAAACAACCATTAAATCACCTGAGAAGAAGTATGGAAAATATAGATGCAAGGAGTTCTTCACTCTAGTTTATTTTCTGCCATAGAAATGAGGGTATTAAAATATATTTGTAAGAAGGAAACTATTGTTTAGATTTCAGAAGGTATGTTTATTTTTTACATAGTTCTGAGTGAATTAGAGATTCCATTGTGCTTACCATCAACCAGTTGCTTACTAAATCATGGAACTAGGACTCACTTTCCTTGGGACTTGCCAACCTCCTGTGTATTCACCTGCTTCATGAAGTCTGAGGTCAACAAGACAAGATTTTTCTTGCTGTAACCTCTCCTTGCCTGTTAACTGCCTATCTGGGACATTTCTTCCAAAATCTGCCAAATTTAGTGACATATTCTTGATTCCTATTTATAATAATTTTCATACTTTCTATATTGGCACATAAACATGAAAATTAAACAATATTTTTTCATATCTCATGGAAAACAATTTTTCTTTCAGTCGCAGATCATGGTTATTAATAATCCACAAAAGGAAAATATTAGATTATGTCATCTGCAAATAGTGATAATTTGTCTTTCTCTTTACAATTTGGGTGATTCTTATTTCTTTCTCTTGCATGATTGCTCTGGCTAGGATTCTAGTACTATATTGAGTAAAAGAGATGAAAGTGAACATTCTTTTCTTGTTCCAGATCTTAAAGAGAAAGCTTTCAGGTTTTCCCCATTCTGTATAATGTTGGCCTTTGGCCTATAATAAATGGTTTTCATTATGTTGAAGTATGTTTCTTTTAAAACTAATTTGTGCAACATTTTTACTATTATTTATTAAGGGATATTGAATTTTCTCCAAAGCAATGTGTGTGTGTGTGTGTGTGTGTGTGTGCATGCGCACATGTGTGTGTTACTGGGGGAATTAAATCCAGCACCTACCTCACTCATACTAGGCAAGTTTTCTGCCAATGAGCTGTACACTCCCCTTCAAATGCTTTTTCTGCATCTATTAAGATGACCAAATGGCTTTTGTCCTTCATTCTCTTAATGTGTTGTATCACATTCATTGATTTGAATATTGTGACCATCTTTGCAACACTGGGAGAAATCCCACTTTGTGGTGCATAATCCTTTAAATGTGCCATTGAATTCAGTTTGCTAATGTTTTTGTTTGTTTGTTTGTTTGTTTATTGGTGCTGGGGATTGAACCCAGGGGCGCTTAATCACTGAGCCACATTCCCAGCCCTATTTTGTATTTTATTTAGAGATAGGGTCTCACTAAGTTGCTTAGGGCCTTGCCTTTACTGAGGTTGGCTTTGAACTCTCGATTCTCCTGCCTCAGCTTCCTGAGACACTGGGATTACAGGCATGCAGCACCATGTCTGGCCCTTGCTAATATTTTTGTTGATGATTTTTGCAAGCATTTTTATTGAGGATATTGGTCTGTAACTTTCTATTTTATTCTGTCTTTTTCTAGTTTTATTATCAGGTAATCTTGGCCTCATGAAATGTGTCTGGAAGAATTTCTTCCACTATTTTTGGTAGGAATTTAAGGAGAATTGGTATTCATTCTTCTTTAAATGTTTGTTGAAACTCAGCAGTTTAGCCATCTGAGATGGCTTTTCCTTCATGGGGTAATTTATATTACTTATTTAATCTCATTATGTATTATTGGTCTGCTCAGCTTTTTTATTTTTTCATGATTCAAAACTGGTAAGGTGTTTATGGCTAGGAATATTTTTCTGTTGGGTTATCAAATTTGTAGGCATATAGCTATTCAAATAACGCACTGTATTTTTGTTGTGTCAGTCACAATGTCTCCCTTTTCATTTCTGATTTCATTTATTTGATTCTTCAATTTCTTAGCTAATATGGTTAAGGGTATATAAATTTATTTCTTTTTTCAAAGAATGAACTCTTTGTTTTATTGATCTTTTGTATTGCTATTATATCTCCATTTAATTTATCTACTCTGGTCTTTATTATTTCTTTTCTTTCACTAATTGTAAGTTTGGTTTGTTCATGTTTTTCTAGTTCCTTAAGATGCAGCATGAAGTTGTTGGTTGGCAATCCTTTTGTTTATTTGATATAGGTTTTCATTGCTATGAACTTCCCTATTATGATTGCTTTGGGTATGTTCTGTTTCTTTTGGTATGTTGTGTTTCCATTTTCTTTCGCTTTTTAAAATTTCACTATTGATTTCTTCCTTGATATTTTAGTTGTTCAAGAGCAAGTTGTTTATTTTTCATAAACTTACATAGCTTCCTAAATTATTTTTTATTTTGAGTTTTACTGTGTTGTGGTCAGAAAGGATACTTGATATGATTTCAATAGTTTTGTATTTGTTCACATGGTTTGTTTTGTGGTCTAGCATGTGAGCTATCCTGGAGAATGTTTCATGTGCTGATGAAAAGAATGTGTATTTTGCAGATGTTGAATTAAATGTTCTGTAGTTCTATTAGGTCCATTTGGTCTAGCATGAAATTTAACTCTCCTGTTTGTTGGCTTCTGTCTGGGTTCTACCTATTGCTCAAAGTTGGGCATTAAAATTCTCTACTATTTTTGCATTGGAATTTTTTTCTCCCTTTAGGTCTGCTAATATTCGCTTTGTGTATTTGGATGTTTCAATATTGTTTACATATATATTTAAAACTTCTCTTGCTGAACTGACTCCTTTATCATTTTTTAACAGTCTTCCTTGTCTATTTTTACTGATTTGGACTAAAATTCTGTTTTAGCTATGTATGACTGACAATACTTTCTTCTGGTATCCATTCATATGGAATATTTATCATTTCACTTTCAGTCTTTGAATGTCCTTAAATGTGAAGTGAGTGTCTCATAAGAAATACACAGTTGGGCCTTGTTTATCTTCCATTGAATGCTTTTAACTTAATTCACTATGTTTAAGGTAATTATTGATGGGGATGTTCTTACTCCAGCCATTTTTAAACTTGTTTTCCAGATTTATTGCAGTTTCATCATTTTTATCCCACTCTTAAACAGTCTTGCTTTGTGATTAAATGGATTACTGTCATAATAGCTTCTGACTCCTTGCTTATTGTTTTGGTTTTTCTATTATATAGTTTTACCTCTTGTTTATCATGTTGCTTACAAAAACAATCTTGTGATCATATCAGGACAGGAAACAAAATAAACAAAATGTACTAATGAATACCTCTACATTTGTATTCCTTTCCTATCTACATTTTGAATTTTGTTATCCCACTTTACATCTTCTTTATATTATCTATCTCTTAACATATTGATGCAGTAATATGAGTTTCTCCAGTCTTTTGTTAAATATATGAATAGAGTACATCCCATATTTACAAAACTAAAGCATCCTGACTTTATCTGGACAACTATTATCAGTAAGTTTTGCACTTTCTGATATTTTCTTCTTACTCATCTTCTTACTCATTGTTGTCTGGGAATGTGTTTATCTCTCTTTGATTTCTTCCTATTTATTTATTTATTTACTTACTTATTGATTCATTGATCACAAATGGAGAACAACTTTTGTTTCTCTGGTTGTACACAAAGTAGAGTCAAACCATCTGTTTGTTCATACATGTACACAGGGCAATGGTATCTGTCACACATTCTGTTATTATTCTTACACCCCCACCCCAACCCCACCCCTCCTTTCCCTCTATGCTATCTATCCTTCCTCCATTCTTGCCACCCTTCCCCCCCCCCCCCGCATTATGCATCATCATTCATTTATCAGAGAGACCATTCGGCCTTTGGATTTTTGGGATTGGCTGATCTCACATAGCATAACAGTCTCCAACATCATCCATTTACCTACAAATGCCATAATTCTATTCTTCTTTATGGCTGAATAATATTCCATTTGATATATAGACCACAGTTTCTTTATCCATTTATCTATTGAAGGGCATCTAGGTTGATTCCACAATCTAGCTATTGTGAATTGAGCAGCTATGAACATTGATGTGGCTGCATCACTGCAGTAATCTGATTTTAAGTCCTCTGGGTATAGGCCAAGGAGTGGGATAGCTGAGTCAAATGGTGGATCCATTCCAAGTTTTCGAAGGAAACTCCACACTGCTTTCCAGAGTGACTGTACCAACTTGCACTCCCACCAGTAATGTATGAGTGTACCCTTTTCCCCACATCCTCACCAACATCTGTTGTTGCCTGTATCCTTAATAAAAGACATTCTAATTGGGGTAAGATGAAATCTTAAGGTGGTTTTGATTTGCATTTCTCTTATAATGAGGGATGTTGAACATTTTTTCATAAATCTGTTGATTGCTTGTAGATCTTTCTCTGTAAAATGTCTGTTCATTTCCTTGGCCCATTTGTTGATTGGGTTATTAGGGTTCTTGGTGTAAAGATTTTTGAGTACTTGGTAGATTCTGGAGATTAGTGCTCTATCTGAAGTGTGTGTAGCAAAGATTTTCTCCCACTCTGAAGGCTCTCTCTTCACATTGCTGATTGTTTCCTTTGCTGAGAAAAAGCTTTTTAGTTTGACTCTATACCAATTCCAGCTTTTATTTCTTGCACTTTGGGAGTCATGTTAAGGAAATCTGGTCCTAGGTCAACGTGATGAAGATTTGGACCTATTTTCTCTTCTATCAGGTGCAGAGTTTCTGGTCTAATTTGTAGGTCGTTGATCCTCTTTGAGTTGAGTTTTGTACAGGGTGAGAGATATGGGTTTAGTTTCATTTTGCTGCAAATGGATTTCCAGTTTTCCCAGCACCATTTGTTGAAGAGGCTGTCTTTTCTCCATTGCAGGTTTCTGGCTCCTTTGTCAAGTATGAGATACCTTTAT
The DNA here is from genome assembly GCA_020662805.1 of Glaucomys volans. Classification (NCBI taxonomy): domain Eukaryota; kingdom Metazoa; phylum Chordata; class Mammalia; order Rodentia; family Sciuridae; genus Glaucomys; species Glaucomys volans. The sequence goes on from JAJEJO010052624.1 coordinate 257,765, forward strand.
TTATGTGGGTTTGTCTCTGTGTCCTCTATTCTGTACCATTGATCTACCTGTCTATTTTGGTACCAATACCATGCTGTTTTTGTTACTATGGCTCTGTGGTATAGTTGAAGGTCTGGTATTGTGAAACCCCCTGCTTCGCTCTTCTTGCTAAGGATTGCTTTAGCAATTCTGGGTCTCTTATTCCTCCAAATGAATTTCATGATTGCTCTATTTCTATGAGGTCCGTCATTGGGATTTTAATTGGAATTGCATTGAATTTGTATAGCACTTTTGGAAGTATGGCCATTTTGACAATATTAATTCTACCTATCCAAGAACATGGGAGATCTTTCCATCTTCTCAGATGCTCTTTAACTTCTTTCTTTAGTGTTCTGTAGTTCTCATTGTGGAGGTTTTTCACTTCTTTTGTTAGATCGATTCCCAAGTATTTTATTTTATTTTTTTTTGAGGTTATTGTGAATGTGGTAGTTTTCCTAATTTCTCTCTCAGAGGATGCATCACTTACGAATAAAAATGCATTAGATTTATGAGCATTAATTTTATATCCTGCTACTTTACTGAATTCATTTATGAGTTCAGAAGTTTTCTGGTGGAATTCTTAGGGTCTTCTAAATAGAGAATCATGTCATCAGCAAATAGGGGTAGTTTGATCTCTTCTTTTCCTATTTGTTTTCCTCTAATTTCTTTGGTCTGTCTAGAGTTTCAAGAACAATGTTGAATAGTAGTGGTGAAAGAGGGCATCCCTGCCTTGTTCCAGTTCTCAGGGGGAATGCTTTCAATTTTTCTCCATTTAGAGAGATGTTAGCTGTGGGCTTAGCAGAGATAGCCTTTACAATGTTAAGGAATGTCCCCACTATCCCTATTTTTTCTAGTGTTTTAAGCATGAAGGGGTGCTTATTTTATCAAATGCTTTCTCTGCATCTATTGAAATAATCTTGTGGTTCTTGACTTTATGTCTGTTGATGTGGTAAATTACATTTGTTGATTTCCGGATGTTGAACCAACCTTGCATCCCCAGGATGAAACCCACTTGATTATGGTGCACTATCTTTTTAATATGCTTTTGTATGTGATTCACTAAAATTTTGTTAAGAATTTTTACATCTATGTTCATTAGAGATATGGGTCTGAAATTTTCTTTCCTTGATGTGTCCTTCTCTGGTTTTGGTATCAGGGTGATATTAGCTTCATAGAAAGAGTTTGGAAGGGTTCCCTCCTCCTCTATTTCATGAAATACTTTGAGGACTATTGGAATGAGCTCTTCTTTGAAGGTCTTGTAGAACTCGGCTGTGAATCCATCTGGTCCTGGACTTTTCTTTGTTGGTAGACTTTTGATGACTTCTTCTATTTCATTGCTTGAAATTGATCTATTTCAGTTGTGTATGTCCTCCAGATTCAGTTTGGGTGGCTCACATGCCTCTAGGAACCTGTTGATATCTTCCAGGTTTTCTATTTTGTTGGAGTATAAATTTTCAAAGTAGCTTCTTATTATGTTTTGTATTTCAATTGTGTCTGTTGTATTATTTCCATTTCCATCATGAATTTTAGTAATTTGGAGTTTCTCTCTCCTTCTCTTCATTAGCATGGCTAAGGGTTTATCAATTTTGTTTATTTTTTCAAAGAACCAACTTTTTGTTTTGTCAATTTTTTGAATTGAATCTTTTGTTTCAATTTCATTGATTTCAGCTCTGATTTTGATTATTTCCTGTCTTCTACTACTTTTGGTGATGATCTGTTCCTCTTTTTCTAGGGCTTTGAGCTGTAATATAAGGTCATTGATTTGTTGACTTTTCATTCTTTTATTAAATGCACTCCCTGCAATGAATTTTCCTCTTAGCACCGCTTTCATAGTGTCCCAGAGATTTTGATATGTTGTATCTTTGTTCTCGTTGACCTCTAAGAATCTTTTAAATTCCCCCCTAATGTCTTCTGTTATCCATGCATGATGCAATAGCATATTACTTAATCTCCAGGTCTTGGAGTAGTTTCTGTTTTTAACTTTATCATTGATATCTAATTTCATTCCATTATGATCTGATAGTATACAAGGTAGTATCTCTATGTTTTTGTATTTGTTAAGAGTAGCTTTGTGGCATAACGCATAGTCTATTTTAGAGAAGGAGCCATGAGCTGCTGAGAAGAAAGTGTATTCACCTTTTGATGGATGGAATATTCTATATATGTCTGTTAAGTCTAAATTAGCGATTGTGTCATTGAGTCCTATGGTTTCTTTGTTTAATTTTTGCTTGGAAGATCTGTCCAACGGTGAGAGAGGAGTGTTAAAGTCCCCCAGTATTATTGTGTTTTGGTCTATTTGATTCCTGAAGTTGAGAAGGATCTGATTGACATACATGGATGCACCACTCTTTGGTGCATAAATATTTATGATTGTTCTGTCTTGCTGATTTATGTTTCCTTTAAGCAGTATGAAATGTCCTTCTTTATCCCTTCTGACTAACTTTGGCTTGAAGTCTGCTTTATCTGAAATGAGGATGGAAACTCCTGCTTTTTTACTCAGTCCATGTCATGGTATGTTTTTCCCCAACCTTTCACCTTTAGTCTGTGGGCATGTTTTTCTATGAGATGAGTCTCTTGAAGGCAGCATATTATTGGGTCTTTGTTTTTAATCCAATCTTCCAGTCTATATCTTTTGATTGATGAGTTTGGGTCATTTACATTCAGGGTTATTATTGAGATATGACTCGTATTTCCTGTCATTTTAGCTTTTTTGGGGTTTTTAGCTTAACTTTGTTTCTCCTTTGATTGACTCTTTCTTTAGGGTAATTCCTCCCCATGATGACTGAGATTGTTATTTTTCGTTTCTTCCTCTTCGAGTATTTTGTTGAGAATGTTCTGTAGGGCAGGCTTTCTCTTTGTGAATTCTTTAAGCTTTTGTTTATCATGGAAGGATTTTATTTTATCATCAAATCTGAAGGTAAGTTTTGCTGGGTATAAGATTCTTGGTTGGCATCCATTTTCTTTCAGAGCTTGAAATATGTTGTTCCAGGCCCTTCTTGCTTTTAGTGTTTGGGCTGAGAAATCCACTGATATCCGTATTGGTTTCCCCCTGTAGGTAATCTGAAGCTTTTCTCTCGCCGCCTTTAAAATTCTATCTTTGTTTTGTATGCTAGGTATTTTCATTATAATGTGCCTTGGTGTGGATCTGTTGTAATTCTGTGCATTTGGTGTCCTGTATGCTTCTTGTAATTGATTTTCCATCTCATTCATCATTTTTGGGAAATTTTCTGATATTATTTCATTGAACAGATTATTCATACCCTTGGTTTGTATCTCTGTGCCTTCCTCAATCCCAATAACTCTTAAATTTGGTCTTTTCATGATGTCCCATATTTCTTGGAGGTTTCGTTCATGATTCCTACCCATCTTCTCTGTTTGTTCAACTTTGTTTTCAAGATTAAACATTTTGTCTTCATTGTCTGAGGTTCTGTCTTCCAAGTGATCTATTCTGTTAATTATGCTTTCTATTGAGTTTTTAACTTGGTTTATTGTTTCCTTCATTTTCTTGTTTCCTTCAAGGATTTCTGTTTGTTTGTTTTTTTTTTTTTAGAACTTCTATCTCTTTATTGAAATGATTTTTTGCTTCCTGCAATTGCTCTATTAGCTGATTATTCATAGCCTGAATTCTCTTCTCAGATCATTTTAATTATGAACATTCTGAACTCCCTTTCTGTCATTCCTTATACAATGCTGTCTTTTGGTTCTCTCACTATATCATCTAGGTTTGTTTGGGACACTTTCTTCCAGTGTTTTCTCATGTTGCTCGTGTATCTTCCCCTGTAGTAATGCGAATTCGAGGGATTGCAATTTCCCTTTGAAGACTTAAAGTGTCCCTGCAGATTTCCAGTAACTCACCTGATGTTTGAGCGATGCTTGATCAAGGGGTGACCCAAGAAAGGTGCTGTCCCACCACCTCCATGTTGGGAATGATCAATGCTTCTGGGCAGAGGCAGCCTGGTGTTGACAGACAATTAGATACAGCAAGGTGCTAGACCCCGGGCCAGGGTGTGGACCTGGGCACTAGACCAAGTTGGGGTGGGGGCACAGGACTGTGCTCAGTGATGGAGACACTGGGCTTGAGAGCCCAGGCAGGCCTGAACTCCTCCCTGGGGGCTCAGGCTGTGGCAGGTGCTTGCTCTCTCCCAGGGACACTGTAAAATGGCACCAAAGGCCCTAAGCTCCCCGCTAGAGCCAGCAACTAAAGCGGCTCCAGGCCAGACCTCCCCAAGAACGGAGCACAGTGACTCGGAAGACCGAACCTCAGCTCCGAGGACTCAGGCAGCCAGAGACGGTCACTCTCTGCCAGGGAAGCTACAAAATGGTGCTGAGGGGTCCAAACTCCCCGCTGGAGCCAGCGACTCCAGTGGCTCCCGGCCAGACCTCTCCAGAAGCCGCAGCACAGTGGCTCGGAAGACCAGACCTCCTATCTCTTTCATGTCTAAAAGAAAGATTTCTGGGCACAATATTCTTAGTTGGGAATTATTTTCTTTTGGTTTTTTGAAAATTTCTTGCCTGTATCTCCTGATCTGAAAGGTTTCTTTTGAAAAGCATGCTGTCAGGTGAATTGGGAAAGAATTATATGCCATTTCTTTTCTTTTATCCATGTTTTCAAATTTATTTGTTCTTTTTAGTTATACAGGGCAGTAGAATGTATTTTGACATATCATACCTACATGGAGTAAAATTTCCCCTTTTTGTAGTTGTACATGATGTAGAGTTACACTGGTCATGTATTCATATATGAACATAGGAAAGCTATGTACCATTCATTCTACTGTCTTTCCCATTCTCAGTCCCTCTCCTTTCTCCCAACTCTGCCCCATCTAGTTGGGTGAACCCTCCTCTCCTCCCCTCCTCCCATACCCCTGCACCTCTCACTATTGTGAGTGAGCAACTATGTATCAGAGAACATTCAGTTATGCTGAGGTGCCAGCACCCCAGCCGAGCAGGTTCCTGCTCAGAATGTGTGAGCTGCCTGAGAAAATAAAAAAGTATGAATTATTCAGTAAAAGATTAGAGACAAAACCAAAGTTATATGTAAAAAGCAGAGTGCCTGATGAACAACATCATTATTTTTCTGAACAGAAAAAGGTCCCAATTCTTTATTTAAGGAGGAGTACATCAAAGGCAGGGATAAGGTTTCAGAAGGAGAAGTTTTGTTTAGATGTTTGTTTCTTGTGTGGCAGGGGTTTTGAAGTAAACAAGTTGATTGGCATTTGGCAAGCTACACTCATCTCAGGAAGGCTGTACTTGAACTTGAGCAGTGAGCTAAGATAGGGTGCCACTTGAATCAGGCATTCTCATACCAGTGGGTTTGGACTGGGAGTTCCTAAGACCAGGCATTACTGCTTAATGGTTCCAACATCACTCAATTCACACACATGGTTTATAGATGACTCTCAGCATTTAGCCTTTGGGTTTGGGGGATTGGTTTATTTCACTTAGCATGGTAGTCACAAGTTCCATCCATTTACTGGCAAATGCCATAATTTTATTCTTCTTTAAGACTAATATGCCATTTCTTTATTCATTCATATGTTGAAGGGCACCTAGTCTGGTTCCATGGCTTAGCTATTATGAATTGAGCTGCTATAAACATCAATGTGGTAGCACTGTTAGAGTATGCTGATTAAAAGTCCTCTGGGTATATTTGAAGAGATAGGATAACTGAGTCAAATGGTTCCATTCCAAGTTTTCTAAGGAATCTCCATACTGCTCTTCAGAGTGGTTGCAGCAATTTGCAGATTTACTAACAATGTATGGGTGTAACTTTTCCCCACACCCTCACCAACATTCATTGTTACTTATATTCTTGATAATTGCCTTTCTGACTGGAACAAGATGAAATCTCAGTGTAGTTTTGATTTGCATTTCTCTAATTACTAGAGATGTTGAGCATTTTTTCATATATTTGCTAAAGAACCATATTCTTTTTTGAAGGGTCTGTCCAGTTTCTCTGCCCATTTACTGACTGAGTTATTTGTTTTACTGGTGGTACACTTTTTAAGTACTTTTTATATCCTAGACATTAATGTTCTATCTGAGGTGCAGGTAGCAAAGATTTTCTCCCATTCTGTTGGCTCTCTCTTCACCATCTTGATTGTTTCCTTTGCTGTGAAGAAGGTTTTTCATTTAATACCATCCCTTTTATTGATTCTTGCTTTTACTTCTTACACTTTAGGAGTTTTGTTGAGGAATTTGGTTCCTTAGCCAACCTGATGGAGAGTTGGGCTTGCTTTTTCTTCAAGTAGGTGCGGAGTCTCTGGTCTAATGCTTAGGTCCTTGATCCTCTTTGAGTTTTTTTGTGCAGGGTGAGAGAAAAGGATCTAATTTCACTTTGTTACCTATGGACTTCCTGTTTTCCTAGAACCATTTGTTGAAGAGGCTATCTTTTCTTCAATGTATGTTTATGGCACTATGTCTAATATGACATGACTATTTATGTGGATTTGTCTCTGTGTCTTCTCTTCTGTACCATTGGTCTTCATGTATATTTTGGTGCCAATACCATGCCATTTTTGTTACTATAGTATAACTGTTTGTTACTGTAGTATAATTTAAGGTCTGATATTGAGATTCCTCCTGCTTCACTTTTCTCCATGAGGATTACTTTGCCTGTTTTGGGCCTCTTATTTTTCAAAATGAATTTTATGACTTTTTTCTATTTCTATGAAGAGCTTCATAGGAAACTTAATTAAATTAAGGAATTGTATTAAATCTGTATTGCACTTTTGGTAGTATGGCCATTTTGACAATATTAATTCTGCCTATCCAAAATGTGGGAGATCTTTCCAACTAACACACCTCTTTCACCACTGGATAGATTCTCCAAACAAAAACTAAATAAAGAATCTACAGAACTAAAAAATACAATTAAAAATTTAGATTTAGCAGACATATGTAGAATATTTCATCCATCAGCGACTGAATACCATTACTCTCAGCAGCACAAGGATCCTTTTCTAATAGACCATATAGTAGTCTGCAAAGCAACTCTTAGCAAATATAAGAAAATAGAGGTAATACTTTGCATTCTATCAGATCATAATGGAATGAAATTAGAAGTCAAAAATAAAATTAAAAACATAAGCTACTTTAATACCAAGAGACTAACTAATATGCTATTGAATGATCAATAGGTAGCAGAAGAAATCAGGGATAAAATTTAAAAAAATACAGAGAGGCAAATGAGAATAGTGACACAACATATCAAAATCTCTGGGACACTATGAAGACAATGCTAAGGGGAAAGTTCATTGCACTGACCTCATTTCTTACAAGAATAGAAAGTCAACAAATAAACAACCTAACATTACATCTCAAAGCCCTAGAGAAAGACTAACAAATCAACGCGAAAAGCAATAGAATACAGGAAATAAATAAAATCAGAGCTGAAATCAATGAAATTGAAACAAAAGGAACAATCCAAAAAATGGACAAAACAGTCGGTTCTTTGAAAAAATAAATAAAATTGATAAACTCTTAGTGAAGCTAATGAGGAGAAAGGGAAAATGCAAATTACTATAATTCATGTTGAAAAATGAAATATCTCAAGAGACACTACTGAAATACTGAGAATAATCAGAAACTATTTTGACAATTTATACTCCAACAAAATAGAAAATCTTGAAGACATGGACAAATTTTTAGAGATATATGACCTACCCAAATTAAATCAGGAGGACATTGAAAATTTAAATTGATCCATTTCAAGCAATGAAATTGAAGATGCCATCAATAGCTTACCAACAAAGAAAAGGCCAGACAAGATCAAGTCTCAGACAAGTTCTACCAGACCTTCAAAGAAGAACTAACACTAGTCCTCCTCCATTATTCCATGATGTAGAAAAAGAAGCAACCCTTTTAAACTTATTCTATTTGTTTCTTTTCTCTTGCTGCCTTGGAGAATCTTCTCCTTTTCTTTCACCTTTTTAGAGCTTGATTATACTATACCTTGGGTTAGACTTAGTTAACTGTTATTGGAGACCTTTGAGTTTACTATTCAGGAATACTTGTATTACTTTTAGATTTGAGAATTTTTCTGTTAACATATGTGAGGAAAAAACTCTTTCTTCCTTTTCTGTCACTTTGCCACTCAATTTTTTCTTTAACACTCATAATCTGAATATTTGTTTTTTAATGAATTTCCATAATATCTATGGGTTTTCTTCATTTCTCTTCATTCCTTTTCCCTTTTGCTTCTGCTATTACATATTTTCAAATAGCCTATCTTAGAGATCACTAATTCTGTCTCCTCTTTAATCTATCCTACTATGGATGCCTTCTATAACATTTTACATTTTGCTTAGTGCATTTTTCAGATCAAGTGCTCCTGATGGATTTGTGAAATTGCTTCCAGCTCTATGTTAAGTTTCTCTGTTAGAGAGTGATTCATTTTCTGCATCTTCCTGAAGCTCATTGGGTTTTCTCAAATCAACTTTTTAAAATTCTCCATCAAAGAGCTTACCCATACTGTTAATAACTTTTCAGTTTCTAATGCCTTAGTTTGTTAGTAGAGTTCATGGTTTCTTGAAAGCTCTTGATGTATGGGATGTGATATCATCTGGACTTTGAAGAATTAGGTATTTATTCTAATAAATAGAATTGGGTAGCACAGTTATCTCAGGTCACTGCTCATATACAAGACTCTAAATACTCCCCTAATAGTAGCCAGAGACATACTCCTGTGTAAGATCAGTTTATCTTTCAACCTGCATCACCAACAAAGAAAAGGCCAGACAAGATCTGAATTTTTTTGTGTGTTTGTATTTCCAGAAATTCTAAGCAGGCTGTTTATAGTCACTTTTGCTTTTTTAGCACTAAATGATGCATCAAATTCTGGTTCACCATGAGGTTGCTATTGGTGTGTTGTTACTATTTCAGCACTAGATGGCTAGAGGGTTCTGGCTTGTCCAAAGATCTGTACTTGGTGGTTTTTTTGTTTGTTTGTTTGTTTGTTTGTTTGTTTGTTTGTTTGCAATAGCTGGGAGAGAAACTGAGAAGGTTAATCCATCCACCCCCAGTGTTTTTATTGATCTTTGGTAGGCCTAGATGCTTTGTCCATAATCACCAGTTTGTGGTCGGGTACTACAGGATTCTGCCCAGCTCCAGGAGGAATAACTGAAGAGGGATCAGCCCCAGGATCCTAGTCCACACCAGCAGCCTCCAATGCTAAAAAGTCAGGTCACACCTCAATCCTGTAGCTCACCATGAACAGTACAACACTTTGGTAAAACCAAAGCCCTCACTGCTATGGGCTATATACCATAGAGTTGTAATTGTTTTCTAAGACTCTTGCAACCAGCCATAGGTGATGTTGGCTAGACATCCAATAGATTGGAGCCACATTTCTCTACCTGACACCTGGGTTGTTCCTGGGGCTCCATCTGTGAGTATTGGCCTGGGGTAGAGGCCATTAGGAATTACTCAGTATTAGATTTCACCAGTCTGGCACTAAGTTCCAAGGTAAAGTCCTGTGCTTAAATACAGTCCTACAGTTAGTAAATAAAATTCTTCTCCATGTTGTGTTGTCTAAGATTGGGGTCATATTGGTGAAAGCAGTTCATTGGTCATAAAAACTAACACTAAACTGATTCCTAAGTCTCATAGCCATGAAGTCTTGTATAGTCTCGTGGGTATCTTGATGTCCCTGCCATAGCTAGTGGTGATGCAGGTTGAAAGATAAACTGATCTTACACAGGAGTATGTCTCTGGCTACTATTAGGGTAGTATTTAGAGTCTTGTCAATATGAGCAGTGACCTGAGATAACTGTGCTACCCAAAGTTGGGATTCCTTGGTCACCAAGGCTCATGCCAAGCCGGTTTGCACCTGAATCTTATAGCTGCAGAAAACTATGAAATCTTGGGGTGCACTGCTTCAGGCTCACTCCAAGGCTGGAAATGATTCAGGCCAAAACTGAACTCTGTCCCAGCACCATTCAAGTCTCTGTCTCTTCATTCCAGGTCTTGTCTGGAGGCTCTACCTATGAACTTTGACCAGAGTATGGGGGTTTCTTATTCTCCATACTGCCAGGTATTATTATAGCGGCCCAGCACCAAATTTAAGGTACAGTCTTGTGATCATTTTCCTGCTCAGCTTCCCAGTGCATTGGATCTTGCACCTCTTCTGTTGCCCAAAGTTAAGGAATGGATAGTAGAGACAGTCTCTTGCCACCTTGCTAACAGTTCCAGTGTTCAGTCCACAGTTATTGTCCTGGCAGTAGAAATCTTGGTGCTCTGTTCAGTACCAGGTTTCACCAGGGTGTGTCTGGTACTGAGAAGCAAGTCTAAGGCTTGAACCTAATTGCTACCTCCTCTCCCAAGCAGAAGGCCCACACTGTATTGCTTGGAGGTGGGTGAGGGGTGACCTGGCAAATATTTTCTTCTTCAATGCATCTTTTAGTATAAACTAGGCACTCGGGTCTCTTGTCTTCCTCCCTTATCTCTTGTGAAGGTAGTATGGTGTGTGAATAATTCTTAAAACTGCTCTATCTGTGAGGATCCTGAAACTACAGTGTCTTCCTCAGGTGCCATCTTGATCTACCCATAGGACTATATTCCTAGGTATATATGTATTTCTCAAAGGAAAATATTTATTATGATAAACTCATAAGTGAGGTAAAAACCTATCTTTTTACTACTCTTGTTTCTATGGAAAATTTATGCTATGATATCTGATTTAATATAACACTTAGGAACAATTACCCATACTGTCCAAACTGTCATCTAGCTTATCCGAGACTTTAAAGTTTTATATTCTTACAATTTTCAAAATAATTTCCTAACTATTTTGCCATTATCAAGAGAGGTGATTAAAATGTTAGTCTTTAATTGTTTGAATATTTCAGTTTTATCTATCAAATATAAAAATAAATATAAGAATAAAATAAAAGTTGAGTAATACCTTGGGCTTTAGAAATTTTTTAAAAATTGCTTAAAGTGTCTGATAATATTAATTCTAATTGATCAATCTTCATGGACAAAATGAAGGCTATTTTTCCACATATGGTCTTTACTTGCAATATTAAATTTAAATTTCTTACTATACTTGTTTTGTTAAAAAACATGCCCTTTAAAATGCAAACATGCATACCTTCTCTTAAAAATATTTCTGATCTATATATTACTTTGAATGATGCAAAATTAAATTAAAATATTGATATGATAATTAAGAACTATTTTCGGAGCACAGGCATGCAGTGGGCAGCCCCAGCGATGAGCCCAGAGGACCAGCCACCGGATTTCTTCAGGTCTGAGCACAGGCTTGCCATAGGAAGCCCTAGTGGTGAACACATGCCCACCAAGCCATCAGGCCTGCCATCTACAGCACCAAGCACAGGCCTGCACCCCATCCTTGGTGTAGTGCCCAGGCCTGTGTCCCTGCTGTGACTGGCCAGCTATCAACATCAGGTTGCCTTTGCCCATAAGTATTCCTGAACCGGTGGCAGTGAGACAGCACCCTTCCTGGGACACCGCATTATCAAGCACCTCTCAGGCATCAGACTACTTGAAAAATAGGAGGTTTGAACAGTACAGTGTAATATTATTGCAGAAATTTTTTAAATAGTAGTATTTTTACAATCATTCCTATTACACCTAATATATACCCACTTTTTTATTTTATTAATATTCTTATCACTGTATCATCCTCTTATATCTGTTTCCTTGGAGACTCTCTCTTTTCTCATGCTAACAACCTATTTCTTTAATTCTGCTTTCACAATTCCTACAATGTAGTACCTCTATAGACTCACTTCCTATCTTATTAATGTTATATTCTATACCCTCCTCCTCCTCTTCTTCCACCATTTGAAATTGTGGTCCTCATTACAAACCTATTGGTTATGCTGTAGATAATAATTTGAACTCATCTCTGTATATTATGACAACACAGTTAATATTTTAATAGGGTCTATATGGATAAAGGACACATATTGTTTATATGGTGTGCTGCTAATATTAATCTCTTCAAGGTGAGGTATTGGAAATCTGCAGGAACATTATAAGTCTTTAAAGGGAAAATATACTACCTCTGACTCCCACTGCTAGAGGGGAAGATACACCAGCAACATGAAAAAGAAGGGAAGAAAGTGTCCCAAACAAACTTAGATGTTATATCAATAGAACCCAATGATAACATGGTAGAAGGAATGTCAGAAAGGGAGTTCAGAATATACATAATTAAAATGATCCGAGAAGCAAACAATGAGATGAGAGAAAAATGCAAATGAATGAATGATCACTCCAATAAACAGCTAAAAGGGCAATTTCAGGAAGCAAAAATTCGTTTCAATAAAGAGATGGAGATTCTGAAAAACAAACAAACAGAAATCCTTGAAATGAAGGGAACAATAAATCAAATTAAAAACTCAATAGAAAGCGTAACCCACAGGCTAGATCACTTGGAAGACAATGAAGACAAAATATTTAATCTGGAAAACAAAGTCGACCAAATAGAGAAGATGGTAAGGAATCATGAATGGAAACTTCAAGAATTATGGGACATCATGAAAGACCAAATTTAAGAATTACTGGGATTGAGGAAGGAACAGAGATACAAACCAAAGGAATGAATAATCTATTCAATGAAATAATATCAGAAAATTTCCCAAATCTGAAGAATGAAATGAAAAATCAAATACAAGAGGCTTACAGGACACCAAATGCACAAAATTACAAAAGATCCACCTTAAGGCATATTGTAATGAAAATACCTAACATATAAAATGAGGATAGAATTTTAAAGACTGTGAGAGGAAAGCATCAGATTACATACAGAAGGAAACCAATACAGATATCCGCAGATTTGTCCGCTCAGACCCTAAAAGCAAGAAGGGCCTGGAGCAAAATATTTCAAGCTCTGAAAGAAAATGTATGCCAACCAAGAATCTCATACTGAGCAAAACTTACCTTCAGATCTAAAGACAAAATAAAATCCTTCCATGATAAACAAAAGTTAAAAGAATTCACAAATAGAAAGCCTGCACTACAGAACCTTCTCAGCAAAATATATAGGAAGAAATGAAAAACACAATGTAAGTCAGCAAAGGGAGGAATAACCTAAAGGAATAGCCAATTAAAGGAGAAACCAAATCAAGTTAAAAGCCAAAAATCAACCAAAATGACTGGGAAAGCAAGTCATATCTCAATAATAACCCTGAATGTTAATGACCTAAACTCATCAATCGGAAGACATTGACTGGCAGATTGGACCCAAAAAGAAAGACCCAAAAATATGCTGCCTTCAAGAGGCTCATCTCATAGAAAAGGACATCCACAGACTTAGGGTGAAAGGATGGGAAAAAACATACCATGCACACGGACTCAGTAAAAAAGCAGTGTTTCTCACTCTCATTTCAGATAAAGCAGACTTCAAGCCGAAGTTAGTCAGAAGGGATAAAGAAGGTCATTTCATACTGCTTAAAGGAAGCATAAATCAGGAAGACATAAAGATCATAAATATCTATGCCCCAAACAATAGTGCATCCTTGTACATTAAACAAATCCTTCTCAATTCCAGGAACCAAATAGACCACAATCCAATAATACTAGGTGACTTTAAAACATCTCTCTCAACATTGGATAGATTTTCCAAACAAGAATTGAACAAAGGCACCATAGATCTCAATAACACAATCAATAATTTAGACTTAACAGACATATATAGAATATTCCATCCATCAGCAAGTGAATATATTTTCTTCTCAGCAGCACATGGTTCCATCTCTAAAATAGACCATATGTTATGCCACAAAGCTACTTCTTAGCAAATACAAAAAGATAGAGATACTACCTTGCCTTCTATCAGATCATAATGGAATGAAATTAGAAATCAATATTAAAATTAAAAACAGAAACTACTCTAAAACCTGGAGATTAAATAATACATTACTGAATAATGCATGGATAACAGAAGACATCAGGGAGGAAATGAAAAAATTCATAGAGGTAAACAAGAACAACAATACAACATATCAAAATCTCTGGGACACTATGAAATCAATACTAAGAAAATTCATTGCATGGAGCACATTCAATAAAGCAATGAAAAGTCAACAAATAAATAACCTCACATTACAGCTCACAGCACTAGAAAAAGAAGAACAGATTAACACCAAAAGTAGTAGAAGACAGGAAACAATTAAAATCACAGTTGAAATTGATGAAATTGAAACAAAAGAAGCTATTCAAAAAATTGACACAACAAAAAGTTGGTTCTTTGAAAAAATAAACAAAATTGATAAACCCTTAGCCACACTAACAAAGAGAAGAGGAGAAAAAACTCAAGTTACTAAAATTCAAGATGAAAAAGGAACTATCATGATGGAAACTATTGAAATACAAAACATAATTAGAAACTATTTTGAAAATCTATATTCCAACAAAATAGAAATTCTCAAGGACATCGACAAGTTTCAAGAGACATATGATCCACCCAAACTGAATCTGGAGGACATACAAAATTTAAATAGACCAATTTCAAGCAATCAATTAGAAGAAGTCATCAAGATCGTACCTACAAAGAAAAGTCCAGGATCAGATGGATTCTCAGCTGAGTTCTACAAGACCTTCAAAGAAGAACTCATACCAATACTCTTCAAAGTATTCCATGAAATAGAAGAGGGGGAACCTTCCAAGCTCATTCTAGGAAGCTAATATCACCCTGATACCAAACCAGACAAAGACACATGAAGGAAAGAAAATTTTATACCAATATCCCTAATGAACATAGATGCAACAATTCTTAACAAAATTTTAGCAAACCATATACAAAAACATATTAAACAGATAGTGCACCATGAACAAGTGGGTTTCATCCCAGGGATGCAAGGTTGGTTCAATATCTGGAAATCTCAAAATGCAATTCACCACATCAACAGGCTTAAAGTTAAGAATCACATGATCATTTCAATAGATGCAGAAAAAGCATATGATAAAATACAGCACCCATTCATGCTCAAAACACTAGAAAAAAATAGAGATAGTAGGAACATACCTCAATATTGTAAAGGCTATCTATGCTGAGCCCATGGCCAACATCATTTTAAATGGAGAAAAGTTGAAAACTTTCACTCTAAAAACTGGAACAAGGCAGGGATGTCCTCTTTCACTGCTTCCATTCAACATCGTCCATGAAATTCTAGCCAGAGCAATTAGACTGACTAAAAAAATAAAAGGGACATGAATAGGAAAAGAACTTACACTATCACTATTTGCAGTTGATATGATTCTATATCAAGAGGAGCCAAAAAATTCCACCAGAAAACTTCTAGAACTCATAAATGAATTCAGTAATGTACCAGGATATAAAAACAACACTCATAAATTTAATGCATCCTTTTTCATAAGTAATGAATCCTCTGAAAGAGAAACTAGGAAAACTACCCCATTCACAATAGCCTCAAAAATAAAATAAAATAAAATAAAATACCTGGGAGTCAATTTAAATAAAGAGGTGAAAGACCTCTACAATGAGAACTACAGAACACTAAAGAAAGACATTAAAGAAAACCTTTGAAGATGGAAAGATCTGCCATGTTCTTGGATAGGCAGAATTAATATTGTCAAAATGGCCATACTACCAAAAGTGCTATAGAAATTCAATGTGATTCCAATTAAAATCCCAATGACATTCCTCACAGAAATAGAGAAAGCAATTATGTAATTCATTTGGAAGAATAAGAGACTCAGAACAGCTAAAGCAATCCTGAGCAGGAAGAGAGAAGCAGGTGGTATCACAATACCAGAACTTCAACTATACTACAAAGCAATTGTAACAAAAACGGCATAGTATTAGCACGAAAATAGACAGGTAGATCAATGGTACAGAATAGAGGACACAGAGACAAATCCACATAAATACAGTTAACTCAAACTTGACAAAGGAGCCAAAAACTTACAATGGAGAAAAGATAGCCTATTCAACAAATGGTGCTGGGAAAACTGGAAATCCATATGCAGCATAATGAAACTAAACCCATATCTCTCACTCTGCACAAAACTCAACTCAAAATGGATCAAGGACCTAGAAATCAGACCAGAGACTCTGCACCTAATAGAAGAAAAGGAGGTACAAATCTTCATCACGTTGGCCTAGGACCAGACTTCTTTAACATGACTCCCAAAACACAAGAAATAAAAGCAGGAATCAATGATTGGGATAGAGTCAAACCAAAAAACTTTCTCTCAGCAAAGGAAACAGTCATCAATGTGAAGAGAGAGCCTACAGAGTGGGAGAAAATCTTTGCCACTCACACTTCAGATAGAGCACTAACCTCCAGAATTTATAAGGAATCAAAAAAACTTTACACAAAGAATACAAATAACCCAATCAATAAGGATATGAGCAGACGCTTCACAGAAGAGGATCTACAAGCAATCAACAGATATATGAAAAGATGTTCAGCATCTCTAGTAATAAGAATAATGCAAATTAAAACTATCCTAAGATATCATCTCACCCCAATTAGAATGTCTATTATCGAGAATACAAGCGACAATAGGTGTTGGCGGGGTTGTGGGGGAAAAGGTACACTCATATATTGTGGGTGGGGTTGCAAATTGGTGTAGTCACTCCGGAAAGCAGTATGTAGATTCCTTAGAAAACTCAGAATGGAGCCAATATTTGACCCAGCTATCCCAACTATACCCAAAGGACTTAAAATCACCATACTACAGCAATGCAGCCACATCAATGTTTAGAGCAGCCCAATTCACTATAGCTAGATTGTGGAACCCTCTAGATGTCTTGAATACATAAGAAACTGTGGTATATATACACAATGGAATATTATTCATCCATAAAGAATAATAAAATTATGACATTTGAAGGTAAATGGACAGAGTTGGAGAATATCATGTTAAGTGAAATAAGTCAATCCCCAAAAAACCAAAGACCTCATGATTTCTCTGAAAAGTGGTTGATGACACATAATGGGGGTGGTGGGAGGTAGGGGAAGAATGGAGAAAGGATGGATTCTATAGAGGAAAATGAGGGGTGTGGAGGGGGCAGGGAAGGAAAGATAATGGAATGAGACAAACATCATTACCCTATCTATATGTATGAATATGCAAGTTGCATGATTCTACTTTGTGTACAACCAGAAACGCAAAAGTTGTACTCCATTTCTGTACAATGAATCAAAGAGAAAAAATAAATTAACTGAACATCTTTTCAGAACAGAATTATATGAAGAAGAAGAACAAGGAGGAGGAAGAGGAGGAGAAAAGGAGAAAAGAGAAGGGAAGGAAAGAAGAGAGGAAGGGAAGGTGAGGATAGAAGAAAAGAGACTGTGGGATGTCAGATATAAAGGCCAGCTTCCGGAACTGTGATTGAAATTCATTTCTATTATTCACAAATTACATAGTCTATTAGATCCTGTTATCATAGCGGAAACTAACAAAGAGTACTTGGAAGAACGATATATAAAGGAAACATATAATGACACAGTGTATCAACATGGTCAATTGCCAGACCATAATAGCTGGCCCTTTGTGTTCCAGGCAAGAGGTCCCTCTGGGTTTCACAACAAGAAGCAAAGCAAATTATTTCAGGGTATAAATGGGTTCATAGTCCTCAGTTTATTCCTAGCATAGACATATTTTCATACGTCTTTTTTATTTCAGGACTAAAGTTTGAAAGAGGGCAAATATTATATGTTGATTACCTGGCACTTTCCATGATGTGTAAGAAGCAAATGCATGAGAAATACCTCTGCAGAAGTGGAGTAAATGCAGCATAGGTAAATGTGAGTGATAATATCTGAAAACAATCAAACACGCGGCAAAATATGTGCATTTTTAACTCAGCTCACTGGCAATGTGTAGAGCAGATCTGAAAAATTGTTAGGCCCAGTTCAAAAATAGGGCCATGGATTTGATTCTTTCGCTATTTCCAATAGCATTTGAATATAATATTACACCATATACATTTATTTTTAGACGTTGTTAATTACATTAAGCCTACTTACATTAACAAAACATCAAATTGCTCTTTTAATAAATGTAGAAATGAAATCAAGGGACTGAAGTTGTTTTGTTTTCGTGTTTGTTCATTCTGTTTTGTTTTGTTTCTCCTGATACCCGGTTGTGATTCCAGAGTAGATAGTATCTTTCTTTTCTGTGTTCTTTCCTTTCTCAGGTCATGTATGATAAAAATCTGGGGTAGAAATAAATTTAGACAAAAGAAGAGCTACAGGTGTGCTAACGGTATCCTTCTAGCTTTTATTTGAAATGTTGGACAATGAGATGTCCAGGTAGCCTCTGTCTGCAGTATTTTTCTGCTTCTTCAAATACACTTCCCTCTCCTTGTGAGTCCTCTTGAATGAATCCACCTTCTATGGACACTGCCCTGCTGTCCCCTGCTCTATTCAATCTTTACATCTTCAAATACCTTTTTTCAGAAACCAATCATTAATAACCAATGAATCCTTCTTTTTCACTAAGACATTAAAGAGGCCACAGAGAAGCAGATATATGAACTTTGGAAGAACCTATATTGTTTGGGGTCTTGATATATATTACCTTGTGTTGATAATAAATGTTCTTGCCAGGCCCAGTGGCACATGCCTGTAAATCCCAGTACTTGGGAGGCTGAGGCAGGAGGATCGCAAGTTCAAAGCCAGCCTCAGCAACTTAGCGAGGCCCTAAGCAACTCAGTGAGACCTGTCTCTAAATAAAATACAAAATAGGGCTGGGGATGTGGCTAAGTGGTCGAGTGCCCCTGAGTTCAATCCCCAGTACCCCCCAAAAATAAATAAATAAATGTTCTTTTATTAAGAGCTAACAAAGAGAAGTAGGTGATACAGAAAGAAAAGGACAACACTTCAGGTACAATAGAGTTGAAAATAATACTTCTTTTTTAACTTTTAAAAGCGAAACATTTATTTTTTTTTTAATTTTTCAAAATCTTTAACAACATCACATTCAAATGGGCTCTGCCCTCCTTGAGAACATCGGTCCCCATTATCCACTAATAGTCCTTGTACCTCACGCTCCCACCTTCAGAGGAAGGAGACTCCCACTCGGAAGCAGAAGGCTTCGCGTTGGAAGTGTTCACCGCATCATCCAGGATGGGAAGGGAATAAAAGTGGGCTTTCCTTTTAGGATAGATGTCAAAGGGGTAGGAGGCAGAGTGGGGCAGCATGGGAGGGGGGTTGCGGAGAGGTGAGGCATAGGGTATCTCCTGGAAGAGGGGACTCGCGATGGGGGATCTGCTTCGGCGTGGTGGCATCAGATGACATCGGGGCTGCTGCGAGAGGTCCAGAGTAGCAGGAGAAGGATCCTCTGCCCTGAGGTCGTTGTCTATGACTTCAGAGGTGTCCGAGTCCTCCAGGAAATCTGGTATATCGATGCTGATCTCACGGTTGGAACCAGCCGGGGGAGCACCTACGGTAATGGCGGCATTTATCCCGTAGCTTCGCCTTTTGTTTATCCAGTACAGATGAGGACTGTAACTGAAGGTGGCATCTCGCATCACGTCCACCCACTGCCGAGCACGCCTCTCCCGCTTCAGGTTCTTCCTCCAATGGAGGTATACAATGAAGATACCCACTATAATTGAAATCAGACCCATGAAAGCAAAATATATTAGGACCCAGGAGCCCGAAAGGCCCAGGTCCTGCTTTTCTGCATCCATGACTGTAGAAGCTTGTTGCCAGGCCTATGGCTCTGGATACAATGAACTCAGCCACCGATCTGCCACCAATGGGAGTCGGCCCAAGGCCCACCCCCCATTGTTACCTAAAGAAGACATCATCAGGTTCTGAGCACTGGCAATTCCAGGGGTGGTGCTCGTGGACTGCTTCTGACTTGATGGAAGGAAGGGACTCCATCTTGTGGCACCTCAAGAGCATACTGCTCCATCACAGAATGGTCTCTTCCCAACTTCTTACTGTGAAGTCACAAAACAGCCCCCAGGAAAGGACACTCACACCCTCAGGGGCTTATGTGTATGTTGTTGGTTGTGAGGAGCCATTTCTGGATACCTTTTCCAGTGGGCAGTTGGGCAGGAAGCACAGTGAACATTGGGCAGACCTGCCCTCAAGAAGTTTCTGACCAAGTTGTCAGGGAATAAAACTGTGCAAGGGAACCAAGTGGTCAAAACCTTCTTCTTTGGTTCCTGCCATTTCTTTTTTGTTTCTTCACAAGCATCTGATGGGAGGTGGATTAGACCACTCTCCAAGTCTCTTCCAACTGGAGATGATGTGGTTCTGGGAAATCAACTCTAAGGACTATGTGCCTCACAGTGGGGGTGGTTGGCCCCCTGGGACTATAACAAGTGTTTAGTAGTGGAAATGTGGGGAGAGACACCCCTGAGTGAAGGAGCAGCATGAGCCAAACTCCAGAAGTGAATAAACAAGGTCTTTGCATGACCAGAGGGAATGGTGTATGAAGGATGGGGAAGAAGGTAAAGCTGGAGAGAGATGCAGGAACACACAGGGAAGAGCTCCCACAGGGCCTAGTGATGCTCAGAAAACACTTTGCCAGCCCTTGTTGAAAATAATAGCTGAAAATCAACAAAAAGTGTGAGACAGTTTAATTTAACATGTGTTTTCACCAACCCAGTGCATGTGAAAACAGGTTTAGAGGAAACATTCCCAAACTCTGGGAATTTTGCTTTAAGAAAAAATTTAAAGAAACAAGGTCAAAAATTAGATGATGAATAGTTCAATAAAGCCATTAAAGGTTGCTTGTGGTTGATGTCGTTTTCATCCTCTTCTTTGGAGCTTTTTTCCTTTCTATTGAGGCTTAAATGAAATCTAATAATCTCCCTTATCAAATATTAAATTAATGCTGTTTTACTGATTTACATATAAACAAAATTTTGAAAAAGAACCCCAGGGTTTGTCACTTATTTTTCTCAAGCTGATCTTCTATACATCACTATGCAATTTTGATATTCCTTTTGAAAGGCCCTCAAGGTGGGTAAGTTTTCTTCTGGAGACATGTTTTAGAAGAAAAAACAGATTCTCTATGTAGAAGTCACAAAGGTGATGAGAACCCTCCCCAAAATATAATAAACCAGACTTGCAAAATGCACTGGGAAGCTCCTTTGTTTGAACAAATTACACGGGTGATTCATGTTTTCCAAATGTGTCTGAGGACAGAAGAACTTGGCCTAAGAGTCTCACTGTGTCACTGAATTGGTGCAAAGCTGTCATCTGCCAATGTCATGTGATCACGTTGGTGCTCGTTGCCACTAAAAAGTTATCCTGCTTTTATTTCTGACAATTGACAAAAAATAAATACTTCCTGTGTAAATGAATGATGCTTCTAGTTCTGTCTTTGAAGTTTGTTACACCTTACTTTGTCAATAAGCATTTGCAGGTAAATGGATGGTGTTGGAGAATATCATATTAAATGAAAGAAGACAATTCCAACAAACCAAAGGCGGAATGATTTCTCTGAAATGTGGTTGATGACACATAAGGGGAGTGGGAGGAGTTAAGGGAAGAATTGAGAAAAGATGAACTGTATAGAGGACAATGCAAGTGGGGAGGCTGCAGGGCAGGAAAGATAATTGAAAGAGACAAACATCATTACCCTATGTATATGTATGAATGTGCAAATTGTATGATTCTACTTTGCGTACAACCAGAAAAGCGACAATTATACTCCATTTGTGTACCATGAACCATTTTAAAAAAATAAAAAATAAAATAAAATTTAAAAAGTACTATTTTCTTATTCCACTAAAATGTCTATGCATAATTAATTCATAGCCTAAGAATTAAGTGAGATATTTAATGCAATCATTTTTCCAATTTAATACACTGTAGGGTATATCAGGTATGCGCCAGTTTTCAGAAATATGAGCTCTGAAAGGTTTTAATGGTATATCATAGGAGGCAAAAATAAAGTCACTAATTTAATCATCTACAAAACTGGCTTAGACATTCAGTAAATAATCAGTCAACAGTAGTAGGAGTCATGATGTTTTTAAAAATATATAAATAAATTTGGTAATAAAAAGATGGGGTATGAAGTTGATAATTTAGAAACAAAGTAATGGAATTAGAGCAATACCAGCTAAAAAATGCAACATTTCTTGAAGAATAATAAATGCAATTGTATTCTTGAAGAATAGGAAATAGTAATAACCTTCAGAAACAGGATTCAGTACTATTATGGCATTTGCAGATAAATAGAAGGAATTGGAGAATATCATGCTAAGTGAAATGAGCAATCTCAAAAAAACCAAAGGCCAAATGTTTTCCCTGATAAGCAGATGATGATATATAATCAGGTTGGGGTTTGGGGGTGATTTGAAATAGATATCTCTACTCACAGGGAGTGTATGTTATAGTGGAGAAAATAAACATAACTAAGTAAATAAATATACAATATAATATGCTAGAAAGTGTTAAGAATTGTAGAAAAAATTAAGTTGAAAAGGAGGATATGGATTGACATGGGTGTGGTGGAGTGAATGAAAGTCATTAACAAGTTGACCTTTGAGCTAAGATTTGAAAGATTCTGCAAAACTCCTCAAAGGCATTTAGTGGAAGGATGATTCAGTGGAAAGAACTCCAAAGGAGCCTCACCCCAGCAAAGGCCTCATGTATTATAGTTTCCTAAAGTTTATTCCTGTTCCATTTTATCCAAATGGGATGATAATGAGAAAGGGCTTTGTGCCTTTTATAGCCCTGTGCTCTGGTGAGAAGTTCTGGGATACTGTTGTACCTTCTCTTAAAGGTTTTACGGAAGTTTTTGTTCAGTATATAAATTTAATAGAATGTGCCACGTGGACTGAAGGAGCACTAAAAAAATTAACTTATTTTACATTTACCCCCAACTATCCAGGAAACTAGAATATATAAATATAAATGATGCATAAAGAATATAAATTTATATACAATCCAGGTTAAAACATTTTTATGGGTTGCTACATTAATTGAACAATGTAAATATATTAAAAAGAATTTTGCATGGTCTTTTACCATCACAAAAATTTTCCACTCACTAACATGGACCCAAGATATGATATTTACTTTTTCAGATATAACTCTTCCAGTTATTCACTGACACTTCTTTCCTCGATCATTGCTGTAGTGCTTAATCTCAACAACTGTTATCAACAACAATAATAATCCCTCAAAAATTTATTTAAAAAAAACATTAAAATAGTCTTGTAAGTCCACCAAAAAATATCCATTTTATGTTTTGTCTTGAAATCATCGACTTTCCACTAGAGGGGCCAAGAACTGTTTTATGAAGAGCAGGGTCTTTATACCAGTGAGGGAATCAAGGAATCACAGACCATGATGGTCAGACATGGTAGGGAGGCATTATGGTGTTTTAGAAATACTTAGGCAACTGTGTTGACATCATTAACCGTATGGCTTTCTAAAACACATTTTTACTCTCCCATTACTTTTACATCTAATCTATTTGTAATACACATATCAATTTATTATGTACACATATGCTATTGCCTTTGTATAGTTGTTAATAAAAGGTTGATTTTACTTTTATTTTATATTTACGTGGTGCTGAGGATTGAACCCAGTGCCTTACACATGCTAGGCAAGCCCTCTGCCACTGAGTTACAGCCCCAGCCTTGATTTTGCTTTTAAATTTTTAAAGATGCACAAAAAATTCATTAATGAAAACATTTTTGAAGGGACAGACAAATATGGAATGTGAGGGACAGAGAAAACATAAAAGTTTTGTGTTGTTATGCAATCAAGTTCTCTGAAACTCATATATGCATGTGAATATGAATATTTATGTATATATGTATGTTGTGTCTTCATATATTTTGAGTGTCTCATATTTGTGTTTATATGTATATTAATGGGTATAGTTCCTGTCTCTGGCTGTCAAAAGTCTAAGAAACAAAGACTGTCAATAAATGCCGCTAATCTCTAGGTCTTGGTCTCTCCAACCATTCTCTAAAACTGAACCAGAGTTCTGAGAAATGACTGATACATAGCCTGGGACAGCGTATTTTCAAGATGAGCCTGGAGCATTCTGTCATTCCATAAAAACAGAGAGATTTAAAACACCTATCAAAAGGACACAAGAAACAACATTCAGTTTGTTACTATTGACCAAACCTGGGACCATTTGAACATAAAGCTATTTATAAAAATAATAAATTAGAATTCACTAAAACCTGAAATCCTATATTCCTTCAGATAACTATAAATGAGTGAAAGAATAAAAAGATAGAATGATAGATGGATAGAAGATAGATAGATAATAGATAGGCAGATGACAAGTAACCTCTCTTGCTTACAGTCAAATGCCAAGGGGCAAATGGTAAATGTTAGAGGGGTGCCAAGACAGATTAACCATTTTGCAATGGTCAGACTGGATTCAGGAAACATTATCAAAGCATGAGAAATTCAGGTAAAAATTTTGCTGAGAACTGATAATGTGGCTTGAAAACGACTAGCTGTAATGACTGGGAAAGAAAAGTATCAGAATAGAAAATAGAAAAACCAGGCAACACCTTAACCAGGTATTGAAAATTAATAAGAGCTATAGGATAGTTTAGGGATACAATCCTGAGTAACCTTAACCTAATGATGAAAATACATTAGGAAACAAGGAATGATGATAAACATTTTGTCTTAAAATAAAAGATTGGGACAATAACATTCTTCAAAAATGTTAATGTTGTCAAAGACAAAAAATTATGGAAATGTTCCAGATTAAAGGAGACTGAAGAAGCACAACAACTAAATGTAATATCTGACTCTGCTGATCCTCACCTGGACTGCACACTGAAGGGAGAAAATGTTAAGGACTTATTAGATTAGCTGACAAAACTGGAATGTGAAGAGTAGATCAAAGTATTTTTATTTTTTTATTTTTTTATTTAATTTTTTTTTCCAGATACTAAATGACTATATTTCTTCATCTTATTCCTGATTACATAGGTGTTTGATTTTTTTTTTATTTACTTATTGTTTCATTGAACACAAATGGAGTACAGCTATTGTTTCAAGGGTTGTACACAAAGTAGAGTCATACCATCTGTGCTTTCTTGCATGTACACAGGGCAATGATATCTGTCACACACTCTGTTATTGATTTTACTCCCCACCCGCCCCCACCCCTCCCTTCCCTCTATGCTAGCTATCTTTCCTCCATTCTTGCCATCTTTCCCCCCCACATTATGCATCATCATTCATTTATCAGAGAGACCATTCGGCCTTTGGATTTTGGGGATTGGCCGATCTCACTTAGCATAACAGTCTCCAACATCATCCATTTACGTAAAAATGCCATAATTTTATTCTTCTTTATGGCTGAGTAATATTCCATTGTGTATATATACCAGAGTTTCTTTATCCATTCATCTACTGAAGGGCATCTAGGTTGATTCCACAATCTAGCTATTGTGAATTGAGCAGCTATGAACATTGATGTGGCTACATCACTGAGGCAATCTGATTTTAAGTCCTTTGGGTATAAGCCAAGGAGTGGGATAGCAGGGTCAAATGGTGGATCCATTCCAAGTTTTCTAAGGAATCTCCACACTGCTTTCCACAGTGGCTGCACCAACTTGCACTCCCACCAGCAATGTATGAGTGTACCCTTTTCCCCACATCCTCGCCAACACCTGTTGTTGCCTGTGTTCTTGATAAAAGACATTCTATTAGCCAAGGAGTGGGATGGCAGGGTCAAATGGTGGATCCATTCCAAGTTTTCTAAGGAATCTCCACACTGCTTTCCAGAGTGGCTGTACCAACTTGTATTCCCACCAGCAATGTAAGAGTGTACCCTTTTCCCCACATCCTCTCCAATACCTGTTGTTGCCTGTGTTCTTGATAAAAGACATTCTAATTGGGGTAAGATGAAATCTAAAGGTGGTTTTGATTTGCATTTCTCTTATAACGAGTGATGTTGAACATTTTTTCATAAATCTGCTGATTGCTTGTAGATCTTCCTCTGTAAAGTGTCTGTTCATTTCCTTGGCCCATTTATTGATTGGGTTATTGGTGTTCGTGGTGTAAAGATTTTTGAGTACCTGGTAGATTCTGGAGATTAGTGCTCTGTCCGAGGTGTGTGTGGCAAAGATTTTCTCCCACTCTGAAGGCTCTCTCTTCACATTGCTGATTGTTTCCTTTGCTGAGAAGAAGCTTTTTAGTTTGACTCTATCCCAATCATTGATTCGTGCTTTTATTTCTTGTGCTTTGGGAGTCATGTTAAGGAAATCTGGTCCTAGGCCAACATGATGAAGATTTGGACCTATTTTCTCTTCTATTAGGTGCAGAGTCTCTGG
>JAJEJO010052624.1:294018-323855 GCA_020662805.1 Glaucomys volans
GCCTTTAAAATTCTATCTTTGTTTTGTATGTTAGGTATTTTCATTATAATGTGCCTTGGTGTGGATCTGTTGAAATTCTGTGCGTTTGGTGTCCTGTAGGCCTCTTGTAATTGATTTTCCATCTCATTCATCATATTTGGGAAATTTTCTGATGTTATTTCATTGAACAGATTGTTCATACCCTTGGTTTGTATCTCTGTGCCTTCCTCAATCCCAATAACTCTTAAATTTGGTCTTTTCATGATGTCCCATATTTCTTGGAGGGTTCGTTCATGATTCCTAACCATCTTCTCTGTTTGTTCGACTTTGTTTTCAAGATTAAATATTTTGTCTTCATTGTCTGAGGTTCTGTCTTCCAAGTGATCTATTCTGTTAATTATGCTTTCTATTGAGTTTTTAACTTGGTTGATTGTTTCCTTCATTTCCTTGTTTCCTTCAAGGATTTCTGTTTGCTTTTTTCTCAGAACTTCTATCTCTTTATTGAAATGATTTTTTGCTTCCTGAAATTGCTCTAATAGCTGATTATTCATAGCCTGAATCTGCTCTCTCGTCACCTCATTCTCTTCTCAGATCATTTTAATTATGAATATTCTGAACTCCATTTCTGTCATTCCCTCTACCGTGCTGTCCTTAGGATCTCCTGATGCACCATCCAGGTTTATTTGGGACACTTTCTTCCCGTGTCTTCCCATGGTGCTCATATATCCTCCCCTCTAGTAGTGCAAATCAGAGGGATTGCAACTTTCCTGTAAAGACCCAGAGCGTCCCTGCAGATTTCCAGCAACTCACCAGATGTTTGAGAGGTGCTTGATCAAGTGGTGAACCAAGATAGCTGCTATCTCACCACCTCCAGGTTGGGAATGTTCATTGTTTCTGGGCAGAGGCAACCAGGAGATGCTGCACTGTGTCCCTGGAGCCGCAGCACCGTGTCCCTGGAGCCACAGCACCATGTCCCCGCGAAAGGGGTGGGCTTAGGTCCGAGGGCTCAGAGAGGTCAAAATGAAGTCTCTCCGCCAGGGAAGCTGTAGAATGGCCCCGACCGGGCCCAAATTCCCCGCTGGGGCCGGCAAACAGCTCCGCTCCCGGGTAAATCTCAGCTGAAGCCGCAGCGCTGTGTCCCCGGGGAAAGGGGTGGGCTTAGGTCCGGGGGCTCAGCGAGGTCAAAATGGAGACTCTCCACCAGGGAATCTGTAGTATGGCGCTGACCGGGCCCAAATTCCCCGCGGGGGCCGGCAAACAGCTCCGCTCCCGGGTAAATCTCAGCTGAAGCTGCAGCGCTGAAGCCGCAGCGCTGTGTCCCCGGGAAAGGGGTGGGCTTAGGTCCGAGGGCTCAGAGGTCAAAATGGAGTCTCTCCGCCAGGGAATCTGTAGAATGGCGCCAACCAGGCCCAAATTCCCCGCTGGGGCCGGCAAACAGCTCCGCTCCCGGGTCAATCTCAGCTGAAGCCGCAGCGCTGAAGCCGCAGCGCTGTGTCCCTGGGGAAAGGGGTGGGCTTAGGTCCGGGGGCTCAGCGAGGTCAAAATGGAGACTCTCTGCCAGGGAATCTGTAGAATGGCTCAAAGTATTTTTATATCAATGTAAATTTATAAAGTTACGTAAGAAAATATTCCTATTCTTGTACACACAGAGGTGATTTGTGTAAAGGCCATAATATAACTTACATTTAAATGGTTTCAAAATATTTGCATCATATGTATCCACTGATAAAAGAAAACTGATGAAAAAACCCAATGGAGTAAAAAATGTAAATAACAGGTGAATTAGTGTAAAGTGTATGCAGGTGTCCCTTGTACAATTTAAAATTTTTGAAATGTTTTTTAAGCTGAAAATTATTTCCAAAAGTTTTGTAAAATGCACTTTTTTGAACTGGAAAAAATATTCATAGTCTTTACTCAAAAGATTTTCTTCTTCAAATTGTTGGTATCACTGGAGAAAAGTTTATAAAGTCAGAACATTTAAAAATGTATTGACATTATAGTGTCATTGAAATGCTGGAGTACATGTCCTATACTTTGGAATAAATTCCATGTGGATTTACACCTGAATCCAGATACCTTCCAGTATATTTCTCTTGGCAAAGTTATCTAAACTCTCAGATTTTAAGATTTACGAAAAATGTTTGTAAAAATAGGAATCATATGCCCTTCAAAGGTATACTAGAAACATAAAATAATACAACAATGTGTACATACGAAGAACATTGACTATTCCCAGCACACTATAGGCCTTGAGCATTCTTTTTCTCCTAAAAATGTGATAATATTCCCAATCTTTTTATGAATTTTTTTTAACTTTATTCTTTTTCTTTACTTTTGTATTTTAACTAAATAATACCAAGAACAATAAATTGAACCTGAAAAGAGAAAGTTGCTCTTTCCACCAAAATTCAGTTTTGTCCTTTGACATTAATGTCAAATTAGATTTGGATAAGAAAACATTAAAAGAGAGAATAAACATTTTCTGTAAAGGTCGGGAGAATTCTGCACTAAGATTTCTTCACAAGTGTCCTTGATGCTTGCCTCATTTAAAAATCCCAAAACTAAAATTCATAATGATGCAAGGTGGGGGTGATTCACAGAAAAAAATGTGAGAGAAAACAGATAAATCAATGAAAAAGCTCTAAATCAAAAGGAAGGAATATTCATTTATAGACATATATTTCAAGTTTTAATAAAATTTATAAAATACATATGCATGTACTTTTTTATTATTTCCATCTTAACCCCTTTTCTGAGCTAAGCAGGACTGTGCTGGCTGATCTTGTCTAATAGGATGGCCTGTGTAAGTCATTGCTGGCAAAACTGAAGTGAGGCAGGCAGTCTCACACACTAGTGAGAGAGTGCAAAATAGCAAAAAGTTTATGGAAAATAACTGAACTTAAGTTAGAACACTTTGAACGTTTATAGGAATCTCTCCTAAGGAAATTTTATTTTTAAATTTAGGAAAATGTCCATATAAAAATCTCTAAAACCAATTACTGTTATACCATATAATAATTTCCTGGCATTAAATGATGGGGGTGGTCAACACAAACTCACATACTTGATGATACATCCATAATATAAAACTTTATGCAGTTATTGAAATAAATGAACTTTTAAAGGCATAGAAAAATACTCTAAAATATTGTTATGATGTTAAGGGTATTCTATAAATCTGTATATACAAAATGATTTCAATAAACTAAAGTGGGAAAACTACATAAAATATATTTTTGAAAGGGGGGTGATTTTTTTACTCTTTATACAAACATCTTTTCTGAATTTTATGGATATATAATATTTTGTAATTAGAAATGAATAAAAGGTTTTAAGTTATTTTATAACAAAAATAGAGATATTCTACAAAGAATATGCTTTTAATATAAATAATAATGAATATCTTAATTTTCTGTTCTGTAAATTTTCTCCTTTCTTTCTTCCTTCCTTCCTTCCTTCCTTCCTTCCTTCCTTCCTTCCTTCCTTCCTTTCTTTCTTCTTTCTTTCTTTCTTTCTTTCTTTCTTTCTTTCTTTCTTTCTTTCTTTCTTTCTTTCTCTTTCTTTCTTTCTTTTTGGTACCACGTATTGAAACCAGGGGCACTATACCACTGAGCCCCATCCCTGGTTCTTTTTATTTTTATTTTATTTTTTTTTTTTGAGATAGGGTCTTGCTATGTTGTTTGGGACTCACTAAGTTGCTCAGACTAGCTTTGAACTTGCCCTCATCTCCCAAGTGACTGGGATTACATCTCCCAAGTGAGTGGGATTTCAGGTATGCCACAAGACCCAGCTAAAATTTCTCTTATGAATTTTGGCAGAATAACCTCCATATTCTTTCAGTTACAATAAAGCAAAGATATTTTCTATCCAAAACCATAACCTACCCTCAAATTCACCTTTGCACAAATAATCCCTCCTCTGACTTTCATGGAAAAAGGAGAAGCGAGAAATTTTGGTGCCTAATGAATGCTCTCAATGACATGACCTTTTTGCCCTGCAGTGAAAAATCCACTTCCAAATTTCTTGGTTTCAGCTTTCAGAGGCTCTTACTTTCACGGGAAGTGAGATTATTCTTTGTGATCATATTTTTTAGCTTTGAGGAGCTAGGCTTTTGGACTTCAGTTCTCCTAATTTTATCCTCACTGTTTTATTTTGTTTTTCTTTCCTTCAGACACTAGAGCAATCTTCTCTCCTTGTTTAAATTGCTTTGTATTCCAGCCACTAATTGCTGAAAGTTGGGGATTCACCATATGTTTCAGTAAAGTTGCCAGCTTCCTTTGGTGCTGTATGACAGCCTCCTTGAAAGCTGAAGACAAGGTACGTGCACTTTGTCTGAAAAAAGACATGATTTGAACTAACATAAATCTACAGTAGCCAGGGTTACAGCATAATAGAGAACTCTGTAAGCCTGAATAGAACAGTCATAAAGGACAACTCGCAAGGGTGAAATGTATTAATGTCTGTAACAGAATGTGAGAGCCTGCTGTGCATCCATCTGGGAAGCTTCAGTAGGAAGGGAGGAAAAAGATCAGGAAGCACAGGCTGATTAAATATTGCATTGCCCCCAATAGGCAAATCAAATTACAAGCGATCTCAGAGTCTTGAGCTAAAGAAACAGCACCATACTCTGAAACAAGAAGTGATTCTGTAACTGGGGGAAGATTCCTGTAGCTGTGTGCATTTTATGTGAGTTTCTTAAATCTTCCTACTTATGGAAATGTTTACTTCTACACTGTTTTTCAGATTTTTGCTGTTGTTTAAACAAACAAAATGAACCTCAAAGGATAGGATACATAGGATGGATTAGAAAAAAAGAGAGATTCAAATTAAAATTTATATTTCTATAATAAATATCTAAATATTATAAATAATTGTATGCTTTTATTATATAATATATAAATAAAATGTATAAAATAATACAATTTATATGCATATATAAAACTATGTGTATGTACATAAACATATATGTACATACACATCTCTGGCATTATAAGTTAATTATATACATATATAGCTTACTAAATATATATTATGAATATATGTAGTGTCCTGTTTATTATACTGTTATCTCTTTATTCTATTTTTTTTTATCTTCAAGGAAAATAGCTTAAAACCTATCTTAAAGGAAAGACTGAAAGCATGGAGAGAGTGGAAGAACTGAGTGCAGGCATGTGGAGATAAATCAAAGATGAAAAGTTCAAGAGGAAACCAAAAGAAGGATGAATTGAGGTAAACTGTAAGAAGAAAGCTAAGGACTCACCAGGGAAATAAGCGTCTCTGTGCATAACAACGTGAATGAGATCTTCCTAAAAAAACTCAAGGGAATGTTAGCATAAATATGTATTTCGACAAACAACCTGTATTGCCTGATTTGTTCAAAATGTTTATTTCCGCAAATTAGAAAAATAGAGAATTTAAAGAGTTTGAGTGTAAGATATGAACAATATTTTTGAAATACATTTAGATGCTCAAATCATTATTGCTGATAAGGCTGAGGAAACCCTGTACCTCTGAAATAGCACACTCTACCTATCAGGGAAGCTGCTTCAAATAGTGTGATGTGCTCCCCCAGGCAGGTAAAGACAATGATAATGCTATGGATAAGTCTGGATATCTCCAAGGGAAGATCCGGGAGATCATTTATATGAATTTGGAAATTTGGATTACTATATAGGACTCAACACTCTAATTTCCTTTGAGAGAAGACCAAAGAACATGGAAAAATTATTTCCTAAAAATGAACAGAAAATTTCATGGGACTTACCTTATACATTATTCAGGAAGAAAAAAAATAGAAGAAATAAGAGAAAACCATAGAATTTGAAAATAAATGAGATTTTTTTCCCATTATATAGGACATCTGTTTGTTGAATGTAACAGCTCCACAAGTAAATTTCAAAACAAATTAATCATAATCATATTATATAAACACAATGCAATAACACTGGGAACTAATAATAAGAAAATCAAACCTAAGTGTTGAAATTAACAAATATTTTCCAATTGAGTCCTGAATCCTCCTCAGGCCAGCGAATGAGGTCTAAGGGCTGGTGTGGGTCCATGCAAGCCATGGAAGGAACAGCACATCCTGGCAGTAGCCCTGGAAAGTGTTCCTGTGACAGCATCTGTACCACGTAGGAGAAATGCAGGGGAGTAGTTATTCTCAATTCATTGTTGTAATAAAGGTCACTTTTGGGTAAAACGTGGGGGCACTACTATCCTATGAAACACTATTTTATTATTCCCCTTTGCAAAGAGCGGAAGTTACTAAGTACAAATGTGGCTTCCTCATAAGGAATTCCCCTGAAACCATTAAATAGGATGATTTATGCTAAATTTAAACTTTTTCAATAAGAACTTCATCTTGGCCTGCAGATTTGGAATTTTGATCAGAATCCATTTCAGCCTTCAATATGAGGAAAGCATATACTTCTCACAGCTCAGGAAAACTGAACAATCATCAGGTGAAAAGATACTTTGTTTTCGAATGGGACACGAGAACAGTATCTATGGCTTAAAAAAATCAAGGTTTTGAAAAAATTTGATGTCTTTTCTTGATTTAAGATGATAACATGCCACTAAAACTATGATGGGAGAGTTTGAAATCTAAGATTTAAAAAATATAAGACTATAGAAAAAATAGAAAAGATTGATGAATTACATGAGCAATGAAAGCAAACTGGATGCTAGAGAAATTTATATTAACAAATTAGAAAGTTGATGAAAGAATTGCATTCTTGACATAATTCAAGAAGGGCATATTTCCCAAAGCACTATTTGCAAAAGTGAGGGATAGAGGAAGACCAAAGTATAGAGCATTAAATTACCTGGAGTTTAAAAGCACCATCACTCCTACTGAACTTCAAGGGACACCTGTTTGATTTGGGAGGAGGGAAACCTTGTAGTGGGCTCTGGGGTACAGGCAAGAAGGGAACCAGAGCAATATACACCCTGCTCTCACCTGGATCCTTTCCTTCCTTCTCTGGATGCCAGACAGAGAAGAACCCATGGAAGCACTCCTTACTCTTCAGCTCACCAGATAGTGAGATTGGAGAAAGGTAGGGGGGTGGGGCCAACAGAAAATACCACTCACATATAAGGTAAAACATGTTTTCTAAGAGCCTAGAAGAAAACTAAAAATAATGCAAGTGATAAATAATCATATGAAATATAGATAATTGTTATGATCCAATCTAAAAGTGAAGAGACTTCAATGTTGTAAAACAAGTGGAATAGATAGTAAAAACCTGAGAAATTAAGGAGAGAAAGAGGAAAAAGGGAAAGTAGGAGAAATCTTTCCTGAGTTAAAAAAAGATGATTTTTTAGCTTAAAGAGTTAATGTAGACTATCAAAGCCCACTGAAACGTAACATACAATACAGAATTCAAGAATAGGAAATTGACTTTTTAAAAAAACTGACATCAACCAATGAATACGAAAATATTGCATTGTGTTGTCCTGGATGAAAGTTAGGAGAATATCTCCATCCCAAAAAAATGTTCAAGTTCTAGTCCCCAGAACCTATGAATTCTCCTTTGTGCCATAGAGACTTTGTAGATGCAATTAAGGACTTTAAGATGGAGAGATCATTTTGAATTACCCACGTGGCTCAAATGTAATCACATGGGGTCTTATAAGAAGGAAGCAAGAAAGTCAAATTCAGAGAGATGTGATGATAGACTCAGAGGATGCCTGCTGGAGAAAGAGGCCACAAGCCAAGGAATGCAGGCAGCCTTTTGATTCTGATGAAAACAGGGGAACTGCTTCTACTCTGCTGCCTCCAGAAGGTACATGGTTCTTACTATTCATTAATTTTAGTCAGTAAGACTTTGCTTTAAGATAAAAATTGTGTGTAGTCTTTTATAGCAGCAATAGGAAACTAACACGTTTTTAACTGATTTATAATACTAGATAAAATACTAAACAATTATTAGAAAATGTATAATGTTATATACATATATAATGCATAAACATATAAAACCATTTAATTTACTTTTTTCTGCAAACCACTATGTTATTATGTGTTAGCTATGTTTAAAAATGCAGTAACCAAAATAAGGTAAAAAAAATCCAAATGTTTATTAAAGTCCCTCTAACAAAGTCAAAGAGAGATTCTGTAAAATATTATGTAAAATTTCTTTAAAAAACACCCACAGCTACATCAATGTTTATAGCAGCTCAATTCACAATAGCTAGACTGTGGAACCAACCTAGATGCCCTTCAACAGATGAATGGATAAAGAAAATGTGATATGCATACACAATGGAATATTAGTCATAAAGAAGAATATATTATGGCATTTGAAGGTAAATGGATGAAATTGGAGATTATCATGCTAAGTGAAATAAGCCAATCCCCAAAAAACAAAGGCCTAATGTTTTCCCTGATAAGTGAATGATGATTTAGAATCTGGTTGAGGGAGGATGGGGGGTGAGAGAGGAATGGAGGATCTTTAGATTATGTAGAGGGAAATGAGAGGGGGAGTGGGGGGGTGTGAAAAATGGTGGAAGGAGACAGACATCATTACCCTATGTACATGTGTGATTAACAAAAACGATATGAATGTACATCATGCACAACCATAGAGATGAAAATTTGTACTCCATATGTGTACAATGAATCAAAATGAAGTCTGTAAAATTTTTAAAAAACACCCTTTAATTCTCTCCAATCTGTCTCTCTCATTCTTTAAATTCAGCCACAGCAGGTTGCAGTTTGTGAATATAGTATCCTCTTTCACCAAGGGAAAATCCTTCTATGGTTTCTCATTCCCATACATTCACACTTTCAACCATTACCCTGTCACATTGTAAGAAATCCAAGCTGCTCAAGCTGCCCAAATAACAATGGATTTCTCCTTTTCTAAAGAAGCGGGAAGAAGAGAAGCTTGCAAATATTAACATTTTTTATTCTTTCCATATATATAAACTGATGCTATTGCTGATGGTGCTGCTACTGTTACTGCTACAACCACTATTAGAATTACCTTTAATTATTATCATGATATTATTAGTGATGCTAATAAAAATGGTTATGCAACGGTGTATCCCCATTGAGTCTGAGATTGATCCACCTTGGGGTAAGAAATAAAGAGAATGCATTAGCATTGAACATTTGAAAATAATAACAAAAGAAGCTAAAATTCACT
This sequence comes from Glaucomys volans, assembly GCA_020662805.1. Classification (NCBI taxonomy): domain Eukaryota; kingdom Metazoa; phylum Chordata; class Mammalia; order Rodentia; family Sciuridae; genus Glaucomys; species Glaucomys volans. Next base: position 303,147 of record JAJEJO010052624.1, read on the forward strand.
TTGCTTTTTATCATCACTACATAGCTGCAATTCTAAACATCAATGATAACATATTCTCATGCTAGTGTTGACCACTTAGACCAACCCTCCCACTACGGTTTCGATTTTGAATATTTCCCAAAGGTCCATGTGTTAAAGGCTCCATGCTCAGGGTGGTATTGTTAGGAGGTGGCAGAACCTGCAGGAGGTGGGACCTGGTAGGTCCTTAGTTCTTTGGGGGTGTGCCCTCAGGGGGGTGGTATCCTATGGCACCCAGATCTTTCCTCTTCTTTCTTTGCTTCCTGGAAATGAGGTGAGCAATTTGCTGAAGCATGCAGTCCTCAGCATTCCCACCCAGCATCCCCTCAGAGGCTGATAGCAACAGTTTACTCAGATCATGGACTACTACCTCTGTAACCCTGAGCCAAAATAAACCTTTTCTCTTTAAACTAATTGTCTCAGGTACTTTGCTATAGTGATTTAAAAAGTAACTAATACATCCTCCTCTCCACCTGTTATAGATCACTACGATTGATCTATAACCCCACTGTGATGTGTCTATAATCCCCAATCATATGGATGACCACTAATATATTAGGAGAGGAAATAAAAATGCAGATCTTTGACCTGTGACACCATTGTTCCTGTTTTTCATGTAAAGCTTTTCTCTGCTTCCTGCCCACAAATAACTCAAGTTTTGTGTCCTCTATTTAAGCTGAGGCATCTGCACCTAGATGCAACCAAATCACGATTTACTTATTTTCTTGTACCTCAAGAGAGTACAAAATTTGCATCGACTCCTTTATCATATTTGAATAGGGAAATTTGACACCTCCATAATTTTTGTTATTGTTTTTTTAGCTTGGCAATCCAGTTCTACAGAGATGTATCTTAGGCTTAGAAGATTTGATTAAAATGGTAATGTATGAGTAAAGTGTGTGTGTGTGTGTGTGTGTGTGTGTGTGTATGTGTGTGTATGTAATTCACTGGGCAATTTTTCTTTTTTCTTTCTTAAAACTTTGTTTTCCACCATTTTATCTATAGACATAAAAAAAACTAAATTCCAAATACACTAATAATTTTTCTATAAATTAGTTATTTATAAGATATGAAATGGGAGATACTGTGGCCATACATAAATGGACTTCATTAAGTTGAAACCTTCCTTCCTTCCTTCCTTCCTTCCTTCCTTCCTTCCTCCCTTCCTCTCTTCCTTCCTTCCTTTTCTTGGTACTGGGGATTGAACTCAGGAGCATTCTACCACTGAGCTACATCCCCAGCCTTTTACATGTTTTATTTTGGAACAGAATCTTGCTACATCAGCTTCCGGAGTGGCTGGGATTATAAGGCTTCTGCCACCTCATCTGATGTAAATGTTTCATGTTTTAATATATACTTCCTGGCTTTCCATGTTTGTGTTTACACTTTAATAATCAAGGAGAAATATTTTATTGTCAACTCTTATTTTTGCAAGAAAAGTGCACTTGCAGTAGTTTACGTCTTCTAAAATTTTCAATTTGTGTTAGAAATATCAAATTACAATGTGTAGGAAAGATGTTGCCTTGGTGACACAAGATCTGTCATGCATTTTTCCGACTGTGTCAGAATTTTATTTTATTCCACACTTATTAACATAAAAATGACCAGTATCCAGGTTGTCATAGGTAGGTGGCAAGAAAGGAATGCTGATTTACCACTACTGAATTTGGGAATTGAAATGTAATGAGCTAGACAGGCATAAAGTTCTAGATTTGGCGAAGAGATAAAAGTACTCTTAAGGATGTGCTGTATGATTTTACAGTGGAACATTAAACAATAAAATTTAAAATGTACCCAGATGTCAACAGAAGTTTTTGGATTTTTCTAGAGTAATTCTTAAAGCCTTTACAATAGTTTATATATACATCCAGGTTGCAGGTCATTTGTTTGATTGATGGTCTGATAAAACTGGCAATTAAAATGTTTGGGAACTTCATAAAAATCTTTCACAAATCTCTTCTTGGCAACACAAACAACCTTACATATTAGCTATGAAAATGAATGTTTCTCAATCCACAGGGAAGGCAATCTAAAAAGTCTGGAATATACTGAAAACATAAGTTAATGTGGCTTTCAATTCTAAGTTCCTGCAAATGAGTTTGTGCAATATAGAAGGTTTTTAAATTTTTTTCTTCAGTTATAATAATTATACATCAATCATTTCATTTTGCTTGCAGTTTGGAAATGTATCTTTTATGTTCATGTTATGCTACTGCAATTTTCATGAAAAAATTTCTCTCATACATAGGCTGATTTTTATCTTCAGTTTTTTACATTTGTGCTATTAAAGACACAAATTCTTATGATCAATCTAAATTATAAACCTAAAGAAAGTTTGGTTTTCAAAGTCTCTAAACATAATCTAATTGGCAACTTTGCCATTTTTAATTCATGTATCTTACACTACTCAACGAAAAGCAGCATTTTTCAGGAGGGCATAATCATGGTTTCTTTTTAGTCCTGAAATGTGCATTTTGATTTATAGTTCAAAGCACTGCAAACTACCAACTACTGTACTAGTAGCAAATCAGAAGCAATATTAGGCATTCTCCTTCACATTAAAAAAACTCTATGTCTAATATAGTCTCATATTCACAAATTTCTGTGCATGGTAGATTTAAGGCCAGGAAAATATAATTTTACCTGTATAGTTTTAATATTAAATTTGTTTTGTTTGTAACTTCGGACCACTATTGATAACAGTGGACTGGATTTAAATACAAAAGTACAATAAAAAACAAGAGCAAAATATCTAAATTTTAGACTATCAAATGCATTTTCAGCCATCATTCCCAATAATCTCTTCCAATGATTTAAAATAAAAGCATTAGATTTGGAAATCATACTATGGAGCCACAATATGGCTCCATAATATCCAATTTCTATGTTCTGAATGAACAATTAATTAATTCATTAATAAAGAAGTTGGGAGAGACAAAAGAGGAAGCCATGAAAGAAGAAAGAGAAGAATGGGAGGAAAAGAAAAGAAAGAAAGGAGAGAGAACAAGAGAGAGAGAGAGAGAAGAAGATGAGAGGGAGACTCGAGTATCCTTTGAATTTCCAGCCTGCCATAGAGATTTTGGATTGTCAGCTCCAAAAATCTCTAGTGCAAATTCTTTAAAATCTTGATGGTTTTCTTTCCCACGCCCAAGATACGTAGATAGGTAGATAGGTAAGTAGGGAGGAGGTAGATGGATGCATAGATAGGTGGGCAGACAGACAGGTAAATAGGGACAGAGATATTGATGTTGGCTTAGTTTCTCTGGAGGATCCTCATAATATTGATTTTCAAATGTAACTTAATAATTATCCTGGTGACACATAAGATGAATTTGCAATATACAACAAAGAAGTCTTTATAGGAACTTAAAACAAGCAAGGTTGTTCTTGTTGAGCTCAGCATTGACCTCCTAATCCTCAATTTTATTGGGACTTTACCACATACCCTAGTTTATTCCTGTAGATCCTCAAGTGTCATGAAACTGTAAGAGTGGATGGTATAGGCAGGATAATTTGATAGGTGAATTGGAAAAGACTGGAAATACTCTTGACAAAACAAAGGATGATATCCTACTACTGTAACTAATCAGATCAATTCCCTTATTTATAAATAATAATATTACTAATTTCATAGACAATCCTCAATAGAGCTAGCACCACTTTAGAATAAATAGTATTATTTAAGAAATAAATTTCTTTTATTAGCTTAAGTATGCCTATCCAGAAAAGTCTGTGTTCCTAAGCACTCACTATCCAAAATCCTTACAGAGCATTATAAATGATAAATTCTTTCCTAAATTTTCCCCATCAATAATCTTTCTTTTTATACTGGCAATGGCATATTCTACATCACAAATTTCCCCATGTATTAGCTAAATTTTAGAAAGTTGTTCTTATCATGATGCAGTATTAAAAGTTTTGTATCTCAGAAATACAACATAATAGTAAATGCAAATGTTGCATATAGATATTTGGTATTCTTTAAAATACATTCTGTAAACTATTTAACTCTTCAAGGACAACAAGGGAAGCAATGCTCAAATACTTTTGATTCTAATTTCAGTACTTCAGAAAATAAAACTCTAAACTGATCTAAATTCACAGGACAGAAATGCTCTAGTATAGTAAAGGTTTGAATTAAGGAGAATGAAACATTTTAATTAACTCTAGTGTATTATGACCTTGAGAAAGGCAGTTACTTTACCTTCCCTTCCTAAATCTTAGCTTTCTCAGTAGTACAAATATAGAAAGTATCTATAATTTGAATATTTCTCCAGTTAATTCTTGTGCCCAACAAAGTTTTCAAACCATTAGAATAGAAGCAGAAAGACTAGTGCAGAGATATTGCAATGGTCCAAATGAAAAGTGCAAGAGCTTGAGATAAGACAATTGGTGATAGGAATATATGGAAAGAAGTAGATTTGATAGACATTAAGACTGAGTGAGTTAGGGATATAAGACAGTAGTACATGGTTAGAGGAATGAGAGGCTGAGGAATGAGACATCTGGGAAAAGTTATGTAGATTGAATTCCATTAGCAGAAGACAGGAAGGAAATATGGAAGATCATAACTTCAGCTTTCATATTTTATTTAAGATATCTGAGGAACATTAGATTAAGACATCAGTTAAACAGCTAGAACTGTGGGTTGAGGATGTAAAAGTAATATTTAAACATGATATCTAGTTAACATTATCAGGAAAAGGTCCTTAAGAAGAAAAAGGAGGAGGGAAGGAAAAGGAAATAGCAAAGGGAACTTGTAGAATATATGTAGTATAGTTTTGTTTGTGTATGGTTTTATATAAGCAATATCATAATAGAATAGATAAATAGATATACTAGTATGTAATTTGTTTTGTTGCTCAATAAGAGATTTTTGGATATTGCTCCATTTTATGAAATATAGAATGACCTCAACAGGAGCAAGTATGTAAATGATAAAGAAAATTCTAGAAAAATATACTGAGAACTGAGAACTGAAGTGATTAGGGAAGAGAGACGTAATTAAGATTAGGATTATGGTTAAAGAGGTGTTTGCATTTCCTGTAAAGTTCTCTTTGTTTAATATGGAGAATCAATTGATGCATTGCCTGTAAATAAGAATTCAATTTTAAGTGAGGTTAGACTAATTCACCCAGATTTACCATTCTCTGTGTGCATAATTCTATTGAAAGCTTATTATTTCTAGTCAAATAAAATCATGTGCCAGACTCTTAAAAATAAAAAAGTCATATTTGTTCTAAAACTTATAGCAACAGAAAACAGATTAAAATGTTGTGTTCCCCAGGGAGATTCTCCAGTCCCATCGGGAGAGTCAGCCTCACCCCAATCCCAAACCCCCTCCCTATAGCCCACCCCAATCCCAAATCCCCTCCCTATAGCCCACCCCAATCCCTTACCCTCTCTATAGCCCCACCCTAATCCCTTCCTGAACCCTATAAATGCTGGCAACAAAAGAACTATCCTATCCTATCGCGCGATTTCCAGACACACAGCTTTTAGGTGTAAGGGCAATCGTCGCTGGCCAGCTAAAACAAAGGCTTCTGTTGGCTTTACATGATTGGCTTGGATGATTTTATTTTCTTTGGGTACAACATTTGGAGGCCCCAGTGAGATTTGATTTCTCCAAGCCCTCACACTTAAATTGGCCTCCTGTGATGGTTGCCTGGGAGAACTAACCTGAGTAGAGGGGAGCTCCTGAGAGACGTGCCTGAGCCTCACTCATGGGGGGACCTCAGCCCATCTTCAGGACACTATTCTGGACGAAGCCACCTGGTATCCTGTTTCGGTGAGTCGACTATCTGTATTTGGGGGACATGGTCAGACTGGACACAGTCGCTCAAACCAGTCCGGGTCAGGGCGAAACGTCACTCCTGTCCCCTGGTAGGCCTCCTCATGAGGCCTAGTCTGGTGAACCCTCTCATGGGTTCAATCTGGTGGGCTCCCCCGTGGGGCTCAGTCTGGTGGGCCCCCTTGTGGGCTCAGTCTGGTAGGCTGCATGGGGCCTAATCTGGTCGGCCATTGTCTGTCTGTCTATATTTGTCTTGTTAGTCTAGTCTGCCACATGGCTGGCTGCCAGTATAACCACCACGTGGCATCTGGCATAGCAGCCACCTGGGGCCAGGTCCACTCAGCCGCCGTGTGGCTGACGCATAGCCGCCACCTGAGGCTGATCCGCTCAGTCTCAGCGTGAGTGGCTGACGCGTAGCTGCTCTCCTGGGCTGGGTCCACTCCGCTGTGGTGTGGCTAACTAACGCATAACCACCATCTGAGGCCGATGTGGGCCCCAGTTCAATAGGCTGCCCCATGGGGCCTAACCAGGTAGGCCTCCTATGTGGCCTAATCTAGTAGGCCTCCCTGTGGGGCCTAATCTGGTCGTTGTCTGTCTGTCTGTATTTGTCTTGTCTGGTTCATGGCCATTTGTGTTTTCTGTTTTTGGCTTTGCTTTCTATGTAGCAACTCCCTACAGAAGAGTCAACTATGGGACAGAATCAGTCAACCACGTACCCCACTGTTCCAACTTATTTTTTAGATAATTTTCAGGACTTCCAAGAACGTGCTGCTGACTACGGAGCTTTTGTTAATGGATGTAGCTTAAGAAAGTTTCGTAAATCAAAATGGTCCACTTTCGAGGTTGATAGGTGCCCTCAGGGCATTGGGCAGCCAAACCATCCGGACTGGGTGCCTTACATTCAAATTTGGATTATGGCTTAAGCATTGCCTTTCAGATTCCACATCCTCTAGGTCGGGAACTAGGAGAGGCTGCACCGGTTTGATGGCAAAGGCCAGACCAGACTTAAATGTAGCTAAGTAGTTATATGTACGTGAGACCATCAATTAGAAACTGTTTAAAGTTTTCCCCTAAGGTCAAATGTTAATGGGCTATTATAAATCAAAGTGTAATCAATATGTTAAAATGACAAGGATTTCTTTAAGTTTTATTCTTTATTGTGGTTAAATAACTGGTAGGGTATTGTGCTATGTTGCAGAGCCTAGGGTTTTGTTCTTGAAAAACTAGGTTTGGTTGCTCTTTGTATATTCATGTGTCCATGTCTTCAGGGTATGCAGGTCTTTAGAGAAGGGAATTTGTCAGGCTACTGTTCTCCAGGTTAGACTTGTCTGTCTTGGTAGTTTCAGGCTTGTGGGAATGGCAAATTTTATTGGGGACTTATTTTTATCATTTAATATTCTGTAACAGAACCTGCTATCAATAGGGTACATGTAAATTTGTTACTTTTTACACTGAGATCAAAATTTAAATGCAAACGTATTTAAAGTTAGTGAGAGCCTGATTTGTTTAAAGGTTAATATCATGAAACATAAAAAATATTTGGTCACTGCCACACAAAAGGAAAGTTAAAAGCTCTCAGCCTTTCCTTGATTTGTTTTAAATGCAATATATTGTGTTAACAACTATTCACATAGATTCAGAAAACAATACATATAAACTGTGTAAAATGATGTTCTAAGAGGAGGCAAAAATAACTTCAAACCTGGAACACTCTGCCTAAGATTGTAAAAGGCCCTGCCTTACCTGAAATAAGGGTCTGCCTCCCACCCTGCTGCAAGTCAGAATGTTTCCAAAATAAGTCAGCTTTCAGCTCATTTAAAGTTATATTCAAAAAATTGTTTTTTGTTGTAAAATCACTGTGATATCAAATAGGAAATATAATATATAACTCAGGCAGGATTTAGGATGACTATTACATAAACTAGATATGTTTTTACTATTGTTAATTATTTTGTATTTTCCTATTTTGCCATTTTCCTCTGGCATAAGCTCTGTAGCTGATGCCAGATTAATGTTTTGAAGAAGTATACTAAGCCATCATCTATGAAATAGATGAGCTAATATCTGGTGAAACTGGCTTGCTGGATGTTTAAGATCAAATTCAAGGATTGAGATTAAAACAAAGGGGCCAAGAAAACCAGTTTTGGTTCTTGCCCTCAGAGTCAGCCTGTATCCAGGTAATGAGAGAACTTCTCTAAGGAACTTTGCAACTCCGGGTCAACACTGCTGCCTTTGCTGCTGCCAGAACTCAGAGTTTTCGTCCATGCAGACAGTGGGCAAAAGACACCGCCTGGTTTCTATGTTGCACAGGAGGCATTGCTGTGTCCAGAGCCGAGGAGTTGCCAGCTGCCATTGGCCTCCAGGTTGTGGGAACTGCCACAGCCAGAGTACAAAAGCCACTGGGGCCCAGATGCCACCACCACCAGAGCTCAGAGTCATCCAGGACAGAACCCAATCTGAGTGGATGCTTCTCAATAACCCATACATTCCAGGCTTGTCCCCCAGAGTTGGAGACGCAGCAAAGATTGCTGAGAACAAGGAGGTGCAACAGTGGACCAGACAGGCTTGGCTCCTGCCCTCCTGAGGCTGATGGGAGTTGAGCAGGGACCAGCTTCCCTTTGCCATGAATGGAAGCAAAGAGCTGTAAGCTGTGCACAAGGCAAAAGCCACTGCCTTGGAGCTGCTGGAATCCAGGAAGAGTGCTGCTACCTGCCCCAGAATTCAAAGGCTGGTGGAATGAAGGAGCTGCTGAAATGCAGGAGATGCCACCACCCAAGGACAGGAACAAAACTAAGAAGCTACTCTCAAATTCCCCATGAGTGACCCCTGTGAGAACTTGGCTGACTCTTAAGAGACAGGAACAGGTCAATTTGACCAACTAGATCTTAAACTCCTAGCAAAACAGTTAAAACCAAACCATAGACATTCTTTGGCATTTAAAAGAAACAATAGTTTGATGTAACTTAAGATGTACTTGTGTTAGCCCTAGAATAGGACTGGAGGCTACAAAAGAGAGATTCTTAGGAAAATGTACCTGATAACTCAAGTTCCCAAATAAAGGCCTCAACCTCTCCAGCCTTTGATAGGCCTTGTTATGGGAACAACTTCTCAGTTCTTCCACCTGGTGAGAGATTGACTTCTATTCTGTATTAATCTCATTTTGATACTTATGTCATTTTGTTTCTCTCTCATAGAAGCACCCACCCCAGATGACTTTACAACCTGCTCTTCCCAAGCAGACTTCTGCTCCTCACTGACCAGATTTCTAAAAAGAACTTCAAACTGCTTTCCCAGGATCTGCCCCCTTCCAGCACGAAGCAGCAAGAGTGGTCGGCACCCCCTCTCCTTACAGCAGTAAAAAGTTCCTAATTAAGGATAGGCAGTTAGTATAAAATAAGAAATCTGGTCCAACTGAGGAATGGAATCCATCAGAATCTGGGAAGTTGGAAACTGAAAAACCACTAGTTTCCTAAACAAAGATTTGTTAATGTGGATAAGACCAGTGGGGAATGTTATGGCAACAGAAAACAGATTAAAATGTTGTGTTCCCCAGGGAGATTCTCCAGCCCCATCAGAAGAGTCAGCCTTACCCCAATCCCAAATCCCTTCCCTATAGCCCACCCCAATCCCAAATCCCCTCCCTATAGCCTACCCCAATTTCAAATCCCCTCCCTATAGCCCATCCCAATCCCTTCCCCTCCCTACGGCCCCACCCTAATCCCTTCCAGCACCCTATAAAAATTGGCAACAAAAGAACTATCACGCGATTTTTCCCGACACACCGCTTTTAGGTGTAAGGGCAATCGTCACTGGCCAGCTAAAATAAAGGCTTCTTTTGGCTTTTCGTGATTGACTTGGATGATTTTATTTTCTTTGGGTACAAGAAAATCATAATTAAATAAGGCACATTTACTAGTACTTATGTATCAAAACTTTATCCTAGCAAATAATGCATCTGCAGAATTTTACATTTATAAATCATCTATCACTTAAGAAATTAGTATTATTCCATCAGCCGTTTTGACAGAACCAGCTTGACTTTTTAAAATAACAAATCGTTTAAGCAATTTGCAATTGCTTCTCAATATTTGCATCAAACAGCACTTGAGAATACTCTCAAGGAAGTAAAGGAAATGACACAGTTATAATCCATTTTCCATCTCTTCCTAGAAAATTGATTCATTGCTTCTCTGCCTGTTTGAATAAAATAACCAGCTAGCCATGTGGTCAGCACCAAGCTATGACGATTTTCAAGGTTCCACCTCAGGTTTCTCTTCTTTCTCTAAACAACTTTCTCAGATTCATTCCCATTGCATTAATTTTTTTTTCCATCACTTGAATGCCCGTCAAGCATGATATCTCAAGTCCAAATTTCTTTCCCAAGTTCAGCTGTGATTTCTTTCCCTCATATTTGACCTCAAATAAACAAGCTCCAAACAATCTTTCTTTCCTCTTTATTTTCCTTTGCAGTGCATGATCACACCCAAAATGACTTTCTCGCCTGGTTTTCTTGTTCAAAGTCACTTCAGGTTAGAATGTTGGAGGAGGGGCATCAAATCCAAAGATCTATCATGACCTATGCAGGAATCAGGAAACCTACTGCATTAATACTGGAAGGAGTGATATTGACATGGCCCTTTAAAGACAAGAGCTGTTTCTCTGCCTGGCATAAGCTTGTTGTTACAATGTGGGTGAGTGTCCTCCCCCGCAATGGGTTGTTTTTTGTTAAACTATATTCGAAAGTTGGTAATCACTCTACTTTAAAAAACAATGACAATGAAAACAATCCAGAAGAGTTGACAGTCTTTTCTCTTGAGAATTCAATTTTACCTCTATGAAAGCAAACATCTGTTTTCAATTTAAGTAATTGTGTGTATAACAATGAACACACACATGTACATGAGCTATTATCAACACCCTAATAAGTACAGTTTTCACTGATGCTTACACTGTCAATGTCTGAAAATATGTCAAAATCTTTGAGGGTATGATAAGCATCTGAAAAAATTGCTTTTTTTCCCACCAAGAATAAAATAACTGTAAGCTTTTGTAACCTTAGTCATTGTATATATGGTTACATTTTTCTGTGGTAAACTAAGGCTATTCTAGAAGGATTTAATCATAAATTTTTGATTTAAACTCTGACTTTTAATTCATATATCTCAATTTCAATGACTTTCCTGTACCAATTGCTATCTTAACTTGCTGTGGCTACTACTGCTGCTCAGGCTTTGAGCCCCTTATTGTGCAAGCACAGCAATGATGCTCATTCCAGCACAGCATGCATGCTGTCATCTATAATCATATTTATTTCTCTAATATGTCTTTATGCAGTTACCTTTCATTTTTTTGTAATGAAAGCACTATAAATCAACTCTTTATCAAACTTCTATTATATAATACAGTATTATTAACTCTAGTTTTCACCCTGTACATACACATAAAAGTCCACATAAAGATGGAGGCCGGCATTGGCATTATCTAACCATAAGCCAAGGGATGCCTAAAACCATCAGAAACAGCATGAGGCAAGGGAGAATTCTCCCTCAGACCTTTTGGAGGGAAGATGGCAAACATTGCAAGTTTGTGGAAATTTCCTCTAGTAGTCTTACAAAACTAATACATGTCTACTTCCTGCTCCCAATAGGCATTATCACATCTCTACATCCCTAAAGAAACAAACTTTTCAAAGATTTTCCAGTCACTCTCCCAGCACATATCCCCCTCTTAGCACTATAATTAGGCTCTTGTTCCCAGAGAATAATTATAACTGCAAGTTCGTTTTTTATCTCTTCTCTTGAATTCCATGTGCACATCAAATTTTATCATAAACGAGATCTTAGAAGCCTGATCATCTGAGTACTTATCCTGTCTCTAACATATTCTAACAGTGTGAACCTAATCAAATTATTCAACCCTATTCCTGTCTCTTCATCTGTATTGAAAGTAATCATATCTCCCTCACTGGATGATATATGAATATATGGATGATATATTCATTTCATATATTTATATGAATGTTGAAAATCTAGAATGTCTGGCATGTAAAAATATCAATAATGTTAGTCATTATGATTATAATTATTGACATCTACATTTTGACAACTAACAGGCACATCAAACCTAATATGTTCAAAATAATATTCATGGTTCTCTATGGTCTTGGTGCTGATTTTCCTACTGTGTTAGGTATCCTAGTATTTGGCCCTAAGATCCCCAACAAAAGGAATTCAGTCTATGCCTCTTTTTTCCTCACTTCCTCTGTCATCTGTTACAATAGCAGATCCCTGTCACTTCATCTTTCAAATGTAAGCCCAAACAGCCTTTTCAAAATTTAACCAGGGGTTCAGGAGCCTGAGGCAGGAGGATCACAAGCTCAGTGCTAGCCTCAGCAACTTAAACCCTGTCTTAAAATAAAAAAGATTTTGAAAGGCTGGGGAGGTTGCTCAGTGGGTAAACACCCATGGGTTCAGTCCCTAGTACCAAAAATAAAATAAAATAAATTAATTAATTAAATCAACTTAATTTAGTTTATTATTAATTTAATCAGAACATTCCACTCCATTATTGAAGGTGGTCCAATCATTTCCAAACAATGGTTGACATTGTTTTATACTATCCTACTGTCTTAATTAATTTAGGCTATTATAACAAAATACAGATTAAACATCCTGCACTGAAAATTCTGAATCTTTTGAGTGCTGATATTATGGCAAAAGTGGAAAAATTTCACACCTAACCTCATGTGATAGATGGCAATAAAAAGAAGTTGAACGGCATTAAAAATAGTGTATGAAATTGCCTTCATGCTGTGGAAGATATATATGAAATATAAATTAATTTTGTATTTAGTCTTGGATCCCATCTCCAAGATATCCCATTATGTGTGAAAGTGTTTTCAAAATTTGAAAAAATTCAAAATTTGATACATTTCTCATCCCACATATTTCATATAAGGGATATTCAACCCAAACCACAAATCGTATGACTTAAATATGACAGAAATTTATTTTCTATACTTCTGGAGCCTTGGAAATCCAAGATCAAGGAATCAGCAGATTCAGTGTCTGAGGAGAGACCACAGCCAGGTTCATAGATGGATGTTTTTCTGCTATGCCTTCACATGTCTAGAGGGTCACAGGAGTTCTCTAGGGTGGCATTCATGAGGACACTAACCCCATTCATGAGGTTGAAATCCTCATGACCCAATCACCTCTCAAAGGTCCCACCTCCAAATACCATCACCTGGGGGTAGGATTTAGCACATGTGGGGACACAAATGTTCAGTCTAAGCATTTCACATTGCACTTACAATAGACCCACACTGACCTCATCTTATTTGAATCTTTTTTTCTGTCTTGTTTTGGCCAAAGTCAGCTTTCTTAAGAGCTGAGTACCACCTCAGAGGCCCAGCACATTCTTTCCTCTCTTCATGGATACCTTTCCAGCCTGATTTTTACATGCCTGGATCCTTCTTCTCATTCAGGATTCAACTGTCACCTTTCCAAAGTACCTTCCTTGGTCTTCCTATCAAACATTCCCTTCCCATTTCCAAGCAGTTTTCTCCTTTCTCCTGGCTTCTTTTCTTTGCTGCATTCCTCTGTGATTAATATCTTCTTTCTTTGTTTTATTGTTTCTTATTTGTTTGTTTTTTATTTTTTTATTCTACCAGTAAAATGTAGCTTTATTAGGTCCAAGACATTATTATCTTTTTTTTTTAACTTACCAATTAAGGATTTCTTTTGCTTAATTTTTCTTGCATGTATGTGTGTGTGTACATGAACATAACTGGAAATATATATTTACTACTACCCTTAAAAAGTTTTTCTGAAGTGTAGTATGTATCTGGTAATAGTTTTATATAACTTCTGATAGTTTATGGAAAAGAAAAAATATCTGGGCTAAGGGTGTAACTCAGTAGTATATGCTTGGCTAGCATGCATGAAGCCCAGAACCACAATGACATAAAATAAAAGAACAAAAAATTAAATAATAAAAGAAAAAATATTCCTTTTTATTTAATATAGGTAGGAAATGAACTATTCTGGGTGACTAAACATCTTTGAGAATTATATGTGTAATATATTTTTAGTATTATTCAAATAAGAGTATTTCAGAAATTACATTCTATTTACTGAAGTTTATTGATGCAGTGCAAAACTAATCAAGGAATATTTAAGAGATTTACCTAGTGTCCAACAGCAACATTTCTGAGAAAAGAAATTTTCCATATAAATTTATTGTCTGAATAATTAAAGTTTATGGTGTTAAGTGTTCCCAATGCCTTTTTAAATTCGTATTTTATTAAGGGGCCTCATTTTTACTAAAAATAGCAGGAGCTTTGACAATAGGTAGACAAGCTTGTGATCCCATTTGGTCATTTATTAGCTATTTTAGGCAATTTACTTAAATATTTTGAGATTTAATTTCATTTTCCTTTAAAGGAGAGAAATGACTATCTTCCTGGGTTATTGTTAGAGTTGAGAAAAACACTTAGCCCCTCAGGTATGTACTATTATTGCTTTTTGTGAAACATTTCTAAATTATTAATGCCATGTGTTTACCTTTCCTCAAACAAAATACTAATTGTAATAACCTTGTAATGTTTGGATTTCAAAGTAGAATTAACTGCTCAAATAAATATAAACATGAGGGTGATCCTCAGTCTGCCATTACTTCGCCAGGTTATATTAACCCAGTCATTTCTCTCCTGTGGTACAGAATTTCTCTGTCTGTAAACTGCAGGATGGGCATAGCTATTTCATAAGGTGTCTTTAAGCTTTGATATGCTATAAGACAATAACTCTTATATGCTGTGATGCTGTCCATTATAAATTGAATTTTGTTTCCCCAAATGAGTTGAAGTTCTAATCCTTGGTCTCTGTGAATGTGATCTTTGGCAATAAGATCTTTGTGGATTTTATCAAATTAAAACAAGGTGTGGTTATCAGGAATCCCTAGAAGAATGAGCAAATATAATCTGCAGATAATTATGAGGGGATTTCTTAGATTGGTATACTCTATCAGAGACTGAATAGTCCTATAACCATCTTCTGTAAGAAGGAGAAGTGGGGAAGATAATGCTGTTTAGTTCAAGAAACTGGAAGCCTCAGAAAAAAAGGCACAAATGATGCAGCCCCAGTCTGAACCTGAAGGACTAAGAGTCCCCTGGAGAGCTGCTGATAAAAGTTTATATTCAAATGTTGATGATGGTGCAGGCCTGTAATCCCAGTGGCTCTGGAGCTGAGGCAGGAGAATCATAAACTTGAGGTCAGCCTCATCAACTTAGTGAGGACTTAAGCCACTTAATGAGACCCTGTCTCAAAATTTAAAAAAATAATAATAATAAAGGGCTGAGAATGTGTGCTCAGTGGTTAAAGTCCCTGGGTTCAATCCTCTGTACAAAAAAAAATTAATCAAAAAAATATATATATATGAAACTGAAATCTGACATCTACGGGCTATAGTTGCAGTACACAAAAAACAAAACCAAACAAAACATCTGCTCAAGAAGGGTCAAGCCTGTGAGCACATGAGCTGTGAGCTTCCCTCTTCTTCCTCTTCCTCATCTCATCTGGTCCTCTGGCCTCTTGGATGGTACTCTGTGCATTCCAGGTAGGTCTTCCCCATTCAGTTCACCAATTCATGGGACAATCTTCTCCACAAATACCCTCACAGAACCACCCAGATGCATGTTTTACCATTTTCTGAGCAATCCTCCATTTAGTCAACATTAACCGTTACACAAAGAGTCCATGTAATTCAATACGACTGATATCCTTATAAGAGGGAAACACCATGTAAGAACAATGGCACACAATGAGAAGTCAATGATGACAGAGGCAGAAACTGCAGAGGTGCCACTACAAGACCAGTAAGCCGCTACTGCCAGAGGATGGAACTGAACTGCTACTGCTTGGAGGATGGTACTAAAAATCGAGAAGAGGCTTTGTCTTGGAGGTACCTTGGCTTTGGCATTCTGGTCTACAGAATTGTAAGAAAAACAAAATTCTGATTTTTTAAAAATTTTATGTATTTTTTACATTTGTTCTAATTAGTTATACATGAGAGTAGAATGCATTTTGATATGTCATATATAAATGGAGTAGTGTCTGCTGTTTTAAGCCACCCATTTTATGATTCATTGTTGAATCAGCTTGAGGAAATATGGTCTCAAAGAAGAGAAGATTTATTGGTTGCTCCCACCTAAATTAATTCAAGGATTATATTGTTTAACAGTATTATTCTCAAAAATTTTTTTTCAATTCCTTAACATACTACATGTTATTGTTATGAGTTTTATGATTTGCTCCATTTCATTTCTAAAAAAGATCTAAATCAGATTTTTCAAAAATACATTTAAGAGAGTCCTTTTCCAATATATTATTTTCAGCCTATGCTAAACTCCTAACATTTATTTTTACTCTTTCACTAAGGTAAGAAATGCACTTCACAATATTTCAATTTATTTGCATGTTTAAGATGCAATGATAAAAGCATAGCATTTCTTTAAATTTGTTTCTAAAGTATTTTGTACATGTTATTGTCACAAATTTTTTTTTCTCAAGGTAAAACCATTTTATTTCTTATATTCCAACACAACTACTATAAATAAAAATCACTCCTCATTATTACCAGTGTTGTTGAATGAAATACGAAAAATGCAGTAAATGTCAAGTTTTATTGGGTAAGATTTTGTAATTAAAGCAATTTATTGTCCCCAAAACATGGAAATTGTGATAGTTATTTCTTCTATTGCTGTGGATGCTATGGTTTGATTGATGTTATCCCCTCCAAAGTTCATGTTGAACTAATTTAATCCCCAATGAAACAATATTAAAATGTATAGCAATTAGAAAGAAATAAAGACATGGGTTCTCCTCATGATGGGATTAATACCCTTGTAAAGGGGTTCAAGGTTGAGTTGAGCTCTTTTATCTCTGACTTCGGCTATGTGAGGAAAGTCTGTCCCCTCCAAAGGACACAACCATCAAGGAATCACCTTGAAAGAGTAGACTGTACCTTTCTCAGATACCACCCCTGCCAGCACCTTGATCTTAGAATTCTCAGCCTCCATAATCACAAGAAATAAGTCTCTTGTTTACAAACTACTCAGTCTGTGATGTTTTGTTATAGCATCACTAACAAACTAAGATATTATGCTCTCCTGTTTCTTCCTACACAGGAGAAAATTAAAAAAGAATTCCTGAATAAATGCATCATTATTATGATGATTATTTTAGGTTTTTACTCTAAACTTTTTCTTTTTGTACTTCAAGAATGGATCATAGACCTCTATTTTCTAATAAGTCCTAAAACTTCAGTTGAATTTAGTATCTGGGAGCATCTTTCTTCCACAACTGAGAATCTAAATTAGTAGATTAACTGGTATAAGTAATAAGTTGGAAAAAATGGGAAATATAAAGTACATTTAATCTTACAATGAACCAGAGATTGTTAGCTTATAAAATTGAGTTGGTGTTTTAGCTTGGATCTGGAATGTTCCCCAAAGGCTGATGTTTTATAGGTTATTCACCAGCCTATGACACTACTGGGAGGTGGTGAACACTAAGAGGTGGCCTACAGGAAGATCTTAGAATAGTGGGGCATGACATCACATGGGATTGTAGGACTCTATTCAGTTTCTCTCTTTTTCACAACCTGGGCATGAGATGAATGGTTTTGCTATGCCCAAAGGCCATGGGGCCTATGGCTTATAGAATGAAACTTTTAAAACTGTGAGCTAAAATAACACTTTTCTCTTTGTAAGTTGATTATCTGAGGAAAGTGTTATAGTAACAGAAAGCTGACTAACATGTTTGGTGCTTTATTTCATAAGATTCCTATGATTATAAATAGCCAAATTTCAAATAAGACATGGAATTTATAACAAATTTGGTAATATATTGAAGTTTGTCAGTGCTGATTAACTGTATAGGGAATGAACCCCTAGCTACTCTTCAGAGATGTCTAATTGCACAGGGTGAAAACAAGACATGTTGTAAAGATGGAGGAGGAAAGAATCATTTGGTTTCTGAATAAAGAAAAAAAATTTAGTTAAAGTGAATCATTATGCCATCTCAAACAAGTTTTGATTTAGGTAAAAGTAATTTCATACCACATTTCTATTCAAATAATGTGAATGTTTTCCTTGCACCAAACTGGCGACCTTCTTAATATATTTTGTACAAATAATGCTTTAAAAATGGCAAAAATAAAATATAGTAGTGGTGGTACATAATCCAAAAACATTTCACTTTCCTCTAAAGAAAACTATTTCTTCTAAGGACAGTTCTAAGATAACAAAAATTGGAAAGACATGGAAAGTTATGGAAATAACAAAACTATGGAAAGTTAGGATACCAACATTTTCACAGTAAATGTGTTGGAGAAACAAATGCTTATTGACAAAGTAAGGTGTAACAAAATTCAAAGACAAAACTAGAAGCATCACTCATTTACACAGTATTTATTTTTGTTGACTGTCAGGAATAAAAGTAGGATAACTTTTAACTGGCAGTGAGCACCAACGTGATCACATGGCACTGACAGATGACAGTTTTGCACCAACTCAATGACATAGTGAGACTCTTAGGCCAACTTCTTCTGTCCTCAGAAACATTTGGAAAACATGAATCACCCATGTACTTTTTTCACACAGTGGAGCTTCCCAATGCATTTTACAAGTCTGTTTTTTTTTTTTTTTTATTTTGGGGAGGGTTTTCACTACCTTTTGTGGTTTCTTCATAGAGAATCTGCTTTTTTTTCTAAAACATGTCTCCAGAAGCAAACATACCCACCATGTGGGTCTTTTCTTAAGGAATATCAAAATTGTACAGTAATGTACAGATAATCAACTTGAAGGAAATAAATGACAAACCCTGGGGTTCTTTTTCAAAATTATGTTTATAAGTAAATAATTAAAACAACATTAATTTCATATTTGATAATGGAAATTAACTGATTTCGTTTAAACATAAACAGAAAGACAAAAATGTCCGAATAAGAGGATGAAAACATCATCAACCACAAGCAATCTTTAATGGTTTTATTGAAATATTCCACAGATAATTTTTGAATTTGTTTCTTTAAACTTATTCTCAAAGCAAAATTCCCAGAGTTTGGCCAACATTTCCTCTAAACCTGTTTTCATTTATGCTGAGTTGAGGAAAACACAGTGTTAAATTCAACTGTCTTACACTTTTTGTTGATTTTTCAGAAGTATTATTTTCAACAAGGGCTGGCAGAGTGTTTTCTGAGCATCACTAGGCCCTGTGGGAGCTCCTCCCTATGTGTTCCTGCATCTCACTCCAGTTTCACATCCTTCCGTATCCTTCATACACCTTTTCCTTCCTTTCAGGCAAAGACCCTGTTTATTCCCCTCTGAAATTTGGCTCCTGCTGCTCCTTCACTCAGGAGTGCCTCTCCCCACATTTCCACCACTGAACACCTTCCTATCTTCCCAGGGGGCCAACCACCCCCACCATGAGGCACATAGTCCTTAACAGTTTATTTCCCATAACCACATGATCTCCAGTTGGAAGGACTTGGAGAGTGGTCTAATCCAATTCCCATCAGATGCTTGTGAAGAACAAAAGAAAAACTGTAGGAGCCAAAGAAGAAGGATTTGAGCACTTGGTTCCCTTGCACAGTTTTATTCCCTGACAACTTGGTCAAACACTTCTGGAGGGCAGAGCTTCCAATGTTCACTGTGCTCCCTGCCCAACTGCCCACTGGAAAAGGTATCCAAAAATGGCTCCTCACAACCAACAACATAAATATAAGCCCCTGAGGGTGTGAGTTCCCTTTCCTGGGGGATGTTTTGCAACTTCACCATAAGAAGTTGGAAAGAGACCATTCTGTGATGGAGCAGTATGATCTTGAGATGCCACAAGATGGAGTCCTTCCTTCCATCAAGTCAGAAGCAGTCCACAAGCACCACCACTGGAATTACCAGTGCTCAGAACTAGCAATGTCTTCTTTAGGTAACAATGGGAGGTGGGCCTTGGGCAGACTGCCATTAGTGGGCAGATTGGTGGGTGAATTCATTGTATCCAGAGCCCTAGGCCTGGTAAAAAGCTTCTGTCATGGATTCGCAAAAGGAGGATCTGGGCATTTCAAGTTCCTGGGTCTTAATGTATTTCGGATTCATGGGTCTGGATTCGGTGATAGTGGGTATCTGCATTCTATACCTTCACTGGAGGAAGAACCTGCAGTGGAAGAGGCGTGCCCAGCAGTGGGTGGATCTGATGAGAGATACCACCTCCAGTTACAGTCCTCACTTGTACTGGATCAACCAAAGGAGAAGCTATGGTATAAATGCAGCCATCAGCATAGGTGCTCCCCCGGCTGTTTCCAACAGTGAGATTACCATCGACATTCCAGATTTCCTGGAGGACTCAGACACCCCTGAAGACTTCATAGACAGTGACCTCAGGGCAGAGGATCCTCCTCCTGCTACTCTGGACGTCTCAAAGCAGCCCCGATCTCATCTGATGCCACAGCGCCGGAACGGATCCCCCATTCCGAGTCCCGTCTTCCAGGAGATACCCTGTGCCTCACCTCTGAGCAACCCTCCTCCCATGCTGCCCCACTCTGCCTCCTACCCCTTTGAAATCTATCCTGAAAGGAAAGTCCACTTCTATTCCCTTCCCATCCTGGATGATGCGGTGAACTCTTTCAATGCGAAGCCTTCTGCTTCTGAGTTGGAGTCTCCTTCCACTGAAGGTAGGAGCTTGAGGTACGAGGACTGTTCGCAGAAAAAGGGGGACTGATATTCACATTGAGATCAGAGCCCGTTTGACTGTTATGCTGTTAAAGATTTTTGAAAAGAAAAAAAAAATAAATGTTTCACTTTTAAAAGTTAAAAAAGAAGTATTATTTTCAACTCTATTGTACCT
>JAJEJO010052625.1:0-103331 GCA_020662805.1 Glaucomys volans
TCCATAACTGTGAAGAATAAATGTCCATAGTTTGCAGGCCATCCGGTCTGTGGGATCTTGTTACAGCAGTATACACAAACTAAGATACTGGGTGGCTAGGGATACAAGTATCAGTGTAGAAAGGGTGAGGCTTTTCACACAAAGGAAATTCAGTAAGTATGAACACCGCTTGCAGCTGGATGGTGAGAGATGAGCTCATAGAGTTGGAGGGAAGCACATCACACTGTGTCTTTGGGATTTATGCATCCACCCACCTGCACCTGGCAATTCACAGGTCTTAGCTACTGTGTTCCAAAATGCAACTCAAGCCAGGAATTCCATTTGGAGCTATACTACAGAAGGCCTTGGAGGCCATATAGAGGAATCTGGACCCAGTTCGAGAACGAATGAATGAACAACTCATAAACCAGAGCCAAATGTTGCTCTGTGACAACACAGTGGTCTTTGGGGAAGACAGTTCACAAGAGAGAAAGGGGCAGGAGCACCTCAGGCACACATCATTGTAAAAGGAACTGGCTCCGAAGAGACTTCTGCTGGATTGCATGCAAGTGGGAAGAGGGAGAAGTGCACTCTGGATAGCGGCCACAAGGAAAACAAAAGTTGCTGTCATCTCCCGCATGAGTGTTGAAAGTCCTCAAGCCAACCTTTCTCTTACAGGAATGAGCAGAAACAAGTTGCTGTTCGTGTACAGAGAATTACATCCACCTAATATAAATGTTCCCTTGCAAGAAAGAGCTGATTATTTAAAATTTTTTAAAGATCCTACTTTATTACGGAAATGCTCTACATTTTCTCTGATCAGTTTGGTGCTGAAATTTTTGCTAATAGACTTGTGCTTTGTTTTGGTCCTGACACAGGTTACTTATGAAGGAAAGAAGTAAGGAAGGGTTTATTCTGGCTCTTGAGTCTGGAAGTTCAAATCCAAAATCTGATGGCCCCATTTCTTTGGACTTCTGGTAAGGGTAGCACATGTTGGCAGGAACGTATGTTAGAGGAGTCAGGGAACAGAGAGATTAGCCAGGATTCCATCATCCCCAAATGACCTAAGGACTCCCTCTAGGCCCCACTTCTCAAAGGTGCACAGCAACTCTCAATACCGCCACCTTCGGACCAAGCCTTTGGGGGACCCTGGTAATATACCAGTTCACCCTGTCTACAATGTGATCATTATAATAATGATATAATAGAATCATAGAATTTTTATCAATTTATTATGTTTGTTCACCTTCCTACCCAATCTTTATATCATTTATAACAGAGAAAATGTGCACCTAGAATATTTGTTTGCAACACGTTTCCCACTTTGACACATTTCAAAACTGCCATTATGTCTTCTAAGTTAGTCCAAGATAGCACGAGGCTTCTAAGACTTCAGTACGTGGAGGCACCCTCGTGTCTCCTGTATTGGAAATGCTTCCAGAATCTCTTTCCCTGTGAGACATGAACATAAATCCTGTGGATTCTCTTTCCTGAAAGATCCTTTTTAACACAGGTACCTTGTCAGTCAAAGGCCTAATTACAAGTTGCTGATACAGCAATTTTGCACAGCGCTCCTTCAAAACCTATAACTAAAGAGAGCAAATGGTGAAGGGGTGTGTATTGTAAATTGTCTCACCTTAGGCAGACCAAGCTCACCTGCTTAACGACTCCAAGGACACAAAATTGCTTTAATGCTGCTTTTGCTTTTTCTAATCAACTATTTATGCTTTAATCAATAGCACAAACTAAGCCAACTTTCAGACGTCAGATTTCACTAAAAGCTTACCATGAGGCCATCATAAGTCTAGCCCCACTTACATGGCTTTGAAGATCCACTTATGAAATGCATTACATTTTGAAAACCTTAGACTCCCATACTATGCTTAGTTGGAGGCCAGTCTGGGCTGCTCACTGGTGGTCCAATGAACTTGAACTGGTAAACCTTCTTTCTGGCTCCCTAGCAGGCAGAAATTCCACCCCCCAGTTTCCTTTATTCTCACTAGTGTTTTCCTACTTTCTCAAATTTTTTCTTTGTAGTTTGCTCTCTGAACTTAGTTTTTCCTTAGTTAAAATACTTTCTTCTTGCCGGGGGTGGTGGCGCATGCCTGTAATCCTAGCGACTTGGGAGGCTGAGTCAGGAGGATCACGAGTTCAAAGCCAGCCTCAGCAACTTAGCGAGGCCCTAAGCAACTCAGTGAGACCCTGTCTCTAAATAAAATGCAAAATAGGGCTGGGGATGTGGCTCAGTGGCTGAGTGTCCCTGAGTTCAATCCCTGGTTCCAAAAAAAAAAAAAAAAAAAAATACTTTCTTCTCAACATCCATGAGGGAGTTTTAAGAGTGATGCCAAAATTAGACCCCAAAATGCATGAATGATTAAATCTAACATTAGGAATATTGATTGAGCTGTCCCAAATCAGAGCAGCCATAGTAATCACCAGCACCACACACACACACACACACACACAGTCCACAAACAATAGTGTACAGCGTAAAGAAGATACAATTTCCATTCTAGAAGCATATAGTCTAATTAAGGGGGCAAAGTTAACATTTTCCACACCTTTGTAGCATGTCTATATTTTAGTATATTTTTTCTTGCACACTGGGATGTATAAGAAATGTCAGTTGAGGGCTGGGAATGTAACTCAGTTGTAGAGGACTTGCCTCATATGTTCAAGACCCTGAGTTCCATCCCCAGCACTGCAAAAAGGAAAAAAAAAAAAAAAAAGGTCACTCTATTTTTCTTTAACTTGCTCATTTTATCTTTCTGGCCACCATTACCAATATGTCAGAGGGAGAGGAATGAAATCTCATTTAACCCTTAATCTGAGGTTTTGTGGGCTAGCGGGCAAAGCCAGGGTTTGCAAAAGGGAAAGAGAGGTCAGCAGGCCTTTCAGTCATCTGCCCTCACAGCATCAATTAAACAAATGTCAAACTGCCTGACCTTGATCTGTGGCCAACACAGGTCATCACAGAGATAGTTCTCTTTCAACCCACTTGTTCCTTCAAGTTCAAAGTGTGATCACAGTGCACATGGGACATGAATGGTTAGAATCTGTCACACTGATAAGCCTGGACTTGTTTCTTGGGCAAAAAGGAAAAGTGAATATATCTGATCAAGATGGGTTACCCTCCACCAATACTACGAGGACATTGGTTCAAACTTCTAGAAACTTAAACCTCTGTCTTTGGATCAACGAAGAGCCCTGCTCAGGCAATACATGTTCTTACTTTCTGGATGTTCCTGGGCAGTACTGTGGCTAAGCCCATGCTCTGCTCTTGCTCCTGGGGCTGCCTTCCACCTGTCCTCTTGCACCATCCTTCCAAACTGACTAAGGCATAGAACTCAATCAACTCTTTGTTTGAAAAATTCCACTCTCTGTCCCTGGACTGGGTCATTAGCTCTACAAATATTCCCTTGGGCTACCTTCCAACCTGCTTAAGCCTCTGTCATAACTGCATTGAAGTGTGTTTCCTCTCTTCCTCAGTACTTGCCAAACTCTCTCGTTCACCTTCACTCCTGGAAAACAAACGCCCAAATAAAATAAATCAAACCCTGCTACATTTGATTCCATGTACATTTAAATGTTAATTCTACCAAGTTGAAACTTAAATCATCGAAGTTCATGGTTTCTGGTCATTTATGCACAAATAAGGTTTACTGCATGTTTACTAGTGGTGGGGATTGACTTTAGTACTGAGAATATATAAAGTTGTTAAGACATTTTGTTTTGATGTGTTTCTTTTTATGATTTTTGTTTTGGGGATTTTTGTTTGTGTTTTCTTTTCTTTTCTTTTCTTTTGTTCAATGCTGGAGATAGAACCCAGGGCCTTGCACATGCTAAGCACATGCTCTACTGCTGAGCCACACCCTGGCCAGGACACAATTTCAGTCACCAAGAAGACTGTTGTCCAGTGGGGGAAGCCAACAAACAAGATATGACAACCCAGAGTGAAAAGGAGTACACCTTGGATGAGGTGAGGGTGCAGAGGCTAGGGTAGAGTTGGGGATGCCTAACCTTGTTGGAGAAATAGGAGGAAGAATATTCCAGAAGCCTTGCACAGATGGAGGTACCTGGAACTCAAAATGGGAGCAGGTGAATGTTCCTGGAGATTCCAGCCGGGGGGCCAGGGAATAAGAAATGAGGCAGAGCTTCTCTTCTTTCCATGAAATGCAGTGACTCTTCCTTAGGTGTCAAGTTCAACATGAGAAAAACAACTTGTTTTGAATTTGAGCTCCTTGGAAAACTCCATGCCCAGTGTCCTCTCTCATTATTTCTTTAATAACAGGGTCATTCCTCCCTTAATACTGGGTGGAATGGCCCCAAAATAATCTGCATTATTTGAAAGAAACTTGAACACTCAAAAATGTAGGGTATAATCAGGCAGGGGTGCACACACCTGCAATACCAGCAGTTCAGGAGGCTGAGGCAGGAGGGCGGCAAGTTCAAAGCCAGGCTTAGAAATTTGGTGAGGCCCTAGGTAACTCAGCAAGACCCTGTCTCTAAATAAAATATTAGGGCTGGGGATGTGGCTCAGTGGTTAAGCACCCCTGGATTAAATCCCTGATACAAGAAAAAACTATGTAGAGTATGAATCATCATAATTAATAAGATGTGTTATACAGTGAAAAGAGCAGAGTCTAAGATCCTAGGAGCCATGGTTCTAGTCCCTAGTGTGATATGTGACTTGGAGTAAATTTTCTACCTCTTTGCAGTGCATCTTGTCACTTTTGCCCTTCAAACTCTCTGTATTCTTCAGAGAAACACTCGATTTGGAGTACACACTCACACAGGTGTACCTTGGGTAGATCATGTAAAGAGGAGGACACTTTAAAAAAATGTTCATATAAATGGTATATATCTGGGTGGTCAGTACACCATTCTATTTTAAATTATATTTTTCTTTTAGCTAACACATAATAATTGTACATATTTGTGGGGTACAATGTGATATTTCAATACATGTACACAGTAGGGCCCACTGTTCTTTTGATTTTTGTGAATGTTTGCAACTTTTCATACTAAAAAGTTAGGAAACAGAATCTCATCCTCTAGCCAATCTTCAATCTGTGATCTGTACCTTTGCCTCCATTTAGGGCACCCTTTCAGGTCCTGTGCAATTTCACACCACCTCTTCCCCCAACATGAAAATCTGCTCAGAAATGGATAGTGACCCATTATCACATCTCCTTAGCTTTAGGGAATATCTATGTCAACCTCCTACTAAGATATATTCACATTTTATCTCTAACGATGACATAATGATTTTGTGTCCTCTTAAACGGATTTCAAGATGAGCAAATAAGAAAAGAATGGAGAAATTAGGGAATGTCTTTCCACAGCCCCCTCAGGCATATCATAGAGGCAAAGTTTACTCTGTTAACACCTTGTCTGGACAGCTGAGTTCCTCTTTAAGCCAGGTATGGCAAATGGGTCTGCTTTAAACCCCTGCTATTCAGAGTCCTATTACCTCTATATACCGCTGGCGGATCTTTTGTGCAATAGGCCATTGGACTCACCGGTTACTGGACCATGTATTAAGCATGTGGATTTGGGTCCCAACTCCTGGTGCACATGGTCAACGTGAGAAACACTGGACTGGAGGACCTGTAAGGCTACCTTGAGCTGTGATGCACTATAAGTGCGACCAGTGTGATTTGTGTACCTCTCCTGCCTTCTTGCCCTCTTCACCTACTTACTCCTTCCTCCCAAGGTCATTACCACCACCTGAACTTGACCCTATCATTTCTTTTTCTTTTCCTTTCTTTCCTTTTTTTTTTTTTTTTGTATTAGGGATTGAAACCAGGAGTGCTTTACCACTGAGTACATCCTTGTCCTCTTTTATTCTTTATTTTGAGACAGGGTCTCACTAACTTGCTAAGAGTTCTGCTAAATGGCTGAGACTGGCCTTGAACTTGTGATCCTCCTGCTTCAACCTCCAGAATCCTTGGGATTACAGGCATGTTACACCACCCACAGCTGACCTAGTCATTTCAAAAAGGGCAGCTTTCCTGGACTTGGTTGAGATGTACACCTAAAGCAAGAGAAGTCAGAAAAGAGTAGAGTTCAGGCAGGTATTTTAAAATTCACAAGCATTCTTTTAAATGTTTTTTAGTTGTTGATGGATCTTTTGTTTAATTAATTTATTTATATGCAGTGCTGAGGATTGAACCCAGGGCCTCACACATGCTGAGCAAGTGCTCACCACTACCACTGAGCCCATAACTCAACAAACATTTTTTTTTTACCTTTATTTTATTTATTTTTATATGTGGTGCTGAGAATCAAACCAGTGCCTTGGACATGCTAGGCAAGTTCTTTGCCACTGAGCCACAATCCCAGCCCCGCATTTTATTTTAATTTTTTTTTGTCCTCCTTTAAAATAATATTGTTCACTTCTTTCTCATTGTATCAAAATAAATTTTGTGAGCCAGGCTCCCTTAACTATGATTTAGAATGTATTTTCTCTTGTTCAGAATGCTCTTTTTAAATGTGTTCTTTGAGAAAAGTTTTGTAGAAGCCTATTTCAGTCTAAAAATATAAATGCTTCCCTTTAGGAAGTCACCGCTCCCTTCCCTTCGCATATTTGAGGAAATACTGCAGATCTAACTGTAATGATGTTAAAAAAAAAAAAAAAAAAAAAAAAAAAAAAGGAAACCCAACCACTTAACAATCCCCTCCCAATATTTTCAGGGAGCCAATAACAGCTAATGCCAAAATGATGTGAGGTGGGCGGGAGCCTCTTTCCCCAAGGTTCTACTAGACCTTCTGTTTTCTGTGGGTTGGATGTTAAATAAATCTAAATAAAAGTCAACAAAGAGCCTTTTCATTCTGGGGCCACACAAAGACACAGGATTTAGGCCTGAAGTTTTGAGTCTCCTCTACCTTCCATCAGCTGAATAAACTCCAGGAATTCACTTCATAATCCTCTAAAATGATCCTTCTGCGTAGAAGCGCCATCTGGGCAGCTGCAGAGGTGACCCCTTTCCCTTCCCCGACTGTTCCTTTGCCCTGACTTGTCTGGATTATGTGATTATCGAGAGACCAGCACATAGGTGAATCCTTGAAGAGGCTCTGATTGCTTTTCAGACTTGACAGAAGTATTTTAGAGAAAGATCTCTTCCAGCTTTAGCACCGCTTCAGGCGCCGGGACGCAAGTCTCACAGGTAACTTGCTCTGTCAAAGGCATCAAGTCAACACGAGAATTCACCAGGTGCCAGCTTGGTGTGCGACACTCTTACCAGCCCAGGTGAACACAAAACATCATGTGATCATGAATACCACAGAGCTTCACATTCACTTAGGGAAGATCACCAATAAGCACAACACAATCAAAGAACAAAAGTAGACCAACACAACAGACTGCTAATCGTGAAATCACCTGAAGGGAGGGTTCAGTTTGAGTTGAGTATTTGGGGAAGTCTTTATGCAGAATAAGCAAAATAAAGTAGCAGACAATGCCATTGTTTTTCATTGCGAACTGCCTTGATCCAGAGCTTGTCTCTAGAATTTGCTAGCTGCAGATCTAGGGCAAAATACTTAACCTATTTTTGCCTTAGTTTCTCCATCTGTAAAATGGGGATAGTACAAGAGTTTATCTCAGAATGTTATTGTAAGGAATACACATACAGACACATTTATTTATTATTATTTATTTTCTTGGTCAAATGTGCTCTCTCTCTATTGGTTGTTGCCTGTTATGGTGACTTCGTACTGTATTGTTATACCCAAGGGGAACAAGATCATCCAAGCTGTTCACGTAGAGCCAAAAGAAGCCTTCATTATAGCTGGCCAGCGATGGCCACCCATACACCTAAAAGTGGGGTGTGGAGTGGAATCACGCTCTAGTTCCTTCATTGTCAGCACTATAGGGAAAATGACATGTGAGTAGGGTGCGGTATAGTCACTGTTTCTAGCCAATGCAAGCAAGTCACGCTACAGAAGCAGATGTTAGCGATTAGCAGTTAGCTGTCTCTCCCTCCTGATGGTACATTTAGGCCTTTAGGGACTTTCCAACTTCCTTAATTTAAAGGTTACCCCTCGGTTTCCGGGAAATGTTTGTTCCATTTCTGGGACATGGTATTTGAGAATTTTATTTCTTGGAGACTGTAACAGTATCAACTTAAGTAAGGGGGAACTATATTGCCAGCATTCTATCCCTTTCTTGTTCCTGGGCGAGGGATGACTCCAGGAGAATTTTGCATGACGTTTGAAAGATAAAAGCAAAACCTTGGCCAAACTTTCAGGTTCCAAAGGTCAGTGAGGGCTGGGGGCAGTGTATCATCTCACACAAGCCGCCAGCAGTCTGCTGGCACACCCTGCTGCAAGGGTCAGCAGCCAGGCTTGGGCTTCCCAGGTTCCCACCATAACTCTCCTTCAACATCTCTGAGTCCTGGGCCAGGCCGAAGTGAGGCTCCATATTGAAGGCCACACTATGCTGTAGATGACCTGTCATATCAAAGTTGGAGGCATTGAGACATAGAGGTTCCAGTTTGTTCTTGCGGGTCCCAGTCTGTCCTTGATCTCCCAATCTCATATCTAGCTTTCCTTCCCACGCTGGTCTCAGCAACCTGTAGGTACTTCTTTATTACCAGAGGAGAGGCAGCAGCCTTACATGGACCCCTCCAGCAGCTAGCAGCTCCCACAATTGGGTAAAGACTCCTCTTGAAAATAAATCCCTATATTGTATCACTTACAATAATTCTGCTTCTCTGACCCAACCCTTACTTGTGTGGAAGTTGGGACCAGAAATGATTCCAGAGGATGTATTCTCTGAACCAGTTCTAGGCTATGAGAAACAAGTTTGCTGATCTGATTATATTTAAAGGTATTAATGGCCCTGTTGTGACTAGTAAAAAGAAGTGGTAGTGCATGAGATAGAGTGGCTAAAGTTATTTTAGTTATTTTTCAAAAATACCAAAATCAAGTGCCTATAGATAGGAAAGCTTTGGAGCAACTAGTTTCTGCCATAGGACTTTATATATGTAGATTATTATATACATAACACATATATTATATATGGGCTGCTTTGGTTGCTTCTCAGTATTCTAAATACCTGGGGAAAGAAAAGGATGAACTGGTGGCTTTAAATAAGATCTGACCAAAGGACTAGAAATCGCCTCTGACAGCCCCCTTCAATCCATTCCCCTCCTGTTTTTTTGTAGCTATGGATGGAAATTTTTTGAAAACCAAATCCAAAGTCCAATCCAATTCAATTCACAATCTTACCTCTTTTGCTAAAGTTAAGGCAATGATTGAAAACGAATGGGATGCTAAATTTTAACAAGGGGCGTATGGGCACATACAGATATGTTCAGTGCAGCCAGGACCCAAATTCTGTCAAAACTTCTTCACCAGATGAAACAGCTCTTAATCAGACATAACTTTCCTATCTTCATATATGAATATGAATATTGTGACTTCACATCATATACAGCCACAAAAATGAGAAGTTATACTCCATGTATGCATGACATGTCAAAATACATTCTACTGCCATGTATAACTAAAAAGAACAGAGAAAAAAAGGAAGCAGCTCTTTCCCCCTGTCTAGAGGGGTTGCTCCTTTGCCTGAAGATCCTGTGACAGTCTCTTCTGAGAGGGTCATCTTCCAATGGCCTGGTGACCCTCCTCAGCATAAGTCCCACTCCTACCCCTATTTTCCACTGCTAGACATAAGCTGTCCACAACAGGTGCAAAGTATGGCCCATCAGGTTGCAGAAGGACTGTAAGTTTGTATCCATTGATATCAATAGAAACCAGGAAGACATGAGTGGAAATTCAGTAAGGTTGTTGGATCAGAGCCCAAGGAAGACAAAGTTGGATTTTACTCAATGTATTTATATAAACATATAATAACATACATGACATAATGTTAATTGAGAGTATTGACTCAAGTGGCCAGGAGGGGCTCTAATAGTTTTTTTATTTGGTGACTGAAATTTAACCCAAAGTGGCTCCACTAAAACTTAAAAGCAATAGGTTAATGAGCTTTTCATCCCTGTGAACTAAATACCCAACATAAACAACTTAAAGGAAGAAAGCTTTGTTTGGCTCATGGTTTCAGAGGTTTCAATTCATGGTCAGTTTCAGTCCAAGGTAGAAATGGATGGAGAAAGAAAGCTGCTCAGTTGGGGGTGGTCAGAAGGCCAGAAAAGGAACACCTTACAGGACAACCCCCAGGGACCTACTTCCTCCAACCAGGGACAAACACCTACTGTGTCCACCACCTCCCAGTAGTCCGTTTACCTATCAATGAATTAATCTACTGATGAGGTCAGAACCCTCATGACCCAATCACGCCACCTCTGAACACCACTGCAATGGGCACCAGACCTTCAACACAGGAGTACTTGAGAGATCTTCCATATCTAAACACATCATATAGCAAAGGGAAATCTTCTGATACAAAACGAACAGAGGATGGGAGAAGGTAATACTGGTTTCAAATAGATTCAGTGTTCAAGAATGAATGAGAAGAAATGGATTATTTTTTCCCATGTGGAAGAAATTCAATCCTTTTTTTAATTTAATTTTTTTATTTGTTCTCATTAGTTGTAATGATGGTAACATTTATACATTTTGATAGATCATAAATAAATGGAGTATAATCTCTCGATTTTCTGATTATACATATTGCAGGACCACATCGGTCATGCAATCATACATGTACATGAGGCAATAATGTCTATTTCACTATACTATCATTCCTTCCCCTGTACCTCTTCCCCTCTCTTCACTCCCCTCTACCTAATATAAAGTAACTCTATTCTTCCCTGTCCCTGCCCCCTTATTGAGAATTAGCTTTCATATATCAGGGAAAACATTTGGCCTTTGGATTTTAGGGTTTGGTTTATTTCACTTAGCATGCTATTCTCCAACTCCATCCATTTACCAGCAAATGTCAGAATTTCATTCTTCTTTAAAGCTGAGTAATATTCCATTGTATGTGTGTGTGCATGCGTGTGTGTGTAGCACATTTTCTTTGTTCATCTGTTGAAGGACACCTAGGTTGGTTCCATAGTTTAGCTATTATGAGTTGAGCTGCTATAAACATTGATGTGGCTGCGTCACTGTAGTATGCTGATTTAAGTCCTTTGAGTATAAACCAAGGAGTGGGATAACTGGGTCAAATGGTGGTTCTATTCCAAGTAGAAATTCCATCCTTATGAAGTTTCAATTCGTCTTTTTTGCGGGGGAGGTGGACTCAACAGGGTTTCCTGCATGACAGGCAGGTGCTCTACCACTGAGCTACAGCCCCAAGCCCAGTCCTGTGAAGTTAATCTCACATTTTGTACTAATTACAAGTATGAATATCCTAGATCACATTTTTTCCAAATCTTGTGCTTCTACCATTTGCAATTTTCAAATATTCTTACCCGGCAAGGTTTGTAAATGTGGTTAATTTTAATGAGAGATTCTAGTGAAATCATTTAGTCGTGCGAACACAACAAACTCTCTTTCCAGTTGTTCTTTCTCCTTTTGAAATACTCCTTTGGATTGAGTCCAACAAGAACAACATTGTCCCCAGTTCTAAAGACTAGAGTTTTATGAGTTTGTAGTTTTCTAACCCCAAATCTTTTTCTGCCTTTGTTTTTATTGACAGATAATTTTACATGCATATAAAGTACAGTTTGGTGCTTTGGTACAGTTACACATCTGTATCAATCAACTCAGGATCCTTAAGTCATCCATCATCTTCAAATAGTTCTTCTTACTTTTGCTGTGGATTGATACTTTCTAAGACATAAAATAAAATATTCGACATCCAGTTATGCTGAAATTTCAAATAAACAATGAATACATTTTTAGTATAACTATGTCCCAAATATTGCAAAGGATATAGTTACTAAATTTCTTTCCATGGTTTATCTAAAATTCAAATTTAACTTGGCATCTTGTATTTTTAAAAACAGCTTTACTGAAACATTCATGTATCATAACATTGTACGAGTATGGAATTTACTGGGTTTTAGTAAGTCATACCCTGCATAATGAGATGTGGGCAACAATGGACCACATACAGGACAGTGATCCTATAAGACTTTATTACCTGTGACATCAATGCACTCCATGATGTTTGCATAATGACAAAATCACTATGGGCACGTTTCTCAGAACATGACCCTGTTGTTAAGGGAATGTGATCAAATATTCAAAAAGTTGCACAACCATCACCACAATCTAATTTTAGACCATTTTTCTCACCCTAGAGGGAAACATTTCAGCTGTTATCAGCTAATCCCAGTGCCTTCTTTCTGCAACA
Source organism: Glaucomys volans (assembly GCA_020662805.1). Classification (NCBI taxonomy): domain Eukaryota; kingdom Metazoa; phylum Chordata; class Mammalia; order Rodentia; family Sciuridae; genus Glaucomys; species Glaucomys volans. The sequence goes on from JAJEJO010052625.1 coordinate 12,248, forward strand.
CAGGGCTACCATTATTTTACTTTCTGTCTTCAGAGATGTTCCATTCTGGGCATTTCATGTGCAGAGACTCCTACAAATTGTATTTTCTGTGACTGGCTTCTTCCACTCAGCATGTTCAGGATCCATCCATACTTTAGCATGCATCAGTGCATCCTGTATTTACATGAAATCGGGCAGTTCTAAGACAATATAAATTAGATCCATTCTGCTTAATCAAAGCCCCAGACTGTTCTTTACTACCAGACTCAGATCCAGCCTGACCCTGGAGCTACTTTTTCAAACCTCTCACATCTCCTTTGTACTCTGCGTTTGCCATTCTGGATTTGGGAATCTGGGATCAGAAGCAATCTCCAGGCTACAGGAATGAGGGAGTTGGTGGAGAAGTTGGCAGGAGGTAGAGGGAAAGGATGGAGAAAGGAATGGTGCCCAAGAGATGTCTGCTCTCTCCCTGTCTAGGGCGTTTAAGATGTCTTCTGCTCTTCTCTTTCCTTTTGGGGTTTCTCTGGATGTTGGTTGTCACAGATACTCCTTTATGAGATCTTAGAGGAGAAGGATAAATAACCCAGTGGGGTTTCCCCACAGTCCCAGCTTGACCTAGCAGCTGCCCGGCTGCTCTTCCCTGCCTCTATCCTCAGACTTCCAACACCTCGCCCAGACTCCCTGCCAGAGTCCAAGCCTTCTCAACAAAGTTGCTCCTTCGGTACTGATGTGAGCCACTCTTGAAGATATGGTCATTTAAGACCCAAAGTCCTGCCTTTGACCCTGATAAGGCCCCCTGCTCATGGCCTTGTCACAACAAACTATTGCTGACATTGCTCCAAGCTCTTCCTACTAGAAGAGAAAGCTTTAAACCTTTAGCAAACAATTAGCCACAATCTTTCTTTCTTGCCTCCCCTAAACCCCTTTTCCTTTCTTTGTGTAACTTTACTTTTTTGCTTCCTCAGAATTTGAGAATTTTTGCTTCCTTATCTTGGACCAGAGAAGTCATGTGACTGTGAGCTGCAGTAGGCCCGTGAGAGGGCCTTGCCCACCAGGGATTTGAGCAGTTAGGTCACCGCCCTCCTGCCTTGCGTGACAGGATGCTCTGTGCATGCCTGACGGAATCCGGGACACTGTCCCTCGCCCTCCTCTTTTAAAATATGTATTTCAAACTTGATGTAGCTTTCAGTTCAAGCCTTCATCACGCCACGGCCAGCACCAAGACCTGCCCCAGAGGGCCCCACCCTCACATGTCAGTCTCCCATAGCCAAGGTAACCTGCTCTCACCCCACACGACATGCTCAGCTGGCAGAGCGCATTTTTGTCAGTTTTTTTTTTTTTTTTTTTAAGAAGAAGAAAGAAAGAAATTGCTAACCCTCATTCTTCACAAACCCTGGCAGAAAGGTCAGCTTGAATGCAGTGCTTACCAAATACGTTTCAAGGAAGTTGGGTCTTGGCTAAATCATTCCCAACTCCAGTTTCTGAAGGCATTTTGGTTTTAGGGACCAATCCACTTCAAATTCCAAACACTTCGGGAGAGTGGGCCTGCGTCCCCTACAGCATGGCAGCCCGAGGCAGCATTCTTGCCTGTCAGAAGTCTAGAAGGAGATGAAAGAATGATAAATAGGATTCACTGCAGTTGAGCTGAGTGTGGGTTGAAGGAAAGATTGTTCTTCTGTGCTGTGGGGACAATATCCATAAGCCCTACCCCTCCGAGGAGCCCAGACAGAAGCCTTGAGGACCTTCAGAAAGGTGGGACCATCCCCCTTCTCCTCCCCCACCACTGAACTCCTCAGCCTACTCCTCATTCCTGACCAATTCCTGATGTAAACAGTTGCATTTCACAAATTGGATCTCATCCTGTTCAAATTAACAACCAGAAAACATCCTGGTTCCAAATGCATGTTTGATGTGTAAAAACTTTTTTAAACCCCTAAAAATGAGCATAAAGACACTGAATGATCCAGGAGATTTGTTCTGTTCCTGGAGAAATACCCATAAATATATGAGATGATCATCAAATGCATTTTGAGAGAGCCAGGCCTTGCCTAACTTGCTCCCAGACATTATATTCTGAAGTTGTTTCCTAACATATTATAACTCTCCCAAATAGGTCATTGTTCCAGTGATTTCTGACCATATTTTTCTCAAGAGAGGCATCTTAGAAGGCAAAATTTATAGTTATTTCACCAAAATATCCATTAATCATTATATGCTGATCAGCACTCCAGTATATAAAGGACTATGCAACTCTTACCTGGATTAAAAGTACTGACACATCTCTTCCAAGGGCACAGGATTCTAAAGTACCTCGAAATAAAAATTTAAATTAAAATAATATGAAATTCCAAGATTTTAAAGAGACTTGTAGCCTCATAAACAATGAACTGTCATAGCAAAAATTTCTGAGGAAGATAATGGCTTGCTAATCCTTCTTACTTGGTATAATGGTAGGTTTGGGGCTCAGTCCATTGAATCAGAGAGATAAGATGCTTTCAGCTGTGTATCATTTACTGGGCTGGTCTCAGGAGAGAGCAGAGGATTGAGTGGTTTGAGGTCAGAGTGACTGGAAGACCCCCCCTGCCCAACAGCACTTCTGGTCTGTATTATATAAATACGGTGTGTGTGCACATATGTATATATACACATATACACCCACACCGTATATGTTTATGCATCCATCCCTATCCTGCCCTTCATTAAAATGAACACATTTACTTTATCTGTAGAGTTCTTTTCAGCTTCAAAATTCCAGGATTCTGTGTTGGGGTAGTCAGTGTCCAGCTCAGCTCTGAGGAAGAATATAGAACAAGGCAGATGCCTATAGAATTGGAATGTTCTAGAGCGTGAGCTCCTGCCAGAGGGAGAAAGCTCCAAAGGGGGACTGGGGCAGAAAGGGGATGTCAAATAGGAGGAGGAATCGTGGGATTTCCAAAGGCAGCAACTACAATTTTACCAGTGCTAGGTCTAAATTCACAAAACTGAATTTTTTAAAAGTTATTTATGTATTTATTTTAATTTTGGTGGCACTGGGTATCTGCAAAACTGGATTTAATGGCGAAGTGTCTAAAAATATGTTCAATGAAAACAGTGTGTACTGACCCCCTTTTCAGAAGACATGATGGCAAGACACAGCAAGGTCAATATTTGAGGCTTCACTTTAATGCCTGGAAGAATTTGCATTTACACAGTTGATTCTCCTCCTGAGAATTAAACTTTTGACTTCTCCTTTGTTGAATCCTGGCAGAAGAGGGGCCAGAGGTTAATGGACTTGCGAATCCCGGGCTCAGTAATATTAGGACTATACATTCCATCATCACTTGAGCTTCTACACATTATCAGACTAAGTAAATACAGTAACACCCCGCTCATCTGCGATTCAACTATAGAACAAATGCTTAAGTGGGAATCGGGAAAGCAGAAAAGGGACTTAAGATGGGGCAGAAATGACAGGTGTTAGAAAAGCGATGCTTGGGCTGGGGTGTAGCTCAGTGGATGAGCGCTTACTTAGGACATACAAGGCACTAGGTTCCATCCCCAGCACCACATAAAAGTAAATAAATAAATAAAATAAAGGTATTGTGTCCATCTGCAACTAAAAAAAGAAAAAAAAAGCAATGATTAGGTTAGAGAGGGGGCAGAGAAACAGACAGATGGACAGAGCTGCAGCTTTTTCTCAACTCACAGAGCAGGCAGGTTGCATTTTGGAGATTATATTGGGGGAGAAGCAAGACCTTCTAAAGAAATCAATTAATGAAATTTGTATAATTCAAGACTTTGCTTCGAACAAGCTATAGAGCGGTGAATAGCAACAGTAGCCTTAAAGGAAAAGGAAGGACTCAGTGCTGAAAAGAAGAGCCAGTGGTTCAGGGACAACACAAGAAGAGGTGCCCAGGACCACAGGGACAGAGGCTGGGTCCTTCGCTGCAGTGGTGGCTGCAAAGGATAGGAAGTCGGTATTGCTTGCTATACATAATTGCTCATTTCTCTGCCTTAACGAGCTATGATATTGTCTCTCTGAGTTCAAGGCTTCTCCACAAACTCCAAGTTGGTAAACCTTTAAGATCTGGCTTATATCTCTATGTGCTGCAGGCAACATTTATATTAAATCAACTTGATTCTCTTCAAGGGAAGCCCTTTGTTACAAAGGCTAAAACTAACCTGCAATTGTAGCAAACTTGGAGTTCTGGTTTCTATCCTAACTCACGGAATTTAGAAGTAAGAGAAAGTTCACACAAATGGAAAGGTTTACATGAGCCAAGAGAGCGGGAGTAACAACAGGGGGATGAAAACAAACTCCAATGTGCCAATCTCAAAACCAGAGAGCACAGCAGCACTCAAACGTCAACGCAGACCTCTGTGACCCGTAACTGGTGCCTAGGTCTGCAAAGAGTGCTACTAGAATCCATACATTTGATTTTTAAAAGTTAACAAGTGGCCAGGTGCGGTGGGCACATCTGTAATCCCAGCCACTTGGGACGTTGAGACAGGGTTGCAAGTTCAAAGCCAGCCTTAGCAACTAAGCAAGGCCCTAAGAAACTTAGGGAGACCCTGTCTCAAAGTAAAAAATACAAAGGCCTGGGAATGTGGCTCAGCGGTAGAGTGCCCACGTTCAATCGCCAGTACCTCCCTGGCCCCGCAAATGCTGAAAACTGATTTAGATTTCTAGCCTCTGGAGCTGCAGGAGAATGATCTTCTCTGTTGAAAGCCACCTAGTGAGTGATACCTAGTTTTAGCAGTCCTAAGAAATGAATACCCATCCCTATTCTGCCTGACTCAATCAATTAATTCAGACAATTGTCTCTGGAATAGATTTTGTTTGTTGAGTGACTACCATTTTCCAGACACCGTGTTCAGCATTTATCATGGGCTGACTCTCTTAATTCTGACAGTAATCATCTGAAGATGATATTATTATCAGATGAGAAAATTTTCAAGTATTTTGAAGCTCTATTGTTAACAATGAGAAAATGAGGCAGAAAGAAACTGAGGAACTTTCTTAAGCTCACTCAGCTAGTATGTGTTAGAATGAGAAATCAGACCAGGCAGGTTGGGTCCAGAATCACACTCCAGTGTCCACAGGCCACACAGAGGAGCCTAAATCATCCAAGCCAGCGTTTTCATAGATCATATGATCCGGATAATTTACCTAGCTTTATTTTGGACAATCCAAGTTATTTTTATTGGTTATAAAATTCTAAGTTGACAGGGCATTTTTTTCCACATAAGCACTTTAAAGATGTTTTTCCTTTGTCTTCTGTCTCCATTATTCCTGATCATTGTTCTCCTGTATCTAATGTGCCTTTTTTCTTTGGCTATTTTTTTCTCTGATTTTATTTATTTATTTATTTATTTATTTATTTAATTGTTTGTTCTATTTAGTTGTACATGACAGCAGAATGCATTTTGATTCATTGTACATGAATGGAGTACAACTTTTCTTTTCTCTGGTTGTACACGATGTAGAGTCACACCATTCATGTAATCACACATGTACACAAGGTGATGATGTTTGTCTCATTCCACCATCTTTCCTTCCCCTGGCACCCTCCCCTCCCCTCATTTCCCTCTACACAATCCAATGTTCCTCTTTCCTCCATTCCTCCCTTACCCGCCCCCACCCTGTTATGTATCAGTATTCACTTTTTCTCTGATTTTTAGCACTTGACCAGTGATTTGCCTAGTGGTCATTTTCTTTGAATTCATCATGGTTAAGATTCACTGAGTAACCTTTGGAATCTATAAGTTGAAGAGCTTTTTTTCCAAATTTAGAAGTTTGGAGGCATCATTTTCTTGGAATAAATAGTCTCACATTTTCTCTCTCTTCTTCTAAGATTCTAATTATATACCAAATAATGTCCCACAGCCTTGAATCTCTCTTCATTAAAAGCAACATTTCTGTTTACTCTTATTTGCTTCAGCTTGAACAACTTCTATCTTTTGCTTTCAGATTTCTCTTTTTTCTGCAGTTAAGCCTATCCAATGCATTAATTTTTTAAAAATTTCAGATATATATTACTCAGGTCTAGGCAATCCATTTAGTTCTTTTTTTAAAAAAATCTCCTGGTGGGCACTAGGATACAACCTCCAGGGGGCAGAGCATTTTATGCCCTGCATTATCCTTCTTCCTTGGAATTGCCATAATGTTTGTTCATGGACAAACACATGGCTCCATTTCCATGGCTGTGGCTGATGAGGAACACACAGACTAAGTAAAGGTTTGGGAACAAAGGAAGGCTGCATAGCTCTTCTTCAGTTCACTCTCGTGTCTGATGACCTCAAAGTCTGCTGATCCTTCTCTCATGAAAAACTGTATTTAGGATGTTGCTGGTTGCCTTAGCTTGGGTTCCAATGAAGCAGACCCCTAGAACCCCAAGACCAAGATTCAAGTGCCAGTAGTTAGGAATTGAGACAAGGAAAGAAGGACATCAATTATGGAGGTGTTGTCAAGAGCATCGCTACAGGTGCAACTGTAGCGTCATCCCAGTGGGGAATTCTGAGAGTCAGTATAGGGTCATCCCACCCAAGGGGCAAGGGAGTTGCAGCTTTTAGACACCATTTCTACCAGTCGCTGGTTGAAGGCTGCTGGGGTTGGGATGAGGGAACAAATTCTCCCATGCTTTTTGTCTACCACACTAGCATTCTTGGGGTAGCAGGCTTTGGAGCTGAAGAAAGACCTCAGGCACTCAGAAGTCCTGCAGGACGTGGTACATTGGCAAGGCACATGGACATGTGGGTGAGGTGGCTCTATCAGAGGCTACACTGATGTACTTTGAGAGTGAATGTCTATTAGGACAAACTGAATACAGCAGCAGGCCCCCGTAAATATTACCCTTGGGTGTCAGATAAATCACAGACTTTGGAGTGGATCCAATTTGGGTTTAGTTATAATCCCTTCCCTCTACCTGTCTTGTGACCCTGAAAAACTGACTTAGCATCTCTGAGCTTCAGTTCCCTCCTTTATTTAAGGTATTATGTCTAAGATTGATGTGGACTATAAGCAGGAGAGTGCCTGGCCCTCAGCTCAAGAAAAGCAGAAATGTGCTTACTTCCCTTCCCTTGGCTTTAAACCAAAGCAATAAATTATGGAATTTCAAACATCAGTGAACCAGGAGGAATTTGTAAGGAGGGCAGAGGAAAAGGGAAGACAAAACTCTGGCGTTCCTGAATTACGATGAGGAGAGAATGCCTCTTTGCCCTGCTTCCTGGTTCAGACTCCAGTACCCAGGAAGATAGGGAAACATTTATAGAAATGGAGAAACGAGAAAGAATTGATTTCAGTGCAAGGATGACCAAGAGTAATGATGTTCCTTAGCTCCAGGTCCCCCCTTTCCTTCAGCTGACTTACTCTTTCTTATTTTAAAAATAATAGAAGGCAAAGCTGGGCACTGTGGTGCACCCATAATCTTGGCAACTCAGGAGGCTGAGGCAGGAGGATCACAAGTTTGAGGCCAGCCTCCTCAACTTAGCAAGACCCTTAGCAACTTAGACATTGTCTCAAAATAGCCAAGTGGCAAAGCACCCCTGGATTCAATCCCCTGTTTAAAAAAAAAAAAAAAAAAGTTTAGGTGAAAAATCAGTTTGTAATTGCAGAAGAAAAAATAAAATTGATTCAGATAGTTTATGGGGTGCATATTCTAAATATTCATAGACTAACTGAACCTCCTACTTTGCTCTTAGAGTGAAATAAATAAATATAAAACAACAAAATAGAATGCAATGAAATAAAAATGACTTGAAGGCTCAGGTTGACCTCTGAGCTCAGTGAGATCTGGTCTATCTTGAATGAGTTCTTGTGGACCGACACCTTCTGTAAGTTCCTCTGCCCTGGGCCTCTATGACATCACAATAGGCACATTTCATAACAGTTCTTCAATTAAGTAGAAGTATTTTACTTCTCACCCATCATAGTTCACACTTGTGCATTTAATAGAGTAGGAGAGGGACAGACTGATGGAATTAATCTTTAGCACCTTGATAGTTGTTAGGTTTTGTCTAGTTTATTTCATGAGGAGGTCAGCTTGTTTGCTCTCATTTGAACTACTGGGAAGTTACAAAATACAACTGAGATATTAAAAAAACTTTCTTAAAATAAAAAGACTCTGAACTTACCTGGGAAAATCAATCACAGTGCCCCACACAGAAACATATTCTATGTAAACCACTGAGATGTAAAGAGAAAGAAAATCATGTGGGTATCCAAATGCCCCCACCAAATTTTCAAGTGAAATGGAGAAAAGAACAGATTTGTATCAGACTTGTTAACAGCAACACATCATTTCATAACAAAACATGTATTTATAATACTCAAGAACAGACTATATGAGTCAAGGCTATTATATCCAGCCAAATGACCACCAAGAATAAAGGTTACAAATAGTTATAAACATGCAAAACCTCAGATAATATTACCCCTACTTGCCTTTCCAAGGAATATATATAAATGAGCTCCAGACAACCCTTCAAAATAATCCTAAGACACTTCAGCACAAGATCCTTGATGAGTCTTAAGTATTTTATCTGTAGTAATGGGAATAAAAGCAAAAGAAGATATCACTATTATATGGTCTGACAACACAGATAAAATGCAACTCATAAAAATGGAGTTGAATAAGCAAAAATGGAAACTAGAATAATTTCAGTAACCCACAGATATTAACTCTGAGTAAACGACTATCACTTGAATTTGGATGCTGGATAAGAGAGAGAAGAGAGAAAAGAAGGGGTTTTCAGTCAGTTTTACTATTATCTATAGCTGGGAGCAAGCATATAGTACATGAAAAAGAGGGGTCTCAAGGTCTTATACAAGGATAACAATCAGCACAAAATTACTAACATTCCAAAATATTAAACATTATATATTGACATACCAAGAATAAAAAAAAATATGCATTGTAAAAAAAATGACATCATATGTCAGTGTGATAGAGCTGAGACCTTTTGTGTAAGAAAGGAGAAATAGCCGGGTGCGGTGGCTCACACCTGTAATCCCAGCACTTGGGAGGCTGAGACAGGAGGATCGGGAGTTCAAAGCCAGCCTCAGTAACTTAGCGAGGCCCTAAGCAACTCAGTGAGACCCTGTCTCTAAATAAAATACAAAATAGGGCTGGGGATGTGACTCAGTGGTCAAGTGCCTCTGGGTTCAATCCCCAGTACCAAAAAACAAAAAAAAAAAAAAAAAAAAGAAAGAAAGAAAAGAAAAGAAAGGAGAAATAAATACAATTAGTTTAAATTTGCAAAACAAAAACAAAGGAAGCAATAATGAAAAGCTAATAAAATCAGTTATTATGAGGGTGAAGTTCAAACACCACATTCAACTGAAATGGAGGCAAGATTTCTGTAGAATTTTCCATGTGGTATAATTTAGATGTTAGAAACATTCAATGGTTTATATAGTTAAAAAAATAAAATTAAAAATAAACAAAAGGCTGGGCATGTAGCTCAGTGGTAGAGTTCTTGTCTCCCATATGTGGGGTCCCAGCACCACACTAATTAAATTCAAAAAAAGCAAAACTAAAAATGGAAACAAACTGAATATAGCTGCATAGTAAATTGGTGGCATACAGAGGAAGGAATTATGTAAGTGAAACTATTAAGTGAATGAATAAGGTAAATTAATTGAGTTAATAAAGGAATTAAAATTATAAACTGAAAAGTATTTTTACTATATAACTTGAGAGATGTATGATCTCAAAATGCAAAAAATTTCAAAGAAATTTGAAAATGCAGTTAACAGCATTTGTTTCAGTGTTTTTGAAATGATTCTGGGTATTTTGTAGGATTAGCAAATAATTGTGTCGATGTCATTAGGAATGAACACTTTTACCATTAAAGACAGCAAAGATAAATCTAAATTTTTTTTTTTTTTTTTTTTTTGGTACTGAGGATTGAACCCAGGGGCACTCGACCACTGAGCCACATCCCCAGCCCTAGTTTGTATTTTATTTAGAGGCAGGGTCTCACTGAGTTGCTTAGGGCCTTGCTAAGTTGCTGAGGCTGGCTTTGAACTTGCAATCCTCCTGACTCAGCCTCCCAAGTGCTGGGATTACAGGCATGCACCACCACGCCCGGCAGATAAATTTAAATTTTAGTAGTAAACTCTTAGTAATATTTCAGCTGACTCTGAAATATAACACAAATCATGATTTTAAAACATATGAAAAAGTATTTCTGCAAATTACTTTGGAATTTCATATAAAATTATATCATGGACATAAAGTAAAACAAGAAACTCATAAAACTTTTAGGAAAAAAACTGGAAAAATCTTTAGATTCTATGTCTAGATGGAGAATTCTTAGGCTTGACAATTAAAACATGATCTATAAAAGGACAAATTAATAAATTTGGTTTCGTCAAAACTAAAATTTTTTGCCTTGCTACGACTGTTCAGAGGATGAAAAGACAAGCTACAGACTGTCCAATATCCCTTGCCATGAGGGTAACTTCCCAGAGATTGATCCAGTCGAAGTGTGTATTAACAGTCAATTCCTTTGTGTTGCTGGGTCTCTCACAATGGACTAACCCTTGCACCTGCTGAAGGTGTCTTGATGTCCAGTCTAATAAAGAACTGGTATCCAAAATACATAAAGGACTTTCAGAACTCAACAGTTAAAACTATCTAATTAGAAAATGGGCCAAGGTCATGAACATTGTTTTCACTGAAAAGGACATAGATGGAAAATAAAAGATGTCTGACACCATTAACCACGAGGGTAATGCAAACTGAAACCTTCTGGTGCCAGCGCACATCTATCAGAATGGCTAAAATAAAAAATTGTGACAATACCAAAGCTGGCAAGGGTGCAGAGAAACAAAATCACTCGACATTGTTGGCGGATATATAAAATAGTTCAACCTCTCTGGAATATCATTTGGCAGGTGTTTTTTTTAAAAAAAAAGTGAAATTAAATTACCTGATGATCTAGTAATTGTACTCCTGGGGATTTATTTCAGAGAAATGAAAACTATGTCCACACAAAAATTTGTACAGTGTGTTCTATTTGTAATATTCATAAACTCGAAACAACCAAGATGAGTGAGTGGTTTAACCAATGGTGGGGCATCTGTCATGTACACCTTGAGCAGGTGAATGTTGAGTGGCACATCCATCCTGTGACAGGACCCTGCAATACAAAGGGACAGACTCCTGATACTACAGCTTAGATGAATCTTTGGGGAATTATACAGCATAGAAAGTACCAATCCCCAAAAGTTGCATATTGTATTAGTCCTTTTATATAATGTCCTTGAAATGACAAATCTATAGACATGGAGAACAGATTAGCTGTTGCAGACATTAGGGACCCTGGTGGGAGGTTGGTTAAGAGGTAGATAGAGTTATAAAAGGGCAACATGAAGAATTCTGGTAGAGATGAATCTATTTTGTATTTTTTAAAATATTTTTTACTTGTCAGTGAATCTTTAATTTTATTTATTTATTTATATGTGGTGCGGAGGATCAAACCCAGGGCCTCACACATGCCAGGCAAGTGCTCTACCACTGAGCCACAACTCCAGACCTCTATTTTGAATCTTGATTGTGATGAACTCCTGAACCTACATGTGATAAAATTACCTAAAATTACACACACACACACACACACACACACACACACACATCAAGAAATCTGAATAAGATTAGTGGATTGAATCCATGTCAATATCCTGTTGCAGTCTTGTACTCTGGCTTTGTTAGGTGTTTCCATTGGGGAGAACTGGCTAAAATGTACAAAAGAATCCCTCTGTATTTTTGGGATTGGCTAATCTCACTTAGCATAACAGTCTCCAACATCATCCCTTTACCTAAAAATGCCATAATCTTATTCTTCTTTATGGCTGAGTAATATTCCATAGTGTGTACATACCACAGTTTCTTTATCCATTCATCTATTGAAGGTCATCTAGGTTGGTTTCACAATCTAGCTATTGTGAATTGAGCAGCTATGAACATTGATGTGGCTGCATCACTGTAGTAATCTGATTTTAAGTCCTTTGGGTACAGGCTAAGAAGTGGGATAGCTGGGTGAAATGGTGGATCCATTCCAAGTTTTCTAAGGAATCACCACACTGCTTTCCTTAAGTGAATGATGATGCATAATGCAGGGTGGAAGGGTGGCAAGAATGGAGGAAGGATAGATAGCATAGAGGGAAGGGAGGGGTGGGGTTGAGGTGGGGGGGTAAGAATAATAACAGTATGTGTGACAGACATCATTGCCCTGTGTACATGTATGAATGCACAGATGGTGTGACCCTACCTCGTGTCCAACCAGAGAAACAATAGCTGCACTCTGTTTGTGTTCAATAAATCAAAAAATTAAATAAAAAACAGAATCCCTCTGTATTAATCCTAATTAATGTACAAATAACACGTGAATCTCTAATTATCGTGATTTTTAAAAATGCACTGCTCTGGGATAACCCATGTTCTTAAATCAGCACTCAACACAAGAGAAATGTCACTGATGATGACAAAGACAATGGTGGTAGTGATGGTGATAATGATGCTGTTATCTTTTTTTTTTTTTTTTTTTTTTTTTTGCGGTGCTGGGGATTGAACCCAGGGCCTTATGCTTGTGAGGCAAGCACTCTACCAACTGAGCTGTATCCCCAGCCCCCTAAGTTATCTTTATGGAGCTCTTGCTGTGGGCTCCAGGCGAGCTGAGACTTTGTATTCTTCACTACTCTATCCAAAGGCTACCATCTGCTAAGCAAATATTTGTTGGATAGTTGATGTTCAGAATATATGCATTGAATACATCATTGAACAACTCTGCAAGATGCCATTGTTATTCTCATGTTTCAGATGAGAGAACTGAAGTTTAAGTACCACCTGAAGATAAAACAGTTTATAGGGAGAAAGCCAGGATCAGTTAATCACAAAGTCAGTGGTATTAATAACTACATCACAATCTCCCCAACCTACATGAATATTCCTTATTTTAGCTATAATCACTTCAGCTGCCGAGCTTCTCTCAACGAATCTCATGACAGTTCCTACTTCGGTTCTTATTTATAGTAACACATCATCATCTCTCCTCCCATGCCTTATTGTTCTCAGAACATCATTGTGAGAGATGATTATTAGTGCCAAATGGGAGGTAGAGGGTAAATTCTTTCTTCTTTCCCCATGTGTATGGTTGCAGGATCTTTGAAGGGAAAAAGAGAAACAGTAGTTCCATGTGCATTCAGAAAATGTAATAATGACATTATCTTCTGAAAATATACGTAGGGATCTTACCTTATGGGTTTGCATTATTCCAATTTAAGTTGGCTGCATAAAAATCTGCAAATGGGTCTACTGTCAGGCATGAGAGATGGTTTGAAAATAGCAAATCTGGCTACTTTGTGAAAGGAGTACTTAGAAAATAAACACTTGTGGGCTGGAGATGTAGCTCAGTGGTAGAATATTTGCCTTGCACGCAGAAGGCCCTGGGTTGAACCCCCAGCAACACATACATGCACGTGCACACACACACACACACACACACACACACTCTCTCTCTCTCTCTCTTAAATTCTTGATGAAAAGAATAAAAGCTGGAAGGAAATTCTCTAAATATCTAAGGTCTTTTTACTTGGTAATGATATTATGAATTATTTTCATTTTACTCCATAATTTTCTGCATTTAAAAAAAATTTCTACTATGTGTATGTGTTGCTTTCATCAATAATATAGTAAAAATAAGAAAATAAATGATCTAGGTCAAAAATGTTACAAATCAATTTTTACATATTAAAGAGAATTCTAGATATTCTGGAATAAACAGATCTTATTCCATAGAATACAAAACCAAAGACAAGCATATGGGTCAACACTTTACTGGGGAGAGCAATCCCAGGAAGCAGCACCGAGGGAAGAGGTGAAGAAGAGGAGCAAATCTTAAGAGCATTATGGAGCTGGTCACAAGCACCACTGACATCTCAGTCTTGCCCGATGTCTTCAGAGGGGCTGAATAAACCATATATCTTGCAAGAGTCCACATGAGGGAGAAAGAAGGAATTTATCCTTTGGCTCCTATCTGCTATTGACTAAAGCTTGCCCTGTAAATGTCAGCTCCTCATCTCCTTCCTGGGTGGGGTGTCTCCAGACAGTCTCTGGGAAACCAGATCCCAAAAGAGTGCTGACAGCTCCCCCCACCCCCCCACCACCAAGGGCCTGGCAGTGAGCAAGCGTGGGTACCAAGAAGTTCCCAGGAGTCACCTGCTTCTGCTGCAACAGAGGAGTGTCAAGAACAAGGCGAGAGGCAGGCGACAGGAGGCCAGGTGCTGTCTGAGGGTGCCTGGGAACATTGGGAAAACGCAGAGCCCCACCACAGCCCAGTGGCTGTGTGAGCAGGTGGAGCCCCTCATGACCTTGCTGGCATCACGAAGCTCAACAGGCCTCCCTCCAGCAAAGATGGAAACGTCCTCTCTGAACACATGGGTTCATTAGGAGTCATGGTGGAGCAGATCCTCAAGCAGGGCTCCTGCAGTGGGCCCTCACCATGTGCTGCCACTGATGGAGCCCCAGGGGCCTCAAAGGAGTGAATGATGTGGTGTCAGACACCCAAGGCTCCATGTACTGGTGACTCCATCACATCCTTGGGTCTTGTTTTCAATGAGAAAGAGTCGATTCTGTTGTTTGTTGCAGAGACAATAAGAGAAAAATCTTGTAGCTTTCACTGAGACACAGAAATGACATCCAGCCAGCAAGGATGTGCACATGGGTGGGGCTCAGACTCACTGGTGCCTGCCTCTGTCCATCCAGGTTTCCTCGTTGTGACACAGTGTACCCAACATACCCTCCTATCCACACTACTGAGAGTTCCTCCTATCAATAGAGGGGATCAGGACTCCAAACGCAGGAAATACAGTTTCCCCACAAACTGGAGCTCAAGAGACACAAACAGAAGGATGACAGAGAGGCAGCAGAGTAGGTCTCATCTGTCAGGGCCATTGCACAACTGTCCTGGTGCTTTAGGCCTTGGGCACATGACTCAATCCCCCACCACCACTTTTTTTGTGATCAGTGAAAATGCAATAGGGATTTTTGAAGAAATTTCCAAAAAGCAAAATGTTACCTGCATCATACTTTATTTGAAGAGCCCTCCAAGTGGCTGTTTTCTTCTGTTTTCAGAAGAAAAGATGGCAGCTGGGGTTTTCCCTGCTGTGCCAGATACAGAAACACAACTTGGAGAAAGACGAAAGGACGGTAGGAAGGGCCATGGCACTAGTTGGCCTGTGGGGTCTGAATTCCACAATAACATGGTTTGTCCGCTGAGGTGCCTGATGAAACTGCTCATGTTCACATCTCGACAGAAATCACTGGTGTCCCTAAGCCAGGTTACTCGACCCTCAGAGGAAATAACAAATTCGCATGGAGCTGGCGGTGAGAATAAAGGGCACCCTTAGGATCATTTGTGCCTTGGTTTCTGCTCTCCAAAGCCTCAAAACTTTGTCATAATGGTACTTGGAAGCTTCTGGGTGTTTTACGGGACTGACCAGTGGTCAGTGGGTGGGAAACTCTGCTTTGCCTAATTGAACTCCACTTCAATTAAGCACTGGTGTAGGAGGAAGTGGGTGTGGAAGGAAGTACAGGGAGGAGAGGTGTTAGAGAAGAAAGTGGGTTGAGACCCCACACACCTTTTTTTTTTTTAGTTGTTGATGGACCTTTATTTTCTTTATTTATTTATATGCGGTGCTGGGAATGGAACCCAGTGCCTCACACATACTAGGCCAGTGCTCTGCCACGGAGCCACAGCCCCGGCTGAGACCCCAGACACTTTTGAATCTCAGGGAGATTCTGAGCAAGTCCTTTCTCTTTCAGGACCATGTTTCCTTATGAAAAGAAATGGTAAATGTGATACCACTTCTGTTTGTCAGCTTTTCATCACTGTGACAAAAATGAAATCAAAAAACAAAAACATGAGATAATCAACTTATGAAGGAGCAAAGTATATTTTGGCTTATGGTTCCAGTCTGTGGTCACTTGGCCCTGTTGCCCTTGGACCTGTGGTGGCACAGTGCATCAGGGTGGAAGCACATGGCATGGTGGAAGAACCGTTCACCATCACTTCCTGGCAGCCAGGGAGTGAAGAGAGACACAGGGGAGTGTCAGAGTCCTACTATGCCTTTCCAGAACACTCTTCTATGTCTTAACTTCCTCCAGTAGGCCCACTTCCCCCAGACAGGCTGGAGACCAATCCTTTACCACACTGGCCTGTGGGGAAGCTTCCAGATCCAAACTGCAACCACCTCCCAGAGCGGCTCTGCAAAGGCTTAAGGACACTCTGCTTGGGAAATGTGGAAATGTGACTTGTGTGCCCTCTTCCACGAAGGTGTTGTCAGCAATGTCCCATCATCCGTGTTGCGGCCTGGCCTTCCCCTGCAGCCCAGCAAGCCAGAGGGGTATGAGGTCCCCCAGCTACCTCCTAGCTGCCCCTGCTAGCACCAAGTTGAGACACCCAGGCCCAGCGTCTGGGACCCATAGTCCCTGAAGGGCTGATAGGAGGCTGGGGAGAAAGTGAGCCCCAGGAGGCGCATAGCATAGCAGGGGACCCTCTCACTCAATCTGCATGGGTTTCTACAGGTTTTTTTTTTTTTTTTTTCCCAGCCAAGTACAAGAAAACCTTTTCCTTTCGTCACAGCTGGGTTCCTATTTTAAAACATAAAAGCTCATTGTCCTGAAGCCACCCGGCCTGTCTGACTGCTTTGGAAATTTCATTATGCTCTGCAGAACTTGGAACCAGTCACCCCACATAGTCCTGGGTAGTGAGATTTATTATTCGTGTAGGGGAGCTTGACGGGACGACCTCTCCAAAGAGGCCACGCTAGTTTAATTTTCTATAAGTGTAAGGGAGGGACACTTGAAAAAGGCCTACTTACCCAGGGCCTTGGGCAGAGTGGACTGGAGCAACAGTAAACACTCCACTTACCCAATGACGAGGAACAACTCGCCCAAAAATAAAATATTGCAGGTAGTTGTTAGGAGTATTGCGAGTGCCGGTGTGGCAAAAGCGCCATCATTCTGTGATTCCCCACTTCCAAAGAATTAACATAAAATACATAAAATACATGTGTTACATAGAACTTTTTTTTTTTTTTTCTGGAACCAGGGATTAAACTCAGGGGTACTCAGCCACTGAGCCACATCCCCAGTCCTATTTTGTATTTTATTTAGAGACAGGGTCTCACTGAGTTGTTTAGGGCCTCATCGTTGCTGAGGCTGGCTTTGAACCATCCTCCTGCCTCAGCCTCCCGAGTAGCTGGGATTATAGGCGTGCGCCACTGCGCCCGGTTTATAACCTTTTTTCTAAGTCAGCTTCTAGCACTGATTCCTCAAGGTGATCACTGGGATCAGCCTTGAATTAATATTGACTTTATGTATGGTTATAAAGGTTTGTGTTTGTAGACGTTGCCTTGTTGATTTTATCCTTACAGCTCAAGGTTCCTTGTAAACTTCGAGTTTCCAAAGGGGAGGACCTCTATTCTCCTTTTTAAAAGACAATGGCCAACACCAAGAGCACCAGAAAGCCAACCCCTCCACCAAGTCTTGCGTTGATGTTATTATTTTTTAAGAGTGGGGAGGAGGAGCAGAGGACTCCCATAATGAAAACTAAATCTGTGGAATAACTTTAGAATCACAAGGGCACCAACTTTTCACTCTGAAATTATAAAGAATTAAGCTATGAAAACTCTCTTTCCTATTTTAATGTAATTAAATACACCTAATGAATGGGGAAAGAAGTTTCCATGCAGAATTCCAGTCAATAAATGGATAGTAGCACTCTAAAATTACCCTTTGCAACTTCTGTTTAAATAACCCATTCAGGTATTTGCCATTGATGGATGTTTAGCTAAACCTTATAATAAAGAGATTAGGTTGTCACCCTGTAAACCCATGGATCAATCTTAGCGACACTATAAGTGAGATTACCAGAGGGAAGGCAGAGAGGGTAGAGGGAGGAGGGAAGGGAGAACTTGCACTTAAGAATGTTTTTGACTCTAACTTCCAGTCCATTAAAAATACAGGAGGTAGAGATGAATTATACAAATGCGGTGGAGAAATAATTAGCCAAATACAAAATGTGGGGTATTTTACAAGACAGTTGACCCCACTTCTTCAACAAGTCAATGATGCCTGGCACAGTGGAGCATGCCTATCAATCCCCATCAACTCAAGAGTCTGAGGCAAGAGGATTGCAAATTTTTTTTTGGTACTGGGGATTGAACTCAGGGGTGCTCAGCCACTGAGCCACATCCCCAGCCCTATTTTGTATTTTATTTAGAGACAGGGTCTCACTGAGTTGCTTAGCGCCTTGCCCATGCTGAGGCTGGCTTTGAACCCGTGATCCTCCTGCCTCAGCCTCCTGAGCTGCTGGGATTACAGGTGTGCAAGGATTGCAAGTTTGAGGCCAGCCTCAGCAACTTGTGAGATCCTCAGCAACTTAGTGAGACCCTGTCTCAAAATAAAAAATAAAAAAAGATTGGGGATGTTGCTCAGTGATAAAGCACCCTTGAGTTCAATTCTCAATAATTAAAAAAAAAAAATAAAGTCAATGACAAGGGATAGAAAGAGGGAAGGAACTGTTCTATATATAATACTTAAAACTCGAGACGTAACTAAACATAATGATAGAATTTACTTGGATTTGGATTCAAACAAACTAGAGAGATTGCCTAGTCAACCAGGGCAACTGTGTGTGTGTGTGTGTGTGTGTGTGTGTGTGTATTCATGTATATACATGTGTGTATATATATATGTATATATATAGTGTATATTGTAGACAATTTCAAGGAATTATTGTTGATTTATTAGGTGTAATAATGCATTGTGGTTTTTCAAAGTCTTTTTGTGGATAAGATGATATGAGACAGATGATAGATGGCAAAGTATTAATGTTTGAAACTCAGCACAAGCATGGCAGTTTGTTAGTGGTCTACTCTCCCGTTTAGAAATATTCACAATAAAAGCAGAAAATGAAAGATGGCAGTCAGAAGAGGAGAAGCGATTGGAAACATAGTCTTGGCCAACTGGTAGTCTTGAACACCTCTGATAAAATGCTGCCAGTCACAGAAAGCCTTCGTGGGGCTGCTGTCAGCCTGCTCTTATTAAGATATCATCTTGAACAAAGGGCTTCTTATTTTTTTCCTATGAGATCTGGCATGTGGATTCTGTCCTTTGTTGAGATAATGGTTGTTGAATGACACCCAAGACAGATATTCTTCAAAGTACAATTCTTCAATAATAAGCATTACCAAAGAAGATGAACTTCAACCCCAAATCCTGGAATTCTGGGAGAAAAAGTCCTGCTCTTCAGGAGCAGCAGTGGTGACAGGAGCGAGGACTCCTGGCCTGAAGTGAGCCTTGTCCCACCCCCTCCCATGCTCTAATCAGGGAATGTGCATCTCTGGGGTAGGAAACACTGGCTTTGCTCCCCGGTGGACAAGTCTGTCTGTGTTGGAGGCAGTTGGCATGCCCTGCTGCCGGCAGGGGTGGATGCCAGCATTCCCTTTCATCACCACCTGGAAAGATCTTCTTGCTTTGTTTATTTTACAAACTTTTATATGTCCTCCACAATTCGGCTCACATATTATCTGTTCATGGATAATAGAAATGCATTCACATACATCAAAGACATTGCATTCACATACATCAAAGACAGAATACTTTTATTATGAACATGGAAACAAAACAAAAAAAAACTCCTTAGTCACTCTGTGAAGAAGTGCTACCTCTGCTCTTTCCTCACTCATACGCTATGAAGTGACTCACCTCCCCAGGGCTTCCTTTCTACCTTGTATTTTTTATTATTTTTGCGACAGAATTTTTCAAACATATCTAAAAGGAGAGTGAAGTGAAATGAGCCCCAGGTATGCTTCACGTGTCTTTAACAATTATCAACATTTCCCAAGTCTTATTTCATCCATTTTTTCCCCCACCCAGTTTTTGGTTTTGTTTTCTGGGATATTTTAAAGCAAATCCCAGATACTCTATTAGTTCACCAGTCTTGTACCGACGTCTAACTATATTTATCACATTGTATTGGAATTTGGTTTCTGGGTTTTCTACTGCACTGTGGTCTTCAGAATAGGAATTCCTTTATGGCTTGAACAACCAGCACAGAAACTGGCCAATGGTAAGACCATGATGAACACTTGGCATCAATGAACAAATAAGAGCAAAAGACTTACTGCCATGGACTAAGAACAAAATTAAATCATATGCATATGTACATATGTATATGTAGGCATCAAATACATATTTGGTCAAAGATTTACTTATTAAGCACTGGCGACATTAGACATTAGTGGTGTGTAGAATAGTGGCTAGGAACACCAGCTCTGCAGGCAGCATGCCTCCATTAGAATCCCAGCTCTCGAATCCCTTGCTATGTCATTGGGTATGGTAGGTTGTGTCTTCCAAAGATGGGTACAATAATATCTCCTATCCCACACCTCCTAGGATGAGAGGATTCAAAGTTTATGTCCCTTTTGGTGGACTTATGACCACAGAGGAAGTGACATTATGTGATAGTGGAGGCAAGGTCAAAAAAGGCAATGCAGAGTCTTTCTTGCTGGTTCCATTCTTACTGCCATGAAAGGAGTTTTACTAGCCTGAGACTGACATGCTGTGAGGAAGCCCAAGCACCATGTGGAAAGATCCTAAGACTCAATAAAGAGATGCCTGGCTAGCCCCAAGCTGTTCCAGTTCCCCATGATTCTCACTACAGCCACTATTCTAACTCCAGTTATTGCCTGACTACAATTGCATGAGTGACACGAAGCCTGAACTGCCCAGTTGAGCCCTTCCCTAATGCCTGGCCCACTGAAATGATTAAAAAAAAAAAATTTTTTTTTTAAGCCATTAAGCATTGGGATGATTTGTTTTGTATCAATAACCAGAACACCAGGCAAGTTACCTCACCTCTTTGGACCTCAGTTTCCATATCTTTGAAATTGGCATAATAGAGTACCTCTACCATGTTAGACTTTTCCAAGCAAGATAAAAACATACCTGTATGGCACATTGTACTAATCAACAAATGTTAGCAGTTAGCATTTGGGAAAGATATGTAGTGTAGAAATCCTGACCAACCTAACAAAAGTTTCCATTTGCTATGCACGCTGATACCTTATGGATAAGGGTGTGTTCTCTAAATGAAAAGATCAACTTCAAAGATGCTTTCAGTTTTGCATTCTTTCCATGATTGGGGAGAACAGAGAATTTTTTTTATTTTTTTTTATTTTTTTTTATTTTTTATTTATTTATTTATTTTTTTTTGCGGTGCTGGGGATTGAACCCAGGGCCTTGTGCTTGTGAGGCAAGCATTCCACCGAGCTATAGCCCCAGCCCCAAGAAGAGAGAATTTAAAAAATTGCTTGGGGGCATAATTTGCATGGCACATATGCCCTGAAATGCATGCTTTCTTGGCAGTTGCGGCTTTGGTTCTGTTTCTCCCTCTGGTGAAACATGCTTCAGAAAGCAGAAACAATAAGGCCTTGTGATCACTTGCTTTTGTTCTCAGGCATAAGTAAATTGAGTGAAAGGGAAAGTTTCTCACAAAATTCTTTGGGAGGAAACTGAATATAAGGAAACTATGAGCTTCTTTTCTTTTTCATGAAAATGTGGGGATTTTGTACTCTGATGAATGTCATGGAGCTCTTTAGTAGATGTGTCTGATAATGGCAGTTTGCTAATAGCAAGGATAAGATGGTTATGGAGCTTACTAAATGGTAATATGAGGGTCTCTCTTCAGAAATGTTTCAAGTGAATACTTGAATCTACTTATGGATAAGTAAAAAAAGTTATTTAAGAATATTTGAATAATAAAGTATGGATTTGTTTTCTATTTAATGCATAGGGTCAATGTTTTTTACTTAGCCATCATTTATAATGCTTCAGTGGGAGATTTAGCTCTGCAGATTGAATTCACATGGTGTAAAGGTGGGGACAAGACAAAATGTACATTTCTATTTGGTACTAGTCATTAGATAATCTCTAGTCACTATGGTGCCTGCAACTGTCATTTATGAAGATTACAATGACTACTATTTATTCACTCTACCATTAAAAATATAACCTATTGCTAAGTAATTCGTCAATCAGGAGTTGGAACACTTCGGGTGCCTTTTCTGGATTGAGGCCCAGGAGGAGCTCCAGAAAGTATTTGCTGGGACCCAATGGACCTTCCCTTTAAAAGTGTGAGCTTAGCTTTTCCATTTGCTGCTTTTGCCTTAAAAGCACTCCCTCTCCCAGAGCAATGCCAATGTGAAAATTATAATTCTTTAAATAAAAAGAAATTCTTCTTTTAAAATATTTTTTTAGTTGTATATGGACACAGTACCTTTATTTATTTTTATGTAGTGCTGAGGATTGAACCCAGTGCCTCAACCATGCTAGGTAAGCACTTTACCACTGAGCTATAACCCCAGGCCCCTGAAGTTCAGAGTTCTTAACATTATTAGAGTATCAACTGGAAGACTTTAGAATCTGGGTGGAGAAAACATGGGCCATGAAAGAAGTAACTGAATTAAAATAAAAATAATTTTTCTGCTGGGTGCAGTGGCTCACGGCTGTAATCCCAGCACTTGGGAGGCTGAGGCAGGAGGATCTTGAGTTCAAAGCCAGCCTCAGCAACTTAATAAGGCTGAGCAACTTAGTGAGGCCCTAAGCAACTCAGTGAGACCCAGTCTCTAAAATAAAATACAAAATAGGGCTGGGGATGTGGCTCACTGGTGGAGTGCCCCTGGGTTCAATCCCTGGTACCAAAAAAATAATTTTTCCTTCAAGTAATGTTAAAGACGTTTATAGGAACTCAATGCAATAGTCATTCTGCTTGAAACCCCTTCTTAGAATTCAAGGATAAAGTCACATGGGTGCACCTATAAACCCAGTGACTTGGGAGGCTAAGGTCTCATTTTATACAGGAGTCAAAATTTTATACATACTCTCCTCTCCCAGTCATACCTTATTTAAAAATCTGTACATCTAGCAAGGCCCAGGCACATGCCTGTAATCTTAGCAACTCCAAAAGCTGAGGCAGGAAGATTGCAAGTTCCAGGCCAGCCTCAGGAACTTAGCAAAGCCCTAAGCAACTTAATGAGAACCTATCTCAAAATAAAAAAGGGCTGGGTATGTGGCTTAGTGGTAAAGCACCTCTGGGTTCAATCCCTAGTACCCAAATAAATAAAATAAATTTTAAAAACGAAAAACTCAAAAACCCAAGCCAACAAACATGCATCCCTGAATAGTATATATGTTGGTAGAGAGCAATGCTGAGAACCAAATGGTAGGATGATAGCACGTTGATATTCTCACAAGGGACAGACGATTGTGGTTGATGGGACAGAGGCAGGGAAAGTGAGATCCTTCTTGACACATGCTGTAGTGAAAAAAAATTTTTGGAATTGTAGATAGACATCATGGGTTTATTTTATTTGCTTATTTTTGTATGTGGTGCTAAGGATCAAACCCAGTGCCTCACACGTGCTAGGCAAGTGCTCTGTCACTGAGGCACAGTACCAGTCCCCTTGAATTTAATTTTCACTCTTATTTTATTTACTTATCTTTTGTATTGCTGATGATCAAACCGAAAGCCTCAAGTACAGCAGGCAAGCGCTCTACCACTGAGCCACATCCCTGGGAGTCTATCAGTTCTGATTTTTTAAATTCAAGGCAGATCATGATTTTATATATTTCTGAATTAAAATTTTTCAGCTTCAACAGGTAAATATTC
Source organism: Glaucomys volans (assembly GCA_020662805.1). Lineage (NCBI taxonomy): Eukaryota > Metazoa > Chordata > Mammalia > Rodentia > Sciuridae > Glaucomys > Glaucomys volans. The sequence continues at coordinate 35,945 of JAJEJO010052625.1, forward strand.
ACAGAATTATTACTCTTATCACCAGCTCTCAAATCAAGAAAAAACATGGACTTGTTTATTTAGAGTATTTATAGTGGCAGACATAGTTAAATAAGTCATTGACATCAATGTTAATTTAAAAATACACATCAGTGACTCAAATGTACAAATACACACTTCATGTTTGACAATGGCGATGTTAACATGAGACATTATATACACACTGCATCAAACCATATTAGCATTCAAAGGGACCTTAAAAATCTTTGTATGGTAATTTTTAAACTGTAGGTTACATCCCATTGGTGAGTTATGAAATCAATTTAGCAAGCTATAATGAAGGTTTTTTTTAAACAAAATACAGTAATATACAAAATATAAAAAGATTAAGAATGGAAATATTGTTTCATGAAACTTTAGTTTTATATATTTATATACACACACAATTCTATGCATACCTATGTATACTATGTGTGTACTGCATTATGTAAAATGCTCAACAAATTCTGATAATGTGGACCTTTCCAGGTGATGCATGAATATCCTCTTCAACTTCCATCAAAAGTAATGACATAAATGACAGTGGCTGAGTGTGTGCTCTGGGTCAGGTACTGTACCAACTCTTCCCATGTATATTAATCTATGGCATTCTCATACCAAATCTGAGACAGGTCTTATCATTTACATCTTGTATGTGAGAAAACTGAAATAGAGGCTGAGAAACTTGAACAGAGTCACCTGCCAGCAAGAGCAGGGGTGAATTTGATTCCAGTGGACTCCTGTCGTGCCTCCACCCTCCCAACACAGCCTATCCCACTGTCCAAGTCTCAGCGAAGGTTAGCAGAGCCAGTTCTAGACCACAGATACCAGCTTCCCAGCCCTCCGCCCTCCACTCTACCTCATGAACCTCTTACTAAAAGCTGTTTTATGAAGTGAAACAAGTTCAAAATAAAGATATATACAAGTATATTTGAAAGAGAAGATATTTATTTACATCCTATTTTCTTTTTACAATGTTTCCTCTTTTTAAATAGTAAAAGTTTGCAGGAAATCAGGTAGTTCTAAATTACTGAGATATTTTAACAAAGAAAATTTTTATTTACATGAATTTTCAAGAGTTTTGGAACTGCACGACATAATTGAGACTTCTCATTCAAACTTTATGTCATTCTCAAAAACTTTTAGTTTAGGAAATTATGTTTATAATCATATCCTTGCAGCTCAGGTCCTTCAGAAATATCAACCTGCTTCGTAAGTGATCCATAGTTTGGTTGCAGGCTGAACCTATCTGACAATTTTTCGTGGCAGGTAAAAATGCTTTGATATCTTTAAATTGTTTAGATTAAAACTTTCTGGAGCTTTTCTATAACGGTGCGTGCTGCTGTGTATATATTGTGAGCACACCCTGGAGTTACGAAGATGGATAATCTCCAGTTTGGCCAATTCTGAAAGAGACTCATAAGAGACTGAGACTGTACTGGTGCAGACATTGGTGCATTTTCCTCTCTTGGTCTCATCACATTTGAGATGCTTAATTTTCTTCTGATACTATCCAGGAAAATCACTTACTTTTGGAAGAACTGACCATTCATAAAATGACTTTCAATCATATCAAGGGTCTGAAATCCTTTCACATCACACTGACAGATTTCAAATATTTATTAGTGAAACTATAAGAGGATGATTTTCCTAATATTTTAAGCATGAGTTCCTCTGAACAGGTGGTATAACATCCATTAAAAAATAGAACAGATTAACTTTTTACCATGATCAAAGCTACAGGTTACAATGAAATACTCTGCCCGACTCCTCTGTGTAAGAACAGCCGAGGGCTGGCCTCGAGCATCATGCAGCAGCAATAGAAGTATCATCCATGAGTCGACCCTGTGGCTTTAAAGTGGGACACACAAAACAGAATCACAAAGTAATAATGACAACAGAAACTCTACTGATTGAAAGGATTTTAAATTCTAGAAATTGTTTTACAAAAACAGAATAAATGAGCATAAGTGTCTCAGTAGAAATTGTTACTCTTCCTTTATCCCACCTTCTTTACTTGAGCCTAGGGTAGCAACTGCATAGCTTGGTGCTGTCCCTCTGACACCAATGGCAGGATCACCAGCTGACCAAGTACTTTCACCTGCTAGGTCTCCTTCAGTTAATCCTTCTCTCTCAGCCCTGTGATATAGCAGCTCCATGACATGGAACCAAGTTACTGTTCCTGGTCTTATTGATAAAGTTTTATTTTTTCTCTTGCTCAGGGCCCTCCTATGTCTCAAGCCTTAAGGGTAGGTCAAGAATCTAAGCTGACAGACAAATTCCTTTTGGGGATTCAAGATCTTCCAATCTCCTCTTTGAGGAAAAAAGGCAAATTGCAATGCACTCTAGAGTAATCTAACATATTACAAGGATAGAAGAATTAATAAAAGATATCACTTTTTGTTTTGTTTTGTGGTGCTAGGATCAATGTAACTGTTTATAGTAGTAAAATTTCTGATAGGTTAGCAACAACCCTCACAGTTATCTAGTAGCTAAAATAATTCTTGCAAGTAATATTATCATATATATGTAGTGGACTTTTATAGGGGAAACGTCAAGAGACAGTGATCAAGAAATGATAGACAATAATATCACACCTTCACAAACGAAAGCCATTTACTATGCTTTAAGCAGAACGATTATTGAGGGATTCCCTGAGGCAGTGAATATATGTATATAATGTATGTGTGTGTACATGTATGTGCATGTGTGTGTATGTACACATGTGTACACGTAAGTAAGTATAGGTCTCCAACATTCAAGGCAGGAATGGAATGAATAAAAGAATAGGTCTTTACTCTTATTCTTCACTTATTTTTTAGTATTGGTGGAGGCTGCTCAGTTTTAGAGCTATGGGAAAAAAGATGAGTATATCTTGCAATTAGAAACGGAATTTTTCAAAGGAAGAAAGATAACAACAATCCAATCTTGTTCTAAAGACTGCTAGCTAATAGGGCAGCCACTAATTACATTTAGCTATTGAACACTGAAGTGTGGCTAGTACAACCAAATAATTTTTAAATTTAACTTAATTTTAACTAATTTTAATTTAAATTTCAACAGTGGCTAAAGGCTACTACATTGCACAGACAGTTCTAAAGCTACATAAAAGTGTGGGATGTGAAATTTTAGTAAGTGAGAAAGGGTAATCTTCAGTCACTGACTAGTGTGATAGGTAAAAATATTATTTATTTTACAAAAATGATGTACATGTAAGGTGTACAACATGTTTTGAAATACATACACATTGTAGAATGGCAAAAAAATTTTAAGGTTCCCCAAACAATAAAGGAGTTGGCTCTGAGGATTCAAGTGTACACTTATGGCAGCAGTGAAGTTACTAGAATATGGTACTTGTATTTAGAAAAGAGATCCTGGCAATTAGAAAGGGGGATGTTTGGTCCCAGCTACTACTTGGGAGGCTGAGACAGGAGAATCCCAAGTTCAAGGACAACCTAGGCAAATTATCTAGACCCTATCTGAAATTAAAGTAAAAACCAAAACAACAACAATAACAAAAAAGGGACTGGGGAAGTAGTCAGTTGTAGAGTGCTTGCCTAGCATGAATAACACCCTGGATTCAACCTCCAGTACCACAAGGAGGAAAGAAGAGAGGAAAGAAAGGGCATGTTTATTATGTTAAAACTTGTGAATGTTTATTTTCTGGAACCTTTTTTTTTAAAATGAATTTAAACACTAGCCAGAAGAGGTTCATCATGAAAGAAAATCAAAAGGCTGAACTTGCATTAATTTGGATTAGGTTTGGGTGCATTGGGCACTATAGAGAAAGAAATACAAGACATTAATTGGTGAAACCAAAATCTCTACTTCTTAGTATGAATAACTCAAGCATCTCAAACAAATTATTTATGTATGGCTAGAATATGATTAAGTCTGGGCACTAATACATATTTCCACAGTGATTACACTGCTACTTCTGAGTTTAGAAATAGTGAACATCAGAAAGTCAAAACAGCTAAAAGGACTTTCAGAGACAATTCATTCCATACCACTTCCCCATCTTAGACTTTTCTCCTTCAGAATGACATCAGATGTGAGAGTGAGCAATGGCAACGGAATTGTCTTCAGAATACGATCAGGAAAGAATGTTTGAACCACTACTGTTTAAACAGAAGGAGATGTGAAAGTGAGGTTTTTTCTTTTACAATTGAAACATATAACACTGACAGGAGATTAGAAGGATTAATAAAATCCATTGTTTTATAGATAGAAAAACGCTGCAGAAGTAAATATGGAAAGACAGAAGCAAGGAAGAACACAGAGGATACATTAGTAGAATACACACAAAACCTGAATGAGAGAGACAAAAAAAAAAAGGAAGCAGTGAGCAATATAACTCATCATTCCAATAGTGGTATAAACTTAAAAGAATGTATACATGGTTCATATATATTCATATAAATGAAGATACAGAGATTCCCTCAGAAGCTTCTGGGGAATTTAATTTAGGCATCTGGGAATGACTTAATCAGAGATGGGATGCTGAGCTAAATGAACACCTGTCTTGCCCAATTCACTCTCCCATACTATGATCATCCTACATAGTCTTTCACTGCAGGAGCCTGGAAATCGTGTTATTTCTTTAAGATCAAAGCATTAAACCGGAGTATAGTTTCTGACAGAAGACCATTTTCAGAAGAGACTCCAATCCAATATTAAAGAGTAAGAATCAGGAAAGTTTAGGAATATTTAGAAAGTTAATGCATTGATTAAAAACTAGTCAGGAACTACAATTCTTAAAAGCATGTTCAAGGATACCAACAGGATAAATCATCTAATAATATAAAAACTTTTGAAATGAGATTCTCTAAAATAATAGTAATTTTTAACAGAAATGAAGAGCAACGTTGCCAAATTCATGTAATAAAAGTCAAAATCATCACTGCTCGTCTCATAAGATTGTTCAGTGAAGTTTACAGGAAAAATGTCTTTTTGCCTGCTTTTAAGAATGTGAATTTAAAAGGTAGAAAATTTCTAAGCCTTACCTTTACAAAAATACTGGTAGGTATAAAACGCCTGAGCAGCTGATTTGTGAAATTAGGAAATCTAAGCAAGTTGATGTTGAGAGATGGCAGTTGCTGGTATCCGGCCATTAGAGGGTAGAAATTATATAACATTTCCTGTTCAGTGCCAGGTAGAATGCGTAATCGAATCTAATCACAAAAAGTTACAGAAAAATAATCAAATATATATTGCAATATATTTACATTGTTACTCCTCGATTATTTACAAAAGAGGTACATCCAAATCCTTCTGGTAAAACATTTACTCCCGTTCAATCCCCAGCACTGCAATAACCAAAAACCAAAAAACACTTATTCCCTCTACTATCCCACCTTACAGACAGATTCCAAAATGCAGGATGAATTAGTATGAGGTTAGGACAAGGTAGATAGGAAATGTATTAACAAGATATGTTCAGAATTTCTCAGTTCCTACCAAGATTTAAAGGCAACCTACACCTGTACTATTTTATGTCTTAAACAACATAGATTTCATGTGTACAATGTTTTAGAATAATTTGTTAGAAAGTGTCTATTTGTAAATATTATGTTAACACAAAATAGCTGTTTCTGGGATTTTCTTTAAAGGATGTTACCATTGTATTAAAGTAAATAGCTTCAGGGGAAAATATGGTGTTCGAAAAATTTTAACAATACTTTAGAAAAGAATGTAAACTTATAAGAGCTTGTTATCTTTATATTTTCTAGCCACTTATAAGTAAATACCTGGAAAGATCAGGACAATTAAGAAAAGTTTATTCATTTGGAAATGAGAAAGGAATACATGTGAATACATGTCAGGAGTAATATATGCATAGGTATACCAAAATAATATAGCTGGTATATTTAGTATTGTATGTCATAAATTTAAAATAGTACATGGATATACAGCATATTTCATATATAATTCTGCTTTGCACTGAAAAACAAACACAGCACCCAGAATAAGCTAAGCAAAGCTGATTAGTCAGGGCAGATGCTTCTAGGTGTTAAGACACATTTATCCTTCCAATTATGCCCTTGTTAATAAAAAATATTAATTGACAACTGAGGAGTATTTGTGTTTTCCCTCAGTGAGGGACAGTATTCTCACTGGAGTATAATTTTGCCTGTCTGTCATTTTAAAACCTAATAAACTTTTCCCACTGATCTGCCTGAACAAATCAAAATACTTGAATAATTTATTTCTCAGTATAGATATAAATTGTATCTAAACATAAAGAAAGTAAGTAAATTCTATGCAAGATCAAAATTTCTACAAAAATTCATTGATAATTCAAAATAAAAACAGGCTTTTAATATTAATATGGTCCCAAATTAAGTTTCTCTCTCTCTCATTCTCTTTCTCTCTCTCTTTTTTACACACACATACACACATACATACTTTCATCAGTAAATAAGAGATTAAAATTTTTCAGGAATTCTAACATAATATATTCTAAGGATCTGTGAATTTTTGTTTGTAAGAAGTAAGATCTTGATCTTGATGATGTAAAAAGGGTAATAAATCTTTGTAGGAAGTTGAACTTAAATCTTTAAAAGTGCTTAAAAAGTCAATACTGCCAAAACAATAGGACTCACTATCAGCCTAAATTGATTCATTTATAAAAACTAAATGTCCAGCTCCCAATTTCCTAAACACACTTTTGTGTCTACACAAGCAATTCCATGAAAGATGATCTGTACCTGTTTGAGACCTGAGAACATGAAGGCATCACTGGGCTCCACAGAAATTTCCACATCTTGAACTAAGTTAGTCTTATTCTGCAGGTGATACTTGACAGGTAAAGATTCTCTGACACGCCCAAATGATGGCAAATCTAAAGAGAAAGATGACATATTTCTCTTGGTTAAATAAAAAAGAGGGCTTAACGTTAGTTCTTTTTGTAAATGAATCTCATCCTATAGACCCAGTATTATTTAAATGAATGATATTACTATGTTCTTGCCAGATAATTCCTTGATTGGTTAATAGCTACAGGACTATAATAAAACAGGCTAAGAAGATAAGTCTTCTAAAAATAATTGACTTAGAGTTTGGCCATCAGGAACTCAATTATAATTAATGACTAATTTTAAAAATCTATAAATTATTTCCTAAACTATTAATCATGGTTCCTAAATTAGAATAAGCCAAAGTTCTGTTTTAGTGAAACTATTAAGTCATTCATTCATCTATACACACACACACAGAGCTGTATGTGTTTTATAGTTCTGCCATTTTATTTTTCCTGGGATGCAAACATATGGAATGCTTTCTGAAAATGTATGTTATCCATGCACAGGGGCCATGCCAATTTTCTCTGTATCATCCCCATTTTAGTGTATGTGCTGTTGAAGCCAACACTATATGCTGATTTTTCAAAGTTGTTATAGACATAAATAATCTGGTAGTTAATACAGGGAAGTTTCTCTTGACAGAAGTATTCCAGTAAAGAAAGAAGGCATGATGGACAGATATCACATGCCTCCTGACAGAGCACATATCATTAACTATGATATATTTTTGCCAAACTTGAACCTGAATCTGACTAAGCCTATAGACTATCAATTTATAGGGAGAGAGAAATATTAAAAATGGTACCATGTAAACATCAAAATCCAGGCTATGGGGAAGAGAATAAATGATATGGTTTCTTTGACAAATAAGTACCAAGGTAGAAAGAGAGAAAGTGGAAGAGCATGGTGGTAGTGGAGAAAGCAGCACCGGAAGAGAGGGAATGGAGGGGCTAACAGTGGAAAGGAGAAGAAGTACAGGAAAGAGGGAGTTGGCCTACCTACATATTCAGATAGATAGGATGAAACTTATTCATAAATGGCAGTATACAGACCTTAGAGTGGAAAACATTCAAAGTCAATTAAGAAAATTTTAGCATTGGAATTTGATGATAGTCAGAATTTATTGATTTTTGAAGTCATAATAATGTGATTATTATTATATTGAGGAAAATAGCCATTATTTTTAAAGAGGCAAACTAAAATATTTGCATATGAAATGATATCAGGAATTTTTTTCTTCAAAATAATAGGGGTGGAAGGAGCATGTAGGGCAGAGATGAAACAAGACTAGCCATAAACTACTTATGTTAGAAACTTTTCATAATACAAAGTTTAAAAACCTTAGAAGCTAAAATACATATTATTACCAAATCCTTTTATCAAGTAAAATTTGAATTCCTGCTTACCTGCATTCACATGGAGAGGGATATTTTCTACAATCACATGTGGCAGCGTGATGACTGTACTGATGACAGGGATGTTTTCCATGGCTGAAGTCCTACAACAGAAAAGGCCATCTTTTAAACTCACAATTTATGCAGGATGTTAATAAATCAAATACAGGGAACATGTGTATTCACCAACTAGTTTCAAAGGAAATACATTTATCCATTCCCAAACTGGACCAATGGGAAGTACTTTTGTAAAGTAAGAGCTTTCAGAATTCCACTTTTGTTTTGAATATTTCTGAGAAATAAAGGATTCAATTCATGGCTGCTGCTGCTAGTAGAGGATAAGCCAGGAGTTCCATCAGATTGGCAATCGTGAAGCACACCATTTAATTCAGTGTTTTTGGCAGTAGGATTTTCTCAGTGTGGGAAGTAGTGAGGTGATTTACGTTATGACACCAACTCCTTATCCCATTAAGGATGAATGGTTTACAGATAAGCCCCAGACCACTGTTATAACTCACTAAAAGCACAAACAGAAACTGAAGAATTAAAACTTTTTTTACTACCAGTCAAAAAAATGGTGTTCCAACATTTTCATATGAATACATTTGCATAAAGTATTTGTGTTTAAGGGAACATTATGAAACTGTTCAATAATGCCCCCATGTTACGGTGAGGGTGATAACTACAGGGGTGGCTGGCAGCTATGTGACTGCCAGGGAAATAAATCCCTTATGAAGACTCATTTAGAGATAGAACAGCTCACACTAGGTGTAAACTACTACACAGCAAAAGCAAGAGGTAAAGCCACTAAGCCTTCATCAATAATATATACATGTCTATATATATATATATATACATATATATATTACATATATTATATATATATTATAGTAGCATGACAAAATAATTAATCAGTACTTCATTTGTTTTTGTTGTTGTTGTTTGGTACCAGGGATTGAACCCAGGAGCACTTCACCACTGAGACACACCCCCAACCCTTTATATTTTGAGACAGGGTCTCACTAAGTTATTTAGGGCCTCTACTACATCATTTAGGGCCTTGTTAAATTGCTGAGGCTGGCCTTGAACTTGTGATCCTCCTGCTTTGGCCTCCTGAGCTGCTAGGATTACAGTCATGTGCCAGCATGCCTTGCTTTTAAACACTACTTCTGAAATGATGTTTTAATTCCTATAAACATGTAAATTAAACTAAATATTAATATAATAAATTCAAAAGTAGGAGAAAGAAAACACAAATTGGATCACATGTTTTCCCATTCTCATTTTTTAAAAAGTTCAACTTTAAGTTCCAATATGGTAAATATTGACATATAAACAAAAGCTCTTTAGGATTCTCAATGATTTTTCAAAGTATAAAAGTGTCCCGAGACCACAGAGCTTGAGAACTACTGGCCTACACTTTTATTCTTCTCTTCTGCCTTTGTTAGGCTTTGATATCAGCTCTTCATGAGAAGAACTACTGGAGAATGTTCTTGTTCTCTGCTTTGCATACAGTTCGTAACATGAGAATAATAAAAAATAAAGCCATGGAATCACATCAATAAATGTATTTTTTAAAGACTTGAAGTTTCATTTTCTGAATTTTCTTACAGTTACACTGAGTTTTTGGAACTAAAAATTTCTTCTTCAGTTAATTTTGATAATTTAGAACCTTTCTGTGGTGGCCATAACATTCAGATCTTCCCACTCATTACTCTGAATTATATAAAACACTCCCTTTACAATAATTTTTCTCACTTTTAAGTAATAAATTGTATCCCATTTTAAAACTTATGAAAATAATTAAGCCATACCAAGAGAATAACACATGAAATATCATTTATCTGCCTCCCAATCCAAGAAAGAAAATAAAATGATACAGTCGAATTTTCCTACATAGCCCTTCCTACTTGCATCTCCTACCCTTCCCTCTAGAGACAAACACTATTCTGAATTTAGGGTTGGGATGTAGCCCAGCATTTGTGAGGCCCTTTGGTACTGCATACCAAAGAAAACAAAACAAAAACAAAAAACACTATCCTAAATTTGCTATTTTGGTATCCATCATGCCCATGTATTTCTTTACACTCTCTCAAATTATGTACCTAGCCCTAAGAAATATATAGCATGTTTCATGCTTTTCAGTGTTAAATAAATACAATGTGTTCATATCCTCATCTGCAGTTTGCTATGTTCACTTTACATTATGCCGCATTATGTGCACCTCTGGTTCATTCATTCACACTTTTAAGTAGTATTCCACTATGTGCCCCAATTTGTCTACTTTCCTATTGATGAGCATTTAGTTTTTCTAATTTTTTAAAAACTATTATAATCAGTGCTGCTATGAATATTCTTCTATATATGTTCTTTGGGTGCATGTCTGAGACCATTCCCAGATCTGCAGTATTACAGATATTTTCAACTTGATCTAGCAGTGCCTATTAGATTTCCAAATCAATTTTTCCAGTATACAGTGCACACCTTTGGTAAACTTAGTATTGTTAACGCTTTTCCTTTTTCCAAGCTAGCGGGATATGAATACCAAGCATGCTTTGAATCTGTCATTCCCCAGTTACTAGGAAGGTTAAGCTTCTCTCTGTATATTTGTTAACTGGCCATGTGGTTTCCTCTACTTCATTTAAACTGTCTTCTCAAGTGTTTTGTTCATCTTTCTGACAGGTGACTTGTCTTTTCAAATATGATTTATAGAAGTTCTTGATTGAACATTAATCCTTGTCATTTAAACATGTTGCACATTTTTTTTTTCCCAGTTTGTCTTTTCACTTTCTTTATGGTATTTTTAGTGAAATGAAAATTTAATTTTAATCAACCAAATTAGTCATAAAGTAATTCTCTTATGCTTTTTGTTCAAAGTAATAAAGTTTTGCCTTTTACAATAAGATCTTTAATATATCTGTAATGAATTTTTCTATCTAGTATATAGGTGAATCCCAAATGTTTCCCAAATGAACAACCAATTATTCATCCTTTCTCATTGACCTGTAAAATATCATTTCTATACAGGTATGGATCTAGACTCTCTCTTTCATTCTACTGGCTTATGGACATATTCCTGAGCCAACAGTGTTGACTACTGGAGTTTTATAATAAGTCTTGGAATCCAGAAGGGCAAGAACCACTGCCAAATCCTTTTTCAGGAGCATTTTGACCATTTTTGACCTTCTGCCTTTCCATATAATTTTTATTTTATTTTCAGTACTGAGGATTAAACCCAAGGGCACCTCACTACTAAGCTACAGCCCCAGTCTTTTTTATTTTTTATATTGAGATAAGGTCTCATTAAGCTGCTGAGGCTGACCTCAAACTCGCAATCCTTCTACCCTAGATCCCCAAGTCCCTGGGATTACAGGCATATGTCACCACACCCAGCCCACATGAAATTTAGAATAAAGTGTCCAGTTACACAAATATAAACAAAAATATATTAAAGAACCTGTATTGAATTTATATTAAAACTTAAAAGATTAAATTTACATAAGATCATTGAGTACCTCTCCCATTTACTTAGGTTTTCCTCGAATGTTTTAAGAGTTTTATGATTTTCTCCATAAAGGCAAGGCAAATCTTCTATTAGGTATAATCCTATATATCAGAATTGTGGTTATCATGAAATGACATCTATTTTTATTTTTACTCTTTTATTTTATTCTTTTGTTGGGGGGGGGCACTGGGAATCAAACCCAGGGTGTCATGCATGCTTGGCAGGCACCCTCCCACTGAGCTATATCCCCAATCCCTCAATTTTTAAAGTACATTGCCTAGAGGCTTACTTTTGATGTAAAGAAATGCAATTGATATTTGTATGTTGATATTATATCCAACAACATTGCCAAAACTCTTAATTCCCTTGGGTTCTACATAGATAATTATATTGACTATCAAAGAAGACAGTTTCCACCTGATGTGTTCTCACAATCCTATCTTCAGATTTAGTATGGCTAAAGTTTCATTAGCATATAATGGAATTTTATATAGCACAAATGTGACAAACACAAAGTTTAATTTTCCTTTTTAGTCCTTGTGTTTTTAGCACGTGACTGATCATATTCATGTGACTTCTATTCTGCTCTTCAGAATGATAAATGACAATGACAAACAAGGTATCAGATTAACAAACATGAAGAAGAGATAGAATAGATACTCTATTTACCTCTTCCAGGAGATAATATAATGTCCAGTTGCTACTCCACCTTCATTTCCAACAGATGGGCATCGAAGACAAAAGCACTCACTAGCACTCTCTCCAGTCTGTAAGACAACTATAAGAAAGAATCTTTATAATCTTATGCAGAGGTTTCATCTATGAGAGTTTCACATTTAAGCAATATAAAAAATAAGGAATACATTATGAATTAAATAATATTTGTAGAGACTTAGAAACTAATGTTCACAGACATTAAATGACTTTTTCAAGATCACAAGGTCCAATGTTTGTGCTAATGTACCAATATTTAATTATGACAAAAACCAGTGAAAAATCTGTATGTCATACTAAAACTAATGAACAGGAGGAGCTTGGAGACAGAATGATCCCCAGAGTGATTATTATTCTTTTTCCAAAATATTTCATGTCTGAGGAAACATTTTAGAGAAAAAGATAAAACATAAGCCACCCTTTAAAGCACACAAAATGTAAATCTAAAAAATTCTATTTTTTTTCTCTCATTCAATAATGAATGAATATTCATTATTTGTACCACTCAAATGGAAATATATCACATACTGCTTCATGACAGTCTAGTGTGACCAATCACCTGTTTGTAAAAGGAAGCTTTCTTTTTGTTAATTTTATAATAAATTCCTTGATGACAAGTGTTCATCTGAATCCAGTCTTCTCAGCCTTTCAGCCCTTCATAGCCAGCAATATCACTCCTCTAAATGCAGCAAGGCAATGGTGCCTTTCTGAGGCCAATTTTAAAACATTTGGGTGAAACTTGGAAAAAATAACAACACCCCCAAACATTAGGTTGCTATTTTTATGATTTCTTTTATTCTTTTTTGGTACCAGGGATTGAACCCAGGGTGCTTAACCACTGAGCCACATCCCTAGTCCATTTTGTTTTTGATTTTGAGACAGAGTCTCACTAAGTTGTTTAGGGCCTTGCTAAGTTGCTGAGGCTGGCTTTGAACCTGTCAACCTTCTGCCTCAGCCTCCCAAGCCACTGGGATTTGAGGCATGTACCACCATGCCCAGCATTTTTATAATTTTTTAATGAAGGAGGCTGTGATAGATTAATGGATATCTGACCCTAGATAATAATTCATAGTGAAGAGGAAAAACGCTGGGTCTACTTTTACTTCAAGTAAGTTCTTTAAAGTAATTTTAAGGACTAACAAATGATATTGTAATCTAGTAAATTTAGAAATGTATCAATTCAAACCTCTGGGAATAGCTTTTTAAAAAAACCCAAGCCATTCAGATTAAACTCTTCCAAAGTCCTCCATATGTTATAAATTCTAAGTTAACCAAAATGATCACAACATTTATTAACAATGAACATTATGGTCAATTTGTGACAGAGTGCTAACACTTTTGGTTTTGAAGATGAAGGAAGGAGCTATGAGTCAAAAAATGTAAGTGGCCCAGGCAAGTTGGCAAAGATCTAAACTGATTCTCCTTAAAAGCCTGAAGAAAGAATTCACTGAAATCAACCCCTTGTTTTTATGATTTCTAATCTCCAGAACTTTAAAGGCAATAATTGTGTGCCACTTTAAGCCATTAATTTTGTGATCATTTGTTACAGCAGAAATAGGATCCTAATACATAAGAAGTTCAATCAGAGACTATTCCTTAATTTAAAAACACACATTAAATGATGCTAACTGCACTCTGAAATCAAAATGTTTTTAGAGAACATGGAAATTACTTTTAGCATTTAAATAGAAAAGTTTAGAGACATGTTTGACTTCTACCTATGGTTAATCACATAGATGTGATGCCAAGATTTTGAAAAAAAAAAACTATTTTATCATTCCAAGGGAAATTAGTACCTCCTTTCTAATGAGTTTTCTAAACACAGTAATGGTAAATATGGAGACTATCTAATCTTTCTGATTGCTTCTTAAGAACCTGGCCTGGAGTCTTATAGTGAAGCACTCAATAAAAATTTGTTGATTATTTATTTAAGACACTGAAATGTATTTTCAGGCCAAATGCAAATATGTGTGTGTGTGTGTGTGTGTGTGTGTGAGTGAGACAGAGAGAGAGAGAGAGAGAGAGAGAGAGAGATTATAAATCTGATAACTGCTCATCTTAATTTTAATCTGTATTGCAAATGACTGAACCCTGTAAGCAATTAGTGCTCAGTGACTAGATTACTAAATAGACAACTCTGTATTTGGCTTTATGAATATATCATGAATTTTTTCTCATAATATTTATCCCTGTAAAACAGCTGAGTATAATTTTGCTTAGGTTAATACTCAAATTAATATTATTACCTCTAACAGCTCAAGAAGCAAAGACGCCTAAGCTATGCTGAATCAGAGGTGTCATCCTGGGTTTGAATCTGTTCTATAAAGTTTTAGTTGGGTGATTTGGGAAATTCATCTTCTAGTCTTTTAAACATCTTCAAATTATATACAACAATAAACAATTAAAAATTATAAGGAAAAATAACTTTTAAAAAATTCAGGGCTGGGGATATAGCTCAGTTGGTAGAGTGCTTGTCTTGCAAGCACAAGGCCCTGGGTTCAATCCCCAGCACTGGAAAAAAAAAATCAAATATGAAAAGAATTCCTATTTTACTTTTATTTTTCAGAGTTTAATTTCCTCAGAGTAAAAAATCTGATCTTTTAAAATAAGGTATATTCAAGCAAATGGAAAATGATATTAATTCTACCTTAATTCTAAGTGTATTTGCTCGTGAGTGTTGTTTCAAGTTTTCTCATTTAGTAAAAAGCCAACTCTTACATTGCTAGCTTGCTCAATCTCTCTCTCTCTTTCTCTCTCTCACACACGCACACACACAAACTCTGCCATTTAAATGGGATTGATCTGAAGTTTCACCTTTGTCCAGTTGGGACTCTAACTGATCCACTGCAGTCATAGAAGGAGCAAGCTGCAGTTCGCTGGATACAATGGTGAGGGCCCATGGTGAGGCGCTTAAAAGGTCCGTCATCAACAGAAAAGGGATGTCAGCATATACTCTTTCCAAATTCTCAAACTGTCACAAATGAAGATAAGAGGTCGATAAGTAATTATACTAATCCATTTTATTTCTTCCCATCAATTTCTATAACCTAAATGATTTGCAGTATGCATCACAGGAACATACCTTTGTGGAAACAAATTTAACTGCAACATCAAATGGAAAGACAGTTTCTATTGTTACAGTTTCATCCTGCAAGAAAAATTCAAAGGGAACATTCAGTGGTTTTTCTAACATTTTTTATATAAATAAAAATTTTAAAATAGAAGGCATAAAAAATATCGGTGATTGATCAATAAAATAATCCCAAGTTATACATTAAGAAGCAAGGTTCTTTTTCTTAGATCATATTTTTTAAAAATCTACATAAAGAAACCTGAGAACTACTTTTAATAAGTTATCTATGTTTTTATGACAATTCACCCTGCAAAGTGCTTTCTTCTACATGATTTTATCTCAGGATCCAGTGAAGTAGGCAGAGCAGGCATCATCACCATTACAGAAGAAGAACCAGATGTTAAGAAAGATATAGTGATTTGTCTGAGGCCATGAGACTAGTGGTGCCAAGTCTAGAATCTGGGTCTTTCTCTTGTGCAAATTCTTTACCTCACCTTGGGCTCAAAATGACTAAAGTAATAATAATAATAATAATAACAACAACAACAACAACAACAAAAAGCAACGTATTAGACACTTATAATCACTATCCATGTTTATGCAATCATTCAAGGAAAAAGGTGCTATTAGGATTGCCACTTTAAGATGAGGGCATCACACAGCTAAAAAATAAGTGAGAAAGGCAGAAACTAAACTGAATCTGATCTTCAACCAACAAGTTATACCCCTCTCTAAAATAGTCAGTTTGAAAGAAAAACAGTGAGGTTATTATATCTTTATATATATATATATATATCTTTATATATATAATATCTTTCAAAACAAACAACTCAAACTGTTGGTGAAAAATCTTGAAAAAAAAAATTCATGTTGGTTAAAAGCTCAGAATGTAATGACAAATACATCTGGATTCTAATCCCAGCTGGGTTCATGCTTACTATAGCTGTGCAACCTCAGACAGGGCCATGTGACACTGGGCAAGTTAAATGGTCTATGTCTTAGTTTCATAATCCTCACAGGATTGTTGTAAGAATTAAATGAGATAACAGTACAAAGTGCTGAGACCGGTAGCCTTATCTCTAACATGCTATGGAGACTCCGTATTACACCACGCTATGTGAAATCTTTGACAGTATGTCATGTGTCTTCCTCTCTCTCAATTAGGAAATAGTGCACATCCTTTTTCCATGTTTTTTCTCCTGATGACATACATACCCTATGGTTTGGAAAACATACAATAACCAAACTACAAATCCCCAAATTGCCAGGCCTTTTTCTCTGCTGAATTGAGGACCAACTCTTAGGAAAAAGCTGAGACAACATTGCTGCCAAGACCAAGAAGATATTAACTAAAACAACACAAAAGAGAGGATTGCTCCATTTCATAACTTCATAAAGTTATGAAAAAGAAATACCTTATGGCACTTGCAAACAATTTCCTTTTCTTCAACAGTTGTATTGATCAGGTAAGAAACATACACAAGAAACATTCTGGAGCCCACGGTTCCACAGCGGACATACAGTGTTTTTTCCAGCTGTAACAAAGTGTTAAAATTTACTATTACAGAGATTTCCTCCTGATATATTCTAGGATAATAGTTCTAATTTTTAGAGTTTATTATATCAACTGGCCAAATTCTTTCTCTTTTATAGGTTGTAACAGTATAACTAATCTAATTAATTCAAGTTCCTTCTACAGAGAACCCTGAATATACTGCCAGAGTATAAGAATGGGACCATTACCACTCTCTCTCTCTCTTTTTATTGCCCTCAACTTCCCAATAATTTTTCATATTTGGTTTGGAAACAGAAGTAGATAGAGAGGTTAATGCACTAAGTTACAGACAACAGTTATTTATACAAAAACTAATTCTCCATATTAGGATCACCTGTTCTAATATCCCTTGTACAAAAATTGTCAAACACATTCTAGATATTTAAATATGAAAAATGTGTGTAAAATGTTCATTAATGAAATCATTTTTTAAATTCTAGGATCCGCTGTTAAAACACCCTGGAACTATCTAAAACTTGCTGTATATTTAAAATTACAGACCAATTGATTTCCTCTTCAATCCCCATTGGCCAAGTTCACCTGTTCTCCTGGATGTAAGTCTCCAATAGGAATGTCAGTAAGTAAAGCAGGGTAGGACTCATCACACAGTTCTGTTCCGTGAAGAGTCACATGAGTTTTCTGAGTTAAGTTCGCATCCTGTCCTA
Organism: Glaucomys volans; assembly: GCA_020662805.1. Taxonomy (NCBI): domain Eukaryota; kingdom Metazoa; phylum Chordata; class Mammalia; order Rodentia; family Sciuridae; genus Glaucomys; species Glaucomys volans. The sequence goes on from JAJEJO010052625.1 coordinate 53,672, forward strand.
AGAAAGTTAATAAATTGGGATTTTATGACAACGAGAATTTAAATGTTATAATAATGAATGCTGTGTGAAGAGCCCTATATCACACTATCTTTCAAACAAATGTCCTACCATTGACTCTGTGGCACTTTTTTTTATGATGAATTAATAATGATCAAACTTAAGAAATGAATGCTTACCTGGTTTTAAGCCAGCAGTGAGTTTCACATCTCTGATCTGGGTCTTCTCATGAGATTGAACAGTCACAACCAAACAATACATCTCATTTGTCAGCGCAGGAGGCTCATGTTGCAAATGCACAGAAATGTTTGGAACTCTGGAAATGATCCTTTAAAAAGAAACCTTAGCTAAGCGACTTTTTTTTCAACATATTTAAATATATTTAAAAGAACTAAGAGCTGGGCACGGTGGTGCACACTTATAATCCCAGTGACTCAGGAGACTGAGGCAGGAGGATGAGGTTCAAGGTCAGCCTTAGCAACTTAGCAAGAACCCATCTCAAAATAAAATCCAAAAGGACTGGAATGTAGCTTAGTAGTAAAACACCCCCAGGTTCAATCTCCAGTACAAATAAAAAGAGGATGATCTTTAACAATCTGCCTGGCAAAGCAGACTTACATTGTGCTTGCCTGGATGACTATGCTGTCCCAGTGAACTTCATTGTCAGGGAGTTTAGGTCGTCTTTTGAAAGAACGTGCAGCCTGCAGGGCTTCCTGGGAGGAAGCAGCATCTCCTCCTCCTCCCTGCCAACTCAAAACCACACACCTGCCTGTCTCATTGCCCAAAACCAGGTCGACAGAAGTAATCTGAAAGAGGAAGGTGTGATAAAAATGCCATCTCATGTGTTTGTCACCATCCCCCTCCACAAAATCATCCTGAGAATGGGTAGTACAAAATTCACCAGAGACCCACAGAGTTAACAGGAGGCAGAACACTTATTGTTATTAGAGTTTTATTCTGGTTGGAACAGACTTACTGTACTCTGGGTTTCAACATCTTCATCTTTGAAACTGAGATCATAACCTGAATTTCAAACCAGGAGACTGCACAGTGCAGTTCTGATGTTAATACCTAGCAAAGCACCTGACATAATGGATGCTCAATTAGTGGAAGCTGAAGAAATAAATATTTTAGTGACCAGTGATTTACCTACAACCTAGTTTCTAATTTCACAAATATTTTTCCTGCAGTGAAATGTTTTATAATTTGAATAAATGTTCTTTTCAACTAAATTCATTAACAAAATGACTCAAAATAGGATTACTAATTATGATTTATGTATGGTAGATTTCCTCAGTTATCATACACAAAACAAAATACGTCATTAGGAATTAGTGAAATCATGAAGGACTTTTACAAAATGAATAAGCAAAAACCTCTGGGACTGTGGGTATAGCTCAGTGGTACAGCACTTACCTAGCATGCATGAGGCCCTGGGTTCAATCCCCAGCACCAAAAAACAAATAAAACATTCTCTGGTTAATGATAAAATCAACCGCTTCATAGAAACTGTTATAGAAATATTGGTAGAACAACCAATGTACCATCTATTTTTGCAATGGTCCCAAGTTGAAAAAGAGCTAATCATTCTCATTCAAGTCATGAGTAGGTACTTACTTTGTGCTAATCACTATTCTAAGCAATTTACAAATCTGATCTAAACCTCATGAAACCTGAAGGTGTAGGTACCACTATGATCCCCACTTTACAGATGAATACAGAAAAAAAGAGGTTAAGTAACTGCCCAGGGTCAGAAGCTAGCAAGCTGGAAAGTCAGAATTTAAAGCCATGCAGTTTGGCTCCAGAGTGTATGTTCAAATAAAACATTACTTTCACTATGTATTTCTGAAGGTCTTTTTAATTATCTATATTAAATCAATCTTTTAAAATATTCATCACTATTTTTTCTTTATATGCAATCAGCAATGTTTAAACACTAAAAACACAATCTGAATTATATTATACAAAATATACTTCCTATTTTATACAATATATATTGTTCGAAATTTCTTAAATGATTATATAGTCATTAAGAAATCAGATTGGTCTTATGTATTAATGTGAAATGATATCTAATATACATTATTAAGTGAAAAAAGTAACTATAGTATTATTATGTTCATATTACCCAATTTTTTATTAGTCCTTTTCAGTTATACATGACAACAGAGTCGATTTTGAAATATTTATATAAACATGGAGTATATCTTATTATAACTACTGATTTTTTAATTGGAAAAAAAATTTTTTAACTACAAATATGTTCACAGAAAAATATCCACAAGGAAACCTACCAAACTACCCTGAATGATTTTCCTTGGGAAATCCACGTGGAAGAATTTCATTTTTTATTTAGAAAATTATGTATTATTGAATTATTTGACATAAGCACACTGCTTTTATAATTAAAAATATTTTTAAACAAGTTTCATAACTAACCTCAATTTTCTTTCCCACATCTTCAGTTTTTGCAACAAATTTAAATAACAATTTTCTTGTTTTACCAGGAACTAAACACATCTTCCCTTGGGTCAAATTTTCCAAAACTTCACTTGCTTTAGATGCTTCTTCTATTACACAGAACTGGTTGTATTCCTGAAAAAGAGGTTAGCAAGCGTCACCGTCTACAAAGGTCAAATGTCAGCTGTTTTGCTAGCACTAAACACCAAGTGATTTTGAGCTTAAAGCATTATAATGAGTTATTTTAAAAAGAAAGTATTTTAAAGCCAAATTTAGGCACTTATCGACTCACTGATTCCACAAGAAAAAGCAGTCTATTACATACAACCTTGTTTCTGAAAATGTTTAGATATCCCTTTTGTAGAAAGACAAATGTGTTCTTTGCTGCATCAATGCTGGGCAATGAAGAAGAGCTTCTTGGAGAGCCTACTTTTCACATGGCTTCTGAGACACTACACTGTCTCCTGCTCTCATCCTCTTTGGTTACTTTCTGGTTTTTCCTCAAAGGCCTTTATTCTTTACCTGGTCCCTTGAATTCAGGGGTCCCACAAGTTTTGGTCCTTGGCTTTCATTTGGTTTTATTGTTTTCTACTTCATTGGCAAGTTGGCTCATTTCCACATATTTTGTACCTTTGTGCTAAAATCTCCCACATAAAAATTATGGTAGTCTGTCCTACTTCCTTAACTACAGGTTTATAGCTATGATTGTCTAGAGAATAAAATCCCATCCCAACTAAGTCAGCACATCCCAAACCTAATGACTGAATGTCTATCTTCCTTCCCAGAAGAACACACTTCTCATAAGTGGATAAATGGAGACATCTTTTTTTGCAGAGGGGTGGGGGGTGCCAGGGATTGACTCAGGGGCACTGGATCACTGAGCCACAACCCCAGCCCTATTTTGTATTTTATTTAGAGACAGGATCTCACTGAGTTACTTAGCACCTCGCTTTTGCTGAGGCTGGCTTTGAACTTGAGATCCTCCTCCTCATCCTCTGGAGCTGTTGGGGTTACAGGCATGCATCACTGCGCCCAGCAAACAGAGACATCTTTCACACATGGATCTGCAGAACTGACATTCTCATCTATTCAATAAACATTAAGAGCTTCCTAAGAGTTACTCTCTCAGATGATTGCCTTCATAAGAATTTCTTTCATAGTTCAATTTTTAAACATTTCCCTAAGAGTTTCATTTTTAGTCTATGCTTATAAAACTTAAGCATTCTATTCTTTTTCCTTATGATTTCCATCTTGAATTTCAAATAAAGTATATTCAGAATATACTCTAACTTTTAACACTTTATATTCTATTGTAGCATTTTATTAATTTATAACTATGGAAGTAGTTTATGGTTCTTGTTTAAAAAAAAGAAACAAGAAATGGAATAGTAGGATATAAAAGAAAAAGTAAAATAAGAGTCCCTAGAATGACCCTCTAATTCCAGACTTAAGAGTATTTCATGATGGGAAAAAAGAAAGAAAAATAAAAAAGACTTATCCTTGTGGGACCATAATTCCAATAAGGAAAACAAGTAATTACCAAATGATTACACATACAAGGTGAAACCATGGCTGTCACTGTTATTATAAAAGGGCTGTGAGAGATTTGCTAGGTCCATCTCCTGACCTTTATTCGTTCTCTCTGCACTCCTTATTCTCTCTTTTCACTCGGGAGTTCAGTTTTATCTATTTTAAAAGCCTCTTGTACCTTATATCTCCATTCCCACCACTAGCATCCTGATCCGAATCCTCATACCTCATACCTCATACCTGGATTAGTATAAACAGCCTCTAATCAGTTTCCATAACATCATATCTTTCCCTCTATTTTGCTACTACAATTAAGTTTTTTTTTATTTACTTATTGATTCATTGAGCACAAATGGAGTACAGCTATTGTTTCTCTGGTTGTACACAAATTAGTCACACCATCAGTGCATTCATACATGGACACAGGGCAATGGTGTCTATCACACATTCTCTTACCACTCTGACCCCACCCCTCCCTTCCCTCTATGCTATCTATCCATCCTCCATTCTTGCCACCCTTCCCCACCTCCCCGCATTATGCATCATCATTCATTTATCAGAGAGACCATTAGGGCTTTGGATTTTGGGGATTGGCTGATCTCACTTAGCAAAACAGTCTCCAACGTCATCCATTTACCTACAAATACCATAATTTTATTCTTCTTTATGGCTGAATAATATTCCATTATGTATATATACCACAGTTTCTTCAGCCATTCATCTATTGAAGGGCATCTAGGTTGGTTCCACAATCTAGCTATTGTGAATTGAGCAGCTATGAACATTGGTGTGGCTGCATCACTGTAGTAATCTGATTTTAAGTCCTTTGGGTATAGGCCAAGGAGTGGGGTAGCTGGGTCAAATGGTGGATCCATTCCAAGTTTTCTAAGGAATCTCCACACTGCTCTCCAGAGTGGCTGCACCAACTTGCACTCCCACCAGCAATGTATGAGTGTACTCTTTTCCCCACATCCTCGCCAACACCTGTTGTTTCCTGTATTCTTAATAAAAGACATTCTAATTGGGGTAAGATGAAATCTTAAGGTGGTTTTGATTTGCATTTCTCTTATAACAAGGGATGTTGAACATTTTTTCATAAATCTGTTGATTGCTTATAGATCTTCCTCTGTAAAGTGTCTGTTCATTTCCTTGGCCCATTTATGGATTGGGTTATTAGTGTTCTTGGTGTAAAGATTTTTAAGTACTCTGTAGATTCTGCAGATTAGTGCTCGAATCGCATACAAAAGCATATTAAAAAGATAGTGCACCATGATCAAGTGGGTTTCATCCCGGGGATGCAAGGTTGGTTCAACATCTGGAAATCAATAAATGTAATTCACCACATCAACAGACTAAAAGTCAAGAACCACATGATTATTTCAATAGATGCAGAGAAAGCATTTGATAAAATACAGCACCCCTTCATGCTCAAAACACTAGAAAAAATAGGGATAGTAGGGACTTTCCTTAACATTGTAAAGGCTATCTATGCCAAGCCCACAGCTAACATCATTCTAAATGGAGAAAAATTGAAAGCATTCCCCCTGAGAACTGAAACAAGGCAGGGATGCCCTCTTTTGCCACCACTATTCAACATTGTTCTTGAGACTCTAGCCAGAGCAATTAGACAGACCAAAGAAATTAGAATTAGAGAAATACAAATAGGAAAAGAAGAGCTCAAACTATCCCTATTTGCTGATGACATGATTTTCTACTTAGAAGACCCTAAGAATTCCACCAGAAAACTTCTGGAACTCATAAATGAATTCAGTAAAGTAGCAGGATATAAAATTAATGCTCATAAATCTAATGCATTTTTATTCGTAAGTGATGCATCCTCTGAGAGAGAAATTAGGAAAACTACCCCATTCACAATAACCTCAAATAAAATAAAATACTTGGGAATCAATCTAAAAAAAGAAGTGAAAGACCTCTACAATGAGAACTACAGAACACTAAAGAAAGAAGGTAAAGAGAATCTGAGAAGACGGAAAGATCTCCCATGTTCTTGGATAGGCAGAATTAATATTGTCAAAATGGCCATACTTCCAAAAGTGCTATACAAATTCAATGCAATTCCAATTAAAATCCCAATGACGGACCTCATAGAAATAGAGCAAGCAATCATGAAATTCATTTGGAGGAATAAGAGACCCAGAATAGCTAAAGCAATCCTTAGCAAGAAGAGCGAAGCAGGGGGTATCACAATACCAGACCTTCAACTATACTACAGAGCAATAGTAACAAAAACAGCATGGTATTGGCACCAAAATAGACAGGTAGATCAATGGTACAGCATAGAGGACACAGAGACAAACCCACATAAATACAGGTATCTCATACTTGACAAAGGAGCCAAAAACATGCAATGGAGAAAAGACAGCCTCTTCAACAAATGGTGCTGGGAAAATTGGAAATCCATATGCAGCAAAATGAAACTAAACCCATATCTCTCACCCTGTACAAAACTTAACTCAAAGTGGATCAAGGACCTAGAAATTAGACCAGAGACTCTACACCTAATAGAAGAGAAACTAGGTCCAAATCTTCATCCCGTTGGCCTAGGACCAGATTTCCTTAACATGACTCCCAAAGCACAAGAAATAAAAGCTGGGATCAATGATTGGGATAGAGTCAAACTAAAAAGCTTTTTCTCAGCAAAGGAAACAATCAGCAATGTGAAGAGAGAGCCTTCAGAGTGGGAGAAAATCTTCGCTACAATTAAGTTTTTTAGACATAAATTCCATGCCTTTGCTTTAATATTCTCAAACTAATTAGAAGAAATCCATGGGTAAGAGTTTGAAGTTAAATGCCATAAGCTGATTTCAGGCAACCTACATCCATCTAATCATTTTTATTGAAGACTTTTCTCAGTTTATATGAATCAAATTATATTAAAACAGACAATGCCCTTAATTACTATCCAATAAACAGAACACAGATAAAATAACAATTAAATAAATAAATCTTAAATGACTTAAATTTATTCATCCGTCTATTTCTGCTTAACTCTTCAAGGTTCCTATAAACCACCTTATTTCCTACCACCTGCCCTTAAACTCTCTGGTCTATTGAGGTCATTGTCTTGATTTATGCATAAATACAGAATGTGCACTTGTGCTCCCTTGCACTGTTTTCTCATTGCCAAACATGTTCTCTTTTCATCCTTTTATACTTTCTTTTTTTTTTTTTTTTTTTTTAAACCGGGGATTGAACTCAGGGGCACTTGGCCACTGAGCCATATCCCCAGTCCTATTTTGTATTTTATTTAGAGACAGGGTCTCACTGAGTTGCTTAGGGCCTCGCTAAGTTGCTGAGGCTGGCTTTGAACTCGCGATCCTCCTGCCTCAGCCTCCCAAGTGCTGGGATTACAGGTGTGTGCCACCGCGCCTGGCCTTTTATACCTATCTTAATATCATCTTCATTCTTGGAAATTCCTCCCTTTTCTTGGCATGCCTAATATAACTATACTTCTAGTTTATACTATACAATTCAATCTTCTCTACCTAATTGGGCAATCTGTGAGTCAGTCCTGGTCCCTGCCCCCCAAATGCTTACATTGTTATAGGGATGATATTCTATACTCTTTCAGGTTCAGAATACTATTATGACTCTCAATAAATGCTTATTGGTTAAAGGCTCAATATATACTTGGGGAGAACAAAAGAAAATTATCGATTAAGTGAGTTTATAAATGAAATAGTTGGAATGTAATCAAGTACTTGACTTTATTTTATATCACATTCAAATACGTTCAAATGCATGAAATATGGTACGATCCCATTTCTTCCAGAAAAAAAAAGTTGTTTATACACGCATGAATGAAAATTGTCTAGAATATTCAAAAAGTTAACAGAGAGAACCTCCAAGAGGATGGAATTGGAAGATTACACATTTATACATTTACTTTTCATTTTATAGCCATCTATTCCATTTTAACTTTTTGAATATTAAACATGTATTTGGTCTATAACCCCAAACTAATAACATTTAAATAAAAGTGGAAGCAAATGATTTTGAGAAAATTGATTATATTCATTCTGAATCTTATTTAAAATTCAAGTTATACATAATAAAAATATACACAAAGAATTTTTAATATTTCATAAACAAGAAGTGAAAAGGAAAATGAAGAGTAGGAAAAGTATAATACTTGACTTGCTAGAGTTCAGAAATATAAATACATTTATATTACAGACCTTACCAAAATTACTTGTTACTATGAAACCATTAAGACCTAAAATTCACTAAATTCATTGTATGTAATTAGAAAATGCAAGCTATAATAATAAACACATAATAAAAACACATTAAAAAGTACTATTACCTGATTATTAAAGCTGACACAGAGTTTGGAAAACCTAATGGGATGTGGACAATCAGCCTTCAGATAAATATCAAACTGAACAGGAACATCAACATGAAAACTTGGGGCATGAAACTTGGCTTTGCATTGTACTAGAAGTCAACGAAAAGAGCTGAGTTACACACTATCAGACACTCAAGACCCACACACATTATTCTATGAATCACATTTACTCCTCAGAAGACACGGCTGCATTCTTGCTGATTTCTTACTTATGGTATTTTATAGACTGCTGCACTTAAGACAGCTCATATAACAGACATAAATGTTCACTTTTTAAAAATGAGCAAAAGTTAAATAAGTTTCAAAGCCTTCTTTAATTTTAAAATCAGTATTGCTCCTAAAATGTCAAGATTTTAAAGTGAAAAAAAACCATTTTATGATTAATTTATGTCAGAAGACCTGACTAGACATTAAAGCAGAAAACTTTTAAGTAACTTCCTTTTCAAATAATGCCTGAAGTACATAAATGAACAAAGTATGTTTTAAGACATAAATCAAACATTTAATATCTTGATTATCTCTGTAAGACATTTAGGAGATTTTTTTAAAAAATCACAACTTATCAAAAAAATGATTGCACTTTGAAAATTCTTTCTTGACGTTTATATTTATTATTCTACATCTATTTATTTTATAGAAAGAAGGATGATTTCCCTGAAACAGTACTTTAGATACTGGTGACCTACCAAAGGGCACAAAGTCCTGTACTCCTATTGTGAAAACATTGCTGCCGGCCAGAGAAACTCGGTCTGCCCACAGCTTCTGAGCGGTTTTCACAGCTAAGACATCACAGTCAGGTTCAGGATCTGGAATTTCATTCTGCACCAATATAGAGTTAAACATTTGTTCAACTAGTTGAAAAAATATATATATTAAAATATAGATCTAGGTATACATATCCCTGCTAGCACGTCTTACACAAAGAATTCCAACCTACCATTAAAACGTTTATGAGGTTCTTTTCTATACGAGATTTCTGATCGTCTTTCAGAGTTGAAGCTAAAATGAAGAAATAAAACTATAAGATAGGCAAGTAAGTTCATTATTGTGCTTAATGTTTCTATAATAATTTAGAGAAAATACCTCTTCTAAGATGACTAAGTGCAATGACTTACACATAATAAAAGTACTACTAAATATTTGAGACTGAATTGTTCTTCCAATTAAAAAGCTTAATGATGTGAAATAGTTCTGTAGATTGGAATTTTACTGAAATAACATCACACTACCTCTTCCAAGGAGTTCTAGGGAATAAGTAATGTAATCCTTTAATTGGGCCATAAGGTAGGAACATTTCAAAGCTGTAGTCAATATAGATGTGAGTAGAGTCCACCATCCTTCACTCCGATAATCACACATTACATAATCCAGCAATCTAAGGGATGACAAGAAGAAGGCGTACTGAAGAGCTTCACAAGAAGGGTCAAAAGAGTTCTTACAGATAATATAAAGCACTTGTTTCATTTTATATAAATGTAAGGAAATCTTACTGAGATACAGATATTTTTCACATTTATTTAAACCTGAGGTTTCCTAAAGCTCTGAATAAGGCAGTGCCAGGAGATAGCACTTGAAAAAATACCACAGAAACGTAATACAATAGAAATATGGAAATAATAAATCCTTCAATATAAATTTCTATTTCTATTTCACTGAAAGGTAATCAGAACACTTGTTAAAAATAAATAGTAAACAAGACTCACTTCAAAGCTTTGGTATAATCCTTTGCATAGTAATATTCCTCTCCCATTTGAACCACTATGAAGGAAAAAAAGATTTATGTACATAATTTAAAATTACTCAAAGTTGCATGGATTATGGCAAGTTATGGATACATACTTAGATGACTTTTCATTCTTGGACATTTATATTTTTTGAATTGTGCAACAGCATTGCTCAGGAGAGTTATTATTATTTCCTGTTTGAAAAGATAGAACATGTGAAACATTTAAATAATCTCATTTTCCTTGACTTAGGTAAAAAATAGTTTATATTGAGGAGAAAAAACAACAACTTACAGAGTGAACAACATTTCTCTCCTTCAGCTGAATGGCAAGAATTCCCACCTTCTCTTTTTCAGGATCAGAAAGATCAAAACCTGTGTAAGATGAGACGCAACCCATTTTAGAGCTCATTTAACTTAAATCTTCACATAAACATTGTATGTGTACACTCCTGGAGTCCTTTACTGTAATATAATGTACTTAAGATTCTCAACTATTCTAGATTCTTAGAGATTCTAAAGCAGCTTTATTAACATAAAAACTTCTTTGTGATCTGTTTTGCAAAGAACATTACTGAGCTCAGTATTCTTTTACTTAGTGGAATCAACTATCTTAAGGGTACTATTAATATCATCCTCTACACATTCTCTATAAAGATCAAAGTACATAATTTTTAAAGATAGGCACCAATGTAGACAATTTTTGTTTTGTTTTGTTTTTTTGGCACCAGGGATTGAATTCAAAGGGGCTTATCCACTTAGTCACATCCCCAGCCCATTTTATTTTTTTAGAGAAAAGGTCCTATTAAGTTGCTTAGGGCCTTGCTAAATTGCTGAGGGTGGCTTTAAATGTGATCCTCCTACTTCAGCCTCCCAAGCCACTGGAATTATAGGGGTATGTCATATAATGCATCCAGCTTATAAATTGTTTTAAAAGTGATACAAGTTAATGTTGTTTTAAAAGTCAAATTAATTATTAAAGTTAACTGGAATTAAAATGTTTCAATAGTCAGCAATGGCTTATTGTGTCATTTAAGACAACTGATGCTCAAATTTTTAATCACATCAGTATCTTTAATTAAGAATGACCTATGGTATAGTGATACAAACAAATCTAAAAAACCAGATATCTGAAAAAAAAATGTTTCAAAAGCATATATTTTTATTTCAACAAAATTTTTCCACTGGCTATATTAAGCATAAGAAATCATAATAGCTACCTTTGCCTTTTGAGATTGAGAAAAAAATGATGGAAGGAAAAATATTTACTTAGTATTCCTTGTCGCCATGGTCTTTGTCCATAAAAGTCAAGAACACCTGTTTGTGTTTCTAAGGGATCAGGATTGGGATACATTACAGAAGCCTGTAAATTAAAAAACAAACTTAAATAAGAGTTTATGGATTATTCCATCACAAATGGACTCTAGCACAATCTTACTGAATAAATAATTTTCACAACTACAGACATCAAACACACATTCAAATTTCACAGTTGTGAATATCTTAACATAAATTTAATTTGAACAAAATTTAAATTAAAAGTGCTTCATCTAACATTTAGAAAATCTTACAAACATTGAACAAATCAATCTAATTTTAACAAATGATTTCATAGCAACTCAAGTCTTTATATTTTCTTTTTATCTATGCTATAATAAACCAATAAAAAAATTACAAATTGTTTGATATTTATTCCATATTCTCTGTAAACAAAAACATTCTAAGGAGTTTTAAAGACACAGTTTTCTTATCACTTCTGTATTAGTGCTGGTATTGGGGAGAGTGGGTATTTTTGATGGCAGAATCGACAGATTTACACTGCTTTTTTTTTTTTATAACTTTTCTCTTGGAAACCAAAATGCAACATAAGGTCATTAAAAATAAGTGCTTGTGTACCAAAACACTCAAAAGCAAAGGATAAAAATTTAAATTATAACTAAATCTACTATCACTTGTTTAGAAGTATACATTATTCTTATAGATTTTTGTACAAAAATTTCTTACTGATTGGAATTATTTTTCAATTAAATATAATCTGTGCATTTCACCATATCATGAGTTATTCTTCTAAGCAACAGATATTGTTGAGAATAAACATATTTTAGTTAGAATAATATATTTTAACAAATTCCCTATAGTTGTTCATCTTATTTCAATTTTACATTATAATTAATACAGCTATGAGAAATTAAGTAAATCTTGCTACTTATCTCTGAGAATCTATTATCTGCTATGGATTTCTGAAGATTAAATTCTGGGTCAAAAGATATGCATAGTTTTAAAGCTTTTCAAATTTTTTCACAGAAGTGTCATTTTTACATTCCAATGAATATCTGCCAAAGACCAGTCCTTCATATTCTTAATATTCCTAATTTTAATCACCTTTTAAAATACTGTGTTCAAACTACAACATGCCATAGTTTAAAAATATATGTAATATAGTTATGAATCATACATAAATAGAAAAACTTCCACTCAATTCACAGATAAAAATGAAGTACTCTGGCCTAAACTAAAAACAATCATAATTCCTAAAACAATGAAAGATTAAAATATTATATTCAAAGATTTGCAACCAAATTATAATACCAATCAGTCCTAGCTTCTTTCAAGGGAAGATTAATAAATTTCCTAAATGCTAGATAACACAGGCGTTGGTAACTTACTTCATGGTTGCAAAGGGTTTTTGCATGCTGTTTCCGCTCCTGAGCATAATAGGCTGCCTGCTGATAATAGAAACCAGGATTCTGAGTTTGAATAGCTGTTAACCCTAACTTAATAGCTTCATCAAATAAATCTCCAAAGGCCTGAAATCTTAAAAAAAAAAAAAAGAAAAAAAGAAATATAAATGAATGAAAAGGCAGTTTACTTCCAGTAGTTATTCATGCTGGGAACTATAACCTCAGCACCTTGTATTAAAATGCTATTGATTAACAGTTAAAATTTGTAATAATTTCTAGTGTGTGAGACTAATACACATCAATTTAAAGGTTACAGATAAATCTGTATTTAAGCCATCTCTTCTTCGCTAACAAGTCTATGGATATAATATCAAACTAGATCTCAACATAATTCTCACCCCTCAAAATACATCCAAGTTTTTAGGTACAATTTCCATCTAGCAATTTTTAAACGTAAGTTTCAAACAGCAGGCTCTGTGACAATAGTTCTGTTTTGTTCACTGCCATATTCTAAGGATGTAGATACACAGCAGAAACCAAATGAATGTATGTTGAATGAAAAAGACAGTACCATGAATTAAATGACTTCCATTAAGAACCAATCAATAGGGCTGGGGATATAGCTCAGTTGGCAGAGTGCTTGCCTCGCAAGCACAAGGCCCTGGGTTCAATCCCCATCACCAAAAACAAAACAAAAAAAGAATGAATCAATATATATTACCAGAAACATACTTACATCATATCATTAAAAACTTATTGAAAAAAAAAACCTAGCTCAGTTTAGAACCAAAGTTCACACTAATTCCATTCCTCCAAATCTCACGTATTATTTTTTAAAACATTCTAAAAGTACAATTTAAAACATACTGTTTAGACATCCATGCAGCATGCTCAAAAGACAATTCCGCACTTCCAATTTTTTTCTTACACAAGTCGATGTGTTTTCGGAACTGAGCAATTGCATCCAATGGGGTATTGTGTTGAAAACACAGCCTACAGATCTGCAAAATGTAAAAGTCAACCCCAAAATACGGGGGGGAAACAAAATATAAATTCACTTAAAAACATGTAAAGTTTTGAGAATAACTTTAAAAAGACTATAGAATTTCCTTCTCTGAAGTTCTTTGCAATGTAAATTATTTTCTTCACAGGAAAGGTTATGCTAGAAGGAGAGGATAAGTTCCTTCGAGGAATCAAATAAAATAATATGGAACTTATATTGAATTTATTCCATATCTTAGAAAAGCCTTTCAAAAATACAGAATTTGAAAACTTAAACAAAATAATTATACCCAATTATGCCCAATGAAAAACATAAAGAGGGCTCAAGTAAAATATTGTCAACAGATAATTGAGAAAGAATAGATTGACTTTCAGGTTTAGAATTGTCACAATGCTAAAGATTTTCTGTAGCACAAAGTAGTTACCTCCTTATGAAACAAGGATTACAGAAATTTTCAAAAAACTTTTTGCCTGGGATGTTATTTCAAAATGATATAATCTATATGTATTTGGGGTAAGAGAAAAAACAGAATAATTAAAACCTCAAGTAATTTCCATATGCTTATTATAATTTTCAATTTTATTTTTTAGAAATAAAGGAATATAAGAAAAGTTAAGTCTCTTATCCATTTCTGTCCTTCAGACATCTAGTTTCCCTTTCGAAAGGCAACAAGTTTCTGGCATATGCTTCCTGGTATATTCTACACACAGACAAGCATATGTGTGTTTATATACAAGAACTAATATACTAATAACACTGCACAAGACCCACTGAATTATGTCTCAGTTTTCTAACCCAACAATATCTTAGGTATCATTTTATATCAACATATTAAAACTGTCTTTCTTAATAGATGTATAAAGTTCTACTAGAGTTATAATTTATATAACTAATCACTTACTACTAGTTTGTTCCCAATTGCTTCCTATTAGAAGATGTAATAAGTATTCATAGATGTGATTTGCAAGTGTTAGTATATATATCAAATAAATTTCCTGAAATGGAATTGCTATGTCAAAGGAAATGTTCACTTTAAGTCTACACAATCACTGCAAAAGTATTTCCTACAGAAGTTGCATGAATTACACTCTTCACTAATAATGAATTAAATTATTTGCTCACACATTACCAACTTAATGCCAGACCCCTTTTGAAGATGAATTTGGAAAATTAAAAGCAAACACCACCCCTTACTTGCCTGTTGAGGTGGAGGGGGAGCTTTCACTATCACAAATAATCTTAAAATGCTCAAACAATGGTTACAGAAGTTTCTTGTAGGGTGAATATATATACCTTTCCTACAGTTGTGCCATTAAATCAAGAAAGGCTTATATAGTTCTAATATGTTGCACCTTTTAAAATTCAGCAATATAGGTAGTTTTCTTCTTACTAACTCCTGTTCCCACTCAAAACCAAACACCAAAAAACTCCCAACCACAATCATTACTACTGAGTTGCTAAGAATCAAGACCCTTCTTAAATAAAAGGATATAAAAAAGGAGAGCATCACTAATTAAACACCAAATTTTCAGAGCAAGAAACTAATTTTGATTTTCCAATTTAAAAAAAGAAAAAAACATTTAAGATAAATTTCCTGTATTTGGAAGAAGAATTACCTTATAATTTATAAATCCTGCCATGGTCTTGATTTCCAGAATATTAGTTTCATGAGCTCTCAATTCATGTACAAGATTATAGGCAGTCCTATAATTCCTAATATAAACATGAGGAAGGGGGTTAATTGTGATATAAATTAATTTTTAAGAGTCCTAAAAACAAAATTACTATAAAGAAGAGATAATATTTACTCAACATTTAACACTCAACAGCTCACTAATAGCATATACATATTGATCGCCAATGTTCTGAAAAATGATCTATTAATTAATAATATATTTGGGAGGAATCAGTGACTTTTCACAAAGAGCAGAACTATTTCCTGTACATTATTTTATCATTAACATCCGTAATTAACTAATGGAAAACAAGTTGACAAATGAAAGTTACTTAGAGTTACACTGAAAAATGAGCATTCTGTTTAAAAAATACATTTTTTAAAAAGTATCATTACAAGCTTTTCAAACAAAATTGCATTAGCAAAGGTGATATTGAGATAGAACAGAGGTCAACAACTTTTTAACTCCAAGTACCTACACAGGTTAAGGATAGCACTGATCTCAGGCAGAGGTTGGAGAGGAAGGGAAATGTCCCTATTAGGGTGGCTAATGCAGAAGAATGGAGGTGAGAAAGGAGAACCCTGTTGTAATGGGACCTACCCTAAGATGGAAGGCAATGAGAAAATCTCAAGGCAGCCTGCTCCACAGCAAAAAATGTCCTCTTAATTTGTCCAGGTAAATTTTTTTCTTCTGGGAATTATTTTTAAAAAAAATTTTTTTTTAGTTGTAGATGGACACAATATCTTTATTTATTAATTTATTAATTTCTTACACGGTGCTGAGGATTGAATCCAGTGTCTCACAGATGTGAGGCAAGCACTCTACCACTGAGCTACAGTCCCAACCCTTGGGGATTATTTTTTAATAGACCTGAAATTGAAGGTTTTTTAACATCAATTTTCATTGATGTTAAAATTCAATGATTTTAATGCCATCCATAAAAATAAACTACACGAAAGTCAATTATAACTATATAAAGTCATTAAGATTCAGAGAACACAATTTGGTGCTTAGCACCTCAACAATCAATAAAAATAAGATATTTCTACAATATTCTTATGACTAACAGTTTTAAAATTTACTTCTATTTTTCTCCATCTCCTTAATTATAGAATAATTGGGTTTTTGTCCCTTTTATACTGACATTGTCAATCAAAAAACTGAGTCAAAGTTATAAAAAGTGTGTTTATCATTAAGTTATGACTCGTAAAAATAAAGGATAAAATGCTTGGCCATTATCAACACATTGACAACTAATCTCCAAAAATCTAGGCAGATCCTTCAAGTGGAAAAATGTTACCAATGAGCACTGTAAACAAACAAACAAACAAAATTAAAAATTAAAAAGATGACTGGGGAAAAAGTACTATAAACCTTAAAAAGTCCATAATCTGATTTAAATAATATTTGGTATTTATTTTACTTTGGAAGTCAGTCTTTTAACATTAAAATTCCACTGAATAAGCAAATGAGAAAACAGGAAGATGAGGAAGATTTTAAAACTCTGTTCCTTTAGATCATGAAATTTAATTAAATTAGAACAAAAAGTTTTATGACACTGAAATTTACTTCCAATAATGAAATGGAAATTTTTTTTTTTAAATTTCGATTTCTAGTCCATTAATTTCTGGACAAACTAAATATTAAATACTTGAATTTAATCAATATAAACATTTTAAAATTAATTCAAGTTAGACTCAGAAATGACCATTAATTAATATGTTAGTATTAATGTAAAAACAAGAAAAATTTAGTTTGAAAATTTAGAAACTTACTTCAGAGCATTTTGTGTATCTTGTTTCAACTCACTGAAGAAAGCTATTTTGAACTGATGTCTAACAAATAAAAGCTGGAAAGTAAAGGTTGAAAGAAGCACTCTTAAAATACACATTGTAAAATGCGAAAATTATAATAATGTTTATTACTAGGAAACATTAAAGTATAAAGGAAAATTCAAAACTAACATTAAACAATTATCCCAACAAATAAGAATATAGTTAAAAAGTATAAAAATCTATCTTTAAGAACTTTTTAAGGCTAAGGAGTTTAAAAACAAATTTTAAGGGCAAAGAGTTTAATTTAAAATCAAGTTAGATTTTAAAAGGTTTAAAAAAGACTTGAGAAGTATTAAAGCCACTTAAGATACAAAAGTACTAAAGAAAAGTAATAATTACCTTAGAAATAATCAATAATGAAAATATGCTCTAGAATGCCTCTGTTACTAAAAAGAATGTGTACCTGGTGTGTTGTTTTATTCAAAAATTCTTTATGAGATTTCACTCTTCTAATCTCAGTGTAGTAATAAGTCTGTGCATGTTCATAAAAGGCATTTTCTAATCTGTCATAAAAACAACATACAAATATTAAAGTTATTTTAAACCAAACTCTTTTCAAGAATCATACTTGTAAGACCTGAAGGTAAAATCCTGACAGAGATGACTATTTTACTTCATGACTGAGATTAAAAAAATGTGAGGCAAAGTATAACCCAAATTCCTAGATAAAAATGTTAAAATTAAGAACTTCCCAAAAGTCATTTATAATTATTTATAATATGAAATAACTGATTAAAATAACCTCTTAATTTATAAAAAATTAGGTAATCTCTAAGGTTATTTTCACTACTATTTTGTAATGTTATAGTAAGCTTGAAAAAAATATCTGATACCCAAATAAAGTGCAATTTTTTGTGTGATTTTAATTTTAGGGTTTAAAGGAATAACAAAACTAGTCGGGCGCCACAGTGCACACCTGTAATCCCAGGCTCAGGAAGCTGAGGAAGGAGGATTGAGAGTTCAAAGCCAGCCTCAGCAAAAGCCAGGCACAAAGCAACTCAGTGAGACCCTGTCTCTAAATAAAAATACAAAAAAGGGCTGGGGATATGACTCAGTAGTCAAGTGCCCCTGAGTTCAATCCCTGGTACCAAAAAAGGGATAAGAAAACTAATGGGGAAAGTACTAAAAATGATAACTGGCAAATGAAATAAAAATAACATTAGTGTGATTTAAATCCTCATTCATTGTATAATTTTGAGATTACATAAGAATGACAACAGGAAATTCTAACCAGATATATAAATCAGTTAATGAGTGAAACTTTTTTTGAGAGAATAAATGCATATCAGGAGTATCTGTCCAGGGCATAGAAGAAAGCCAGAATTCACAGTCAGAAGAAAGATGAACTTCAA
This sequence comes from Glaucomys volans, assembly GCA_020662805.1. NCBI lineage: Eukaryota > Metazoa > Chordata > Mammalia > Rodentia > Sciuridae > Glaucomys > Glaucomys volans. The sequence goes on from JAJEJO010052625.1 coordinate 72,298, forward strand.
GGTTTTTCCTCGTCAAAATAAACAGAATTTTGAACCTATATTCAAGGAATTTAAATATATATGAGAAAAATGGATGAAGAAAACAGAAAAGATAAGTTCAAATTTTAAAATCAGACATTATATTTTAATTGAACTTTCTAGGTTAAGATTTTCTATTTTAAAAAATATAGATTAAAATATTTAAAATATGAAAATAATTAAAATTAGATTCTACCTTTAACCAAATAATGTTAGAAGGAATATATTAACTTAACTTGTCTGCTAAAGTTTTATAAATGAGAATGATATGGCACTGACATTTAGATCATCTAATTTTATGTCAGCCAGAAATATGTATACAGGTCATTCTCAATGATTAAAAAAACAAAACCAATTAGTATTATTAGAGTGTCTCATAAATATCAAGCTTATTTTAGTTTTTAAGTTGGCTGTGTACTCAGAGATAAACATCCATTAAATGTTAATACAGAGCACTGAGAACAAGTAGGCCTGACAGGACCTATGATTTCCTTTAAATTTTGTTTTGCAGAATCAAATCCTCCCTCCCATTAAATATAACAAATTAAACAGTTACAGAGCTACGTCTGGGATGGGTAAATTTGGTAAAGCTTTCACTTTCTAAGTCACACACTTCTGTATTATTTGAGGATTTTCTTTTTGGAGGAAAAATATATAACTAGGCAAAACCATAAATAAATAAATGATAGATCTAGTCAACAAGACAGGGATTAGTGAAAAGATCAATTATTTTAGAAGCATTTAAAATATACTTTAAGGTAATATCAAACAATTAAGAATGCTTTGAGGGAAAAACAGACACTGAATTTCTGTGCTCTAAAATAGAAAAGCCAACCAATTGTCTTCTCATTTAGTGATTTAAACTAGCTGAATTCTAAATGTCCATGCTTTTCTATGATGGTCCTTTGCCTCCCACATAATCATTACTTCCTTCCCTCCATCTAAACTTTCAAATAAAGTTACAGGTCTTCCTCCCTTCCCTAAATCCTTCCCTGGACACATCTATCCATTTGCTCTCTGAAGTCCTGTAGGATTACAAACTATGCAGAATTTATACTTGCAATGCTCTGTGATATTTAACATAAATGTTTTTGGTCTCAATAATTAAATTAGTTCTTTCTTAAAGGGAACCCAACTGATTTGTTTTGAACTAAATACATACATATACGTAGACATAAAAAACAAACACATGCCTCTATATTTTATCTCAAAACAAAATGCATCCTATCAAATAATTTAGATTAAAATGTTGATTTAAAGCAGCTCCCTACTCTAGCCATTTATCAGGAAATAAGTGGTACACAGTCAGCAAAATTCACATGAGGATCATCTGGAGTTCATTTTTTACTATTGTTGCAAGAGTCTATCAATTAAGCATAATTTTGAGAGTACAGAAACATTATCTCAGCTACTACAGCTATATTTGAAAAAGCTCTACTCACTTCAGCAAACAGCTATCAGTTTTCAGATGAAGAACATTCAAGCTTCCCAACTATAAATGGAGATTTAAGTCTAAAAGAAAAGGGCCTTCCTAAATTTTGTAAACTATGCAAAATCATCTCATAGTTTAGGGGATAAAAGGAGGAACTACTCTACACTTAAAAGGAAATTATTAGTGAAAGTAGATCCTGGGTTAAATAAAGCCTGAAAACAGAGGGAGTAAAAAGAGAAGAAGCAAGAATAACAAGTGCCTGGCACTACTTACATCCTTCTTTTTCCCTACCACCTTTTCAATAAAGGGGGACGGCAGAGAGAGTTGAATATTGCTTTCCCTGGTCCACCCATGAAAATGCTAACAGCAATCCCAATTCTTAATGTATGGAAAGGTAAAGACCATATCTAATTGCCTGGATGTACATTATCTGTGTATGCTTTTAGATTTTAAGTGAGTTCAGACCCTTGAAACTCTTTATTTAAAAATGTTACAGACATCATTTACCCTATGTACACGTATGATTACATGTATGGTGTAAATCTACATGGTTTATAATCATAGAGACAAAAGTTGTACCCCATTTGTGTACAGTGAATCAAAAAGCAGTCTATAAAAATAAAAATTTAAAACTAAACTGAGAACACCTTAAAAGGCTACATAAGGAAGAACAGTTATCCTCCCTGATCATGTATTCTCCTGGAGAGAATGAAGAGCAGAACACAAGACATGGATCAGTAGGAAAGTTGATCCTTGTAAAGATATGTTACTAAAACAGACAAAATCAAGTAAAATTCTGCACAGGAAAAAAAGTCTTAAACTAGTCAAAAAATTGTTTCCAGAATGTAGGTGATAATAATGAAGATGATAATTATGACAACAGAAAACACTTATCTGGAACACACATTTAAATTGATCTCAGAAAAAAAATCATAATCATAAAGATTTCCAAATGGCCATTTTTGTCATGTACACTCTGTACCTCTGTAACACAACTTTCCTCTGATAAGCATCTGCCTTTTCACTCATTATTAAAATGTCACCTTTGTTTTCAAAAGCAGGGTACTTTTGTATGTGAGTGCATGTTTGTGTGCATGTGTCTGTGTGTGTGTGTGTGTTTTAAATATTTGCTAGTTAGCATGACAATGAGAGCCTATATTATCCTAAGATGAAAGATCTGAAAATCTGGAACACATTTATCTGTTCATAAAAGAAAAATACTTAATTCATCACCAAGTTTCACAACTCTTCAAAGAATTTTGCCTTGAAATGATCAGTGAACCTATGCAATACAAAGGATTTTCACAATTATCCTCCAACAAATTAGCCTTATAAGCATTATAACTCCTTGACACTTTTGAAGAAAATTAATCAAATCACTGACTTCCTATATTATTTGTCCTTAACATATCAAACTGTTCTGAAAACACATCATTTAAGTAATTCTGCCAGCTTCCTCCCAGATTAATGAATGTGAAGGTTTCCTAGTAGACAGCTTTATTCTCTCTCTGAAGATAAAATATAAATATGAAGAAAGGGTTTAATGTCTTCCTCATCTTTAATGGACTGTCTTAAGCAATCCCTGTGCTCAGATGCACATGTTAGAGGTCATGGACTCAGAGCGCTTGCTTTTGACATTAGTCATTGGAATACTACACTCTTTATTTAAATGTTTCTTCATCTCCCAACAAGACCATAAGAATAAAAGCAGAAACTACACCTTCTCCTTCTCCCACATCCATGATAGCACTACATTTGAGAGGAAGGAAGGCTCCCCAGTGGTTATGTGATTTCAGAAGACATGGCTTCTCAACTTCAGCACCACTGATGTTGTGGACCAGGTTATTCTGTTGTGCAGGGTTGTCCTGTGCACTGTAGAATGTGTAGCAGCAACCCTGGTCTCTGGCCACTGGAGGCCAATATAGCAACTTCCTCAGTTGTGACAATCATAAATGTCCAAATGTTCCCTAGAGGGTAAAATTACTCTGCTTTAAGAGTCACAGGATTAAGATAAAGGACAGAGAACTATGGCTTTCTAAGCAAGGCTATGTGTGAATTTGAAAGCTGACTTCTTAAGAGAGAAAAAGGGAACTGGAAGATAGAGCTAGTAGGAGAGCACATTGACAAGAAACAGCACTGAAAAACAGGGAAGTACTGAAATGCGAAGTGCAAGGATGAACTGTCAAAGCCTAGAGAGGTAGTCAAGGGCCAGCTGTGAGGCTGGGATGTAGCCCAGTGGAAAGAAAAGCAGTTTGTATGTGCTCCCCATTACCTATACATTTCTCTTCTTTGTGTTTCCCATTGGTAATACATTTACATTAATATATAAAACTCATTATTCTTTTCCTCTGCATTCTGAGCTACATCTCAATGCTATATTTGGCACTACTCATCTGACTTTCTGCAGTGCCACTCTACTGTTTACTATTTCCAATATGGAGATTTTCTTAACTGCATTTAAATTTTCTTACAATTCATTTTTTATTTGATCCTGTTGCCTTTGCATGCTCTCTCCTTCTAAATTTATGCTTCACTTTCTTAGAAGCCATGTCATTTAATACTTTGGCAGATAATTTTCAGATGTCTGCTTCTGAGAAGAAGAATCAAATGCAAGATAAATAATAATCAAAGATAAATTAAGCCATTATTATGTTCACAATATTTTGCACAATGAAAAGAAAAAATCATTTTATAGCCAAAAGCAATGAAAATATTCCTATCTAAATGTATCCTCACATAAAATGTAACACTAAAATTTCTTTGCAACACTAAATATGAGAAAACAATAGATAATGGTCACATAATTTTTAAGATGTTGTGTCTGCGGGTAATTTGCTCTTTATAAAGATTTAACATTTAATGGGGCTCAGAGCCTTCTTAAAACATTTTTAAATATATTGAAATAATAAGAATGAAACAATAAAGAAACAAGAAATGGAGACAAGCTGGGCGCAGAGGCGCACGCCTATAATCCCAGTGACTTGGGAGGCTGAGGCAGGAGGATCACGAGTTCAAAGCCAGCCTCAGCAACTTAGCGAGGCCCTAAGCAACTCAGTGAGACCCTGTCTCTAAATAAAATACAAAATAGGGCTGGGGATGTGACTCAGTGGCCGAGTGCCCCTGAGTTCAATCCCTGGTTCCAAAAAAAACAAATGGAGACACTCTCATTTTGAAAGATCACATATATCACATATGGTAACTAATGAAAAGTACAAGGGATAAACCATTTAAACTTTTTTTCCTTTTCTTTTCTCTCTCTCTCTTTTTAAGATGGCTTCTCACTGTGTTGCCCAGACTGGCCCAGAACTGGTAAACTCAAGCAATCCTTCTGCCTCAACCATAGGAGTAGCTACAACTATCAACACTCACCAAGATGTCCAACTTAATACTTTTTTAAAAAATGAGGTTGACTGAGATGTACATGTGAAAAGGTGTCGGTGTGGTAATGCTAAGTGGACGATCAATATGTATTATATTACATTTATTTTTGTGAGTATACATAGTGCTATAAAGATAAGCATATATGTCTTCTACATAGAAAACATCATTTGAAAGGGTACTTAAGGAATTGTTGATAAAATTAAAAAGTTGACAATAAGGGACTTTTATTTTACCCCATCTCTCTGTACAATTTATATTTTTTTATACTGAATGTTTTGTTTTCTTAAAAACAAATGGATTTAAGATATCAATTTCTTAATTCCTAAAAAAAATAAAACTTCAAAAGACTTTTATTTACCTTATAATATAACCCACAAGGTGGTCAGTGTGGGGCAGCACAAACAAAGACTTTCCTGAGAGTTCACATGCATTGCATAAAGCTGCAGCCCTTTCTGAAGCAATGACATCTTCTCCTGTTTATAAGCCCCAGAGAGAGAAAAACAAAAGTAGTGTACTTTTTATATGAATATTTCTCCAAATCTGGAATTAGGAATAAAAACCCAAAGCACTTTTCACCATGTCAGTACGACTTCTGGGTTTCTTGAGAGCCTGGGGTTACATAGCATAAACTTTTTAGGAAAAAATTGTGGAATTTTCTAAGCCAGGAGAGAAAGGCCAAGTAATGCCAACAGATAAAATAAATAGCTATTTTAAAAAACATAACTCAAAATGGAAGCAACAGTTCATGAGAGGAGTTTCCAAAACCACTTAGGATGCTACAAGTTTCAATATAAAAACAAAAAAATATTAATGGTCTAAGAAAATCTGGGAGGTAGAATAAACAAGCATTTAAAATGATGGGGTTGGCGTATAGCTCGGTGGTAGAGTGCTTGCCTGGCATGGGTAAAACCCTGGGTTCAAGTCCAGTACCACACACATATACCCACAAAAAAAATACTGCAAAAAATAATAACATTTTTTTTGGAGAAAATTACAAATTCTATAGCATTTTTATTTGCATAAGGAATAAAATTTGAAATAAACCTCAAATAAATAAATGACATGTTTACAAAGCAAATGAATTAATTGTTTTGTCAACTGACATATGACTACATGGGGAGGAAAGTGGAACGGGAGGAATAGGACTTAGATTTATAATGTTTATAATTCTTTATTTTTTTAGAACAAACATTTATTCATGTATTATTGGTATTTTAAAAAAACATTAACACACTATCAGCCCCAAAACTGAATGCATGAAATATTTCAACATTGAAGTATCTACCTCTTGGTAATAAGAATTGGAGGTATAAAGCAATTAATTAACTAATTAACTTTCTGTTACCTGGGGGTAAAGGGGTTTTCTTCTGAATCAGAACCACTGCAACTTTTGTGTTTCTTCCTTGTAAACTTTGCCTGTAACAGAAAAACAGTAAAATTAAGTAATTAAATCATTTTAACTAAATGTATTCAAGCTTTATATAAAATACAAGCTTGATAATTCAACTTAAGATAAATTTTGACTAAAAATAAAGATCATAGTGAATCTTTTCCTGCACAAAAAGAACATATATACCATAATCATTTCAATTTTTAAAGTATGATCTTACATCATGCTTCTAATTCTTACAAAAACCTGCCTTTGCAAAAGTTTAATATATACTTATGTGGATATTTTATTTATGTGGAAGTTACAACACGTATTTACAGTGATATATTAATCATTCCCTTTAAAAGCAAAAGATTAATATGTGCTTTTATGTAAAAATTATAATATAACATTTCTTCAGAGCGATAGCCATTCTCTTTAAAAGGAGAAGTGTAAGTTTTTTTTTTGTAAAAATTGTAATGCAACTTACTTAAAACTTACTTCTTTACTGCAATGCATTACAGTAGTCATACAAATAATTAATTATCTTAAAAGTGAATAGTGATAAAGTGAAAGTGTCTTATGGGACCAAATAGTAAATTACAATGTCTCCAAAACAGATCATAAATGCAAGAAAAAACATTTGGAAATGTCTGTCAATTTGTCTTCTAAATTTCATTATAGACTTATCATAATATGCAGTTAATACTTTAGGAACTGAACAAATTTCACTGGAGGTCAACAATCTTCAAAGTGACCACTGCACTGTTAATAAAACAGACACCTCAGACTACTATGGGCAGCCTGATAAATGGAGATCATACCTGACAATTTCCACTCTGGTAGCGCATTCAGACTGCTTTTCTTTCCACTGAGGCTCATCCCAGTCTAGTTCATAGAACACAACCACCAAGGCAGGCACCAGATTCAGATGCTTATTCATCCAGCCAGTCTTTAAGATCCCTTTAGGAATGTACCATTCATACGAAGTTCTCTACCAATAGTGGCAAAAGTTAAGGAGGTGTTTTTTTTTTTTAAATTTTTTATAACAATAGCAACAGAAACCACCTATTGAGTGCAGACACTGTATGTGCACTTATCTCATTCGATATGCACACTACCCATTTTGAGCTTGAGAAAATTCAGGTTTACAGAAATTAAAGAAGAGCTAGCAAGTGTTAGAATCTCAACCCTAGAAACACTACACTTCCCATTTAAGGTAGACTGACCAAAGACAGAGTTCCTAATGATGTCTAGGCTCAAGTACCCTGTAAAAAAGTATCCAGTCCCTTTCTAGGTAAATTCTACTTCTATTTTTCAACATTCCAGCTTCTGTTGTTGTAAAAGTTGCTCAAATAAAATACTGGCTGAAATTCAATATGGCTTGTGTCATCCACAAGCTTGCTTTATATCACCAGCTCGTGGCACAGTTCCAGTTACTGAACACAAAGCAAGCACCCAAAAAGTATACTTGAAATTGAACCAAACCACAAAGACCATGGATTCTATAATGATATTGGTAATGATGAATGGGAAAGGTGAGACTTTCCTTTTAAGACTTTGTTAAATTTGTGGAGGCATGGGGTTCTTTTTCTACAAATAAAAAAAGCAAATGCAGGCTTACAGGTTACACAGAGCCACACACCCAGCCTTTTCTTGTATTACAGACAGAATCTCACTGAGTTGCTTAGCACCTCACCATTGCTGAGAATGGCTTTGAATTGACGATCCTCTTGTCTCAGCCTCCTGAGCCACTGGGATTATAGGATTGTACCACCAAGCCCAGCTTACAAAGCTTTTTAAAGTAATTATTCCTCTAGGTTTAAAAAATTGACTGCTATTAACTGCTATCTATGTAGTGTATTACATAGTACTTAAAAATACCTAAGGTTTTCATTTTACATCACTATAACTACTGACATGATAAACTGAAGGATTTTCCCATGCACACAATGAGAATAATAAAAGACATATACACATATACACAGAGAGGGAAAGAATGCATGCAGTCTTAATGTCATTACCTTGGGTCTACATTTGGGATATTCATGGTCACCTGGGAGCACCTTGAAAGAAATTGGGACCCGATCAGCTCTTCGATTGGCACAGAAAGCATCCCAGACAGCTCGATGTACAGCATTGTAAACTACATCTAGGCCTGTAAGCGTAACAAAAGCCATAGGCCGACAACATAATTCCACAGGAAAGTCCCACTGCGTGGGGCTCATATTTAAGGTGTCACAAAAAATCTGAAATACAAATGTTATACATTCATAATTAATTTTAAAAAACCAATGTGACTATCCATCATTTAAAAAAATTATAATAATTACAAAAATCGAAAATGCTTTGAATGTCTGAAAACCATCAAACCCATACAGTAAAAGAGAGCCAAAGGAGTTGGACCAATTAAAATTATTTATTATATTAGATTTCTTTAAAAAAAACTTTTCACATTAAAATAATTGTAATTAACTTCCAGATACATCAATATTTTCAGTAATCTCTCAAAATGAACACTAAATTTTGGAGTTAGCAGATCAAGAAAGAAGGAAACCAAAATAATAGGCCTATATGAACTATTTCATACATAAGTAATAAAAGAAAAATTATTGACATAAAATACAACTTCCTCTTTCTCTGTAATTGATAACATTTAATTTTTCAATGCCTAAGATACTATTAATATAATATGCTTATCTAAATAACAGCTGTTTTCTCATTTTCCACAGTTAATATAAAATGTACTATTTAAAGGAAAATCTGTAAGAGAAAAACTAATAATAAATGGAAATTGCTAGAAAGATATAACTCTATTGTGTCATTTTCTGAGTCAATAACAAATTCAACTATGTGCTACTTTGGAAAGACACTTTCATGAAAATGTGCTTATTCCAAACAAAATTATCATATTTTTAAAATAACCTAATTTTCAAAAAGATGTATCATGAGCTCCTTTAAAAGGTGATGTTCACCAATATATTATACAGAACTCAGAATAACAGTGTGAAAAACTAGGTGCACTTATGCTACTACTTGATCCCTAAAACATGGAATATTTCTAACTGAAAGGTTAATTTAGGAAAGACTTGTAGGCATCTCATGTTCATGTAGTAAGAACAATGGATGTTGAATAAATATTTGGAAAGTTTGCCAGAACTGATAATTGTCTACAATATAAATTGCAGAATTCTTTAGATAGATATTCTTAAGACAGGATTAAGCTAGGAGAGCAAAGAAATAAATATGCTATTCCTAGGAAATTCGAGAATGAACATTAAAAAGAGATGGTCCACATACAACATGGGTACCTTTGCTTAATACCAAAGACGCTAGACTAAAACTCTTAAGGTTCATATCTCTTAATAATCCCCAAAGCTCAAAAGAATAGCTGTCGCCTTTGAATATAGAGTAGAAATAAGGGAAATACAATGACTTATAAAACTTAAAATCAGTGCTAACCCAAGAGAAATATAGTATCAGCCACATAAATTAAAAAATTTCTAGCAGTCATATTAAAAAAAAAAAAGATGGAACTCATTTTAATAATATTCGTTTAACCTGGTAAGTCCAAAACCATTATGTAAACATTAATGTTATTAATGACATTTTACATTTTTTCTTTACTAAATCTTGAAAGTCTAAATTTTATATGCACAGCACATACTCATTCAGACCCATGAGACTATTTCAAGTGCTCAATAGCCACGTGCGGCTACTGGTTACCGTGCTGGACACTGTAGCTGTATATTATAGTCAATGTTCCAAAATTACTGTATGAAAACTGTATCACAAATTCCTCCCATAGTCTACCTTAAAAGTTTGACACTTGAAATAGTTATGCTTATTCTGCAAAAAAAAAAAAAAAGGGGGGGGGATGGAGGAACGGGAACAACACGGGTAAAATACAAGTGCAGACAAAGCAGATGTTAACGACAGTCAGGGGAAGAGAAAACTTCCAGATAGCCTGGACCTAGCCAATGGGGCAATTAACCAAATTGACACGGAAGGGCATGCAGAAGCAGTAAGTGTGCACTCTGGATGGAGGTCGTGTAATGCAAGGGAAGTAATGGCAGCTAGCATGAAAGATGTACAGAAGGTGATTCAACGATGGTAGTTATGTTTTAATTAACTGTAGGTTCAGGATGCAAGACATGGGCTATTAGAAATGGAACTCAGAGATGTCTAACAACAAAATGACCAAAAGAAGAATGACAGTTTGGAACCGAAATGGGGGTGGAGGTGAAATAACCTTGTAACCTCCAAAACAGTCGAAATCTTCCTCCTCTACGACCACCCACCACACCTGAAAGTTCCTAGAAATAAGCTCGTTTTATTTCGGGGCTGAAAGAGAAGTGCCAGGATTGGCACCCGTTCACGCCTTAGGAAAACGCAGGCCCCTACACCAGCACGGACAACAGCTAGCTCTTTCTCAGCGGTCTCGCCTGGCCCCGCACATCTCCGGGCCCGGACTCACCCGGGACGCACGCCCTGGGCCCGCTGTAGCTGTGGCCCGTCGCCGCCTGCAGAGAGAGTACGAAGGGAGCCAGACAAGGGTGTCACAGAACGCCCACGACCGACCCTAGGTTCGCAGTCAGAGAGCCGGCTCCAGTAGGCGAGACTTCCCTTTCCTCACCACTGGCACAGGAAGCACTTTCTGGGCTTGTGTGACAGCACTCTACACCAATCGCAGTCCTGGAACTTTACGTTGCTCCTCAAAATGTCAGGAAGGCGCTCCATTTCCTAGAGGGGAAAGATCTGTGGGCGGAGACAGAAGGAGCCAATAGGAGAAGCGGTAAGTGGGAGGGGGCGGAGCCTCCGCCGTTTCCGCCCCGCAGCCTCCTTTTAGACTCCTGGGTGCCCCACCTGCCACGGCTTCGGCCTCCCACCCACTGCCCACCTCCACCTGCTTGGTGCTGCGGAGGGCTGAGGGTGCGTGTGAACTCGCGTTTACAGCTGCGAAGAGCTTACTCCCCACCCTGCATACGCGACACTGAAGGGGAACGCCCTGGCCTCGGGGCCGCTACCCTTGCTTTTTCTTAGTTATCGCGAACGCTGTCCGCCCGGGAGGCTCCCGGCGCGATGAGTGCCAACGAGGACCAGGAGGTGAGTCCTCGGGCTGGACACCACTTTCTCCGCGCAAGCCCGTAGGTAGGACATCCTAGCAGCCCGAGGCCCGCACGTGTGTCCTTCGCCTTAGAGCCCGGCCGGGATTCCCTGCCAGGAGAGGTCAATCAAGCATGTGTAGCTGGGGAAGGATCTGCCTTGACCTTACCCTCCACGCATTTTTCACTTTTGCAAACCTGAGAATCTACCTAAGTTTCTTTATTACCAACGATGAGTGCCCTTGGTACCCGACCCTGGGGTGCTCCTCTGTCTTTATATCCCAAGTTGCTTAACGCTTAGGGACTGAGTTATGCTGACTTGGAACCTGATCATCTTTAAGTTTTACAATGCGTTGACTGGTAGAGAGAGGGTTAATTGAGTTAGTTTAATTTCTGGTAGGGGGAAATAATGATACCATTGTCTCCGGTTTCTCTTCATATTGTCTAGTGAAATCATTTATCCATCTGTTGGTTGACAAGTGGCTACAAAATTTGTTTTGAGCATACAGATACCACCAGAATTGTAGGGTTTATGCTTATTTTCTTGTGAAATTTTTGACAGTGAATCATATAACAGTTGGAAGGGATGCTACAGGTCATCTGTAGGGAAAACTAACTGTAATGTGTATAGATGAGGAAAGGTGTCTGTAGTGATAAAGGCTGCACATTGAACATGGTAGAATTAGGATTAGGACCCAAGTCTCCTTGTGTAGTAGGTTAGTAGTAGTTCCCTATTTAGAATGGAGTGTGTTACTTGAAAGCTAGTATTTTACAAGATATCTGAATACCTTTCAAAATATTTTTTTTAGAGACAATTTTTTTAATTTATTTTTTATTTATTCATTTAATTTTGATCCATTGAACCCAAATGGAGTACAGCTATTGTTTCTCTGGTTGTACACAAAGTAGAGTCACACCATCTGTGCGTTCATACATTCAAAATATTTTTACCAGGTGAGTTTCTAAGGCATTAAAAATCTTGACTCCTGGGGGAGTGGGGAAATATGTTCCTAGGGAGAAGTGGAGGAGGAGCGATTTAGTCAAGGGATACAGAGTTACAATTAGGAAGAATAAGTTATGTTCTGTTACATGTTAGGGAGGCCATAGTTAACAATAGGGTGATGCATATTTCAAAATAGCTAGAAGAAGGGATTTTGAGTGATTTCACCCATGGAGAGAGGTGAATTGAGGTGATGTATATGTTAATTACCCTAATCTGATTTCATAATATATACCTGTGTCAAAGTACTACATGTACCCCATAAATATGTATAATTATCTTGCATCAGTTTAAAAAAAGTCTTCCTGTACAACCCGGAACATAGGGTGATATTTCTCAAAGTTTGACTGCTGCAAACTTTGGTTGTGGTTGTCTACTTAAGACCTATTGATTCAAAATTTCTGTGGTGGAACCCAGGAATCACCATTTTTTATTATTATGTACACATGCTAATTGTAGAAGTTAATGGGTTTTACTGTGACATTTCCATGCATGCATATATTATTCCTTGATCCTGTCTACCCTCCCTTCTCCCCTTTCTGGTTTTCCTTGCTCTGCTCCATTCCCCCTAATCCTCTTCCCATTCCCTAATAGTCCCTCTTCTCCTTTCAGGCCATTTTTGTTGTTGTGCCACACATGAAAGAAAACATGCATTATTTGTCTTTCTGTGACTCTTATTTTGCTTAACATGATGTCCTCCAGTTCCATTTTCTTTCAAAGGCCCTGATATCATTCTTTGTGGCTGAATAATACTCCATTGTGTGTGTGTGTGTGTGTGTGTGTGTGTGTGTATGATATTTTCTTTATCCATTCATTCACTGATGTGAATAGGCTGACTCTGTCTTAGCTATTGTGAATAGTGCTACAATAAACATGGGTGTGCAGGTATTTCTTTTAAATGCTGACTTTATTTCCTTCATATATATATCCAGGAGTGGTATAACAAGATTATATGATAATTCTATTTTTAGTTTTTTAAGGAACCTCCATATTGTTTTCAATAGTGACTGTACTGATTTACAAGGAATTTCTGTTTTAACCAGAAATTCTTTCTTCATGATGAATATCCAGATCTTTGAAGGTACTTTCCTGTCCAGTTTTAAAAACCTCCTCAGATGAGATGGTTCCTTTTAGCTTTCCATACAGCCATTCTTTTTAGTTTCTTTACTATCCCAGAAAACAGTATTCATGGACAGATTCTAAGTTTATTCTGTCCCTCTGTTTTCTGATTTACTGTCAGCTAACACCCTGGCTTTATTTATACAAACCATTTTTCTTTCATCCTGTAATTGTATATTTAGGTATAAGTATAAGTTCTATTTACTCCTTTGAATTTCATCATTAGTTTGTTTGTTTTGAAGGTCTTTTGGATTCTTATCTGCCACTAGAATGATTCTCCATCTAATCAAATTATCCTCCACAAGATTAATAAACCTACCTTTTATTTTTGTTCCTATCCAATCATTAATTAAAATATGGGAGTACTACAAAGGAGTAGCACTCTATTTTGGGTGAAGTTATTTGCTCCAATCTAATCTTCTTAGTTAATTCTTGAATCCAGTTTGAATTCCTGTGTTGTTTTCTGAATAGCTAGAAACTTGTGGAGCCTTGCTGAAATCTAGATAGACTGTGAGTGTGGTGCTCTTCTTCAAAGAACCAGTTGAGTTATCCTAAGAAGGATCAGATACATCTTGCTTTGCATGTACTTACTAGATCTTAAGCATTTCTCCTTACTCTCCTGGGTTGTCGTATACTATCTCTTCAGTAGTCTGTTCTAAAATTCTGTCCAGGTAGATCAAGGTCATCATCTTTAATTTATAGAATTCATGACACAAATCTTTTAGAAAACAAAAACATACCCAAATGCAGTCTGTCTTGGTTCTCTTCTCAGGGATTCACCCAATGATCTCTAATAGTGATTGAGATGTCCTATTTGTAAAGCCCTGGTGTTCTAAGAAATATTTTCAGGCAAGGATTACTAGTTACTCTTTCTCTTGAGTAGATCCTGACAATGTTTTCTTAAAAGTTCTTGTTACCTTACTTGTTTTCTCTCTCCCTCTCTCTCTCTCTCTCTCTCTCTCTCTTTCTTTCTCTCTCTCTCTCTCTCTCTTTTTTAGCTTTATATCATTCTGTGGAAAGAATTGCAAATATAAATAATATATGTAAAAAATGAGAAATTGTTCATGCTTCTTATTTCTTATCATCAAGTGTAATACTTTCTTTATCCCAGGCTGCTTTTAAATAGAATGATAGAGGGCACATGCTCTGCAGTTGCTTTAATTTAAATCTTGGCATTCCTCTGTAGTAGGAAGGAGGAAATCTCTGATAGGATCTTCTTCACAGGAATGATTTGAGAAGTAAGTGAGATGATACAATGTAAAATGCTGAACAGTGTCTGGCACATAGTTTCAAAGTATTTTCAGTGTAATTGTGATTTGTGGGTGTGGACACATTTATCATAAGCATCTAAGTCGGCTCAAGTTGACCAAGTTTTTAGGTAGTTGAGTGGGCTTGAATCAGAAGCTAAATATCCTGCATTTAATCCATTTATACCACTAAACCAAACTCATTGATTCTTCTCTTTCAGATGGAACTAGAAGCATTACGTTCTATTTATGAAGGAGATGAAAGTTTCCGGGAATTAAGTCCAGTTTCATTTCAATATAGGGTAAGACATGGCATGAATAGGTATACTTATTGCTTTGCTAGAAAAAACCCAAAGATTGCTAGAAATGCTGATTTTTTAAAAAATTTAGTGTTTTAAATCTATTACGTCTTTGTTTTCTGAAGTAGTTAAATAAAAAATTCATTACAGTGACATTAATCATTCTTAACATTTAAAATTTAATTCAGAACTTATTTTAAACCAAGGTAACTTGTTTTTCATTGTGCCAGAACCATAAAATGTTAGAAATGGAGAAACCTTAGAATTTATATGGTCTTGCCTTCTACTAATGATTTTTTTTTTTTTTTTCCTGTGGTGCTGGGGATTGAACCCCAGGCCCTCGTGCTTCCAAAGCAAGCACTCTACCAACTGAGCTATATGAGCTATATCCCCAGCCCTGGTCTTGCCTTATTAAAGATGACTTTTCTCCATTATACCTTCTAAAGCTCCCATAGCTGATATTGATAAATATTAGGATTAAAATCCAGGTATATATTCCAGGTCTAGTGTTCTTGTTACTACCCTATGATACAGTCAAGAAGAAGTGATATTTTCCTAATTCTGCATTCTAAAATATATATGAATATTTTTGACACATATGAAACATTTTTCTTTCAAATGGAAGTAGCTCATAACTTATCAACCTAAAAGAATATCAGTGTTTTATGTTATAAATAAATATAAACAATTTATCCAAGTGATTATAAGTAGTAGTGTAATGAGAAAGGTTTTTGTAAAAGATTTATGACTATTATGCACATTGCCACCATTTAAAATAAATTATTTAAGAAATGATCTGTATATATGATTTTATTATAGACTGTCACAGGAAGTAATTTCTTCATAGTTACTTCCTTTGGATGCTGTCCTCCCTGCTTAGTGGTTCTCATTTCCTTTTTAAGTTCAACATTTTTATACTGTTTCCATGTACATGACAGCCAGGAGACTTTTTTTTTATTAGACAGTTTCTTTAATTAATGATGAAGACACTGCAGTTCTAAATATCAGACAGAATCATGGGGAAATTTTGAAAATAAACATAACACTATAAAGAAAACTTGGAAAAGTATAACACTTCTAAATAAAAATATATATATAGCTGACTTCAATGAAGGGATTTTTTTAATAGACAAAGTTAAAGAGGGAGTTATATCCTAGGCACTTCTGTTGAGTCCAACTGCCTCCCCAAACTTTATCAAGTACTGTCATCCTCCTCTTAGTAAATCGGAGGTTGAAAGTTTCCCTATACTTTGCTCTCTCCATTAGCATCATTTATTTATAGAACACTGAGCACCATATACAGAATGCTCTAAAATCTCAATCTACTCTCGCCAATCTCCTGTTTCGTTCCTCTTAAATCCATCCTATATACTATAGGATGTAATATAGTACATGTGTACTTTAGGATGGATTTAAGAGGAACGAAACAGGAGATTGGAGATAGTGTATTGACAGTCAAAGGAGATGAGTTATTAGAGTTCTGCCAGTGCCCTAGTCAAGCCTCTCAGTTCTTACACGGAATAATTTGGTAGGCTCCTAAATGACCCTGCTTCAGTTCTTCTTTCAGTGGTCCTCCAGTAGATTACTGGCTAGCTCTATGAAACACGTAAGGAGTCATCTCATTCCCTTGTTTGAAAAGGTTTCTCCATGGGATCCTTCACCTGTACAAAGAATGAGAGCTAAATTCCTTAGCTCAACACTCAAAGTTTGATGTGAAATGCCTCTCTAAACCTTCCCAGCCATTAACATGTATTAAACATAATGAATTGTTAAATATTTCCCTGAATTTTTTAATATTATGTTCTTTGATATATTCTTTATTCTTTCTCTCACCTCTTATCCATTATTCATCCGGCTTCTCCTTTAAGACCTAACTCAAGCCTCTTCTATGATATATTTGACCTATGTTTCCTATTTCTGCCCTAACTTTGAAGCAGAATTAACCATTTTCTTTTTTCTTCCTACCTTGTTCTTTCTCTTTTAAACTGTTATACAGCAAATTAGTGAGTCATCTAAATGGCTTATCTCCTTTAAAGACAGGAATGGTCATGTCTTTATATCTTCAGTGTCTAGCATAATGTGAGACATGTGGCAATTGATTCCTAAGGATACCTTTTATAAGGACTTAGTGATTGGAGAAAGCAAGTGACTTTTATCACATTTTTATTACCTCTATATTCAAAATAAGTTTAAACTGATGGCATTATTGTACACATAATCAACTTATACAGGTGTATCAATAGATGCCTACATTTATTTGGTATGATTTCTGAACCTCACCTTAGGTTGGTATCGAATATGATTGAGACTAAAGGGGATGAGGACGAAAAACTACTGGCCAGAAAGTATAGGTGAATCAAGTAATAATTTGAGGTGAAAAAAAAAATGTAATCTTACAGCTATTTAAAATAAGTATTTTTAGTGGGCTGGGGATATAACTCAGTTGGTAGAGTGCTTGCTTTGCATGCACAAGGCCCTGGGTTCAATCCCCAGCACCATTAAATAAATAGATAGATAGATAGATAGATAGATAGATAGATAGATAGATAGATAAATAGATAAATATTTTTAAAAACAAATAGAACATTGTTTTAAAAAAAGCTGCAGAGGAGATGCCCCATGGTTTTATTAGAAAACTATCATTTTGCAATAATTGATTCAGGCAAGGGTTATTAATGAAAGCTAAAACCTTGGGGTAAAAGGTTCTTGAGAAACAAGGTATTCATGCAGTTTTGTAGTATTACCCCACAAGATTGCTCAATTACAAAATGAATAGGTACCTTATCATTGAAGAGATCTGGAGAATATCACCTTAACCAAGTAATCAAATTTAGGATCAGCAATGATGATTCCAGATTTTATGTGCCTCCCTTGATGATGCCAAGAGGGTATACCACATCACCTATATAGTAGCTTTACCAAAAATGTTGAATTTGAATCTATATAGGCAACAATCAGTCCATATCTAGAACTTTATACAAGAAAACTAGCGTAGAGTCTTATTATCATAAAAGACATTTAAAAAACAGGGGAGAGTGCTGGGGACTCTTCTAAATTAAAGTAGAATAGAGACATGACAATCAAATGCAATCCATGATCCTGCAATGAATTATGCACTTGTGGGTTAGAGGTGATGTCTGTTAAAGGATACTTAAGATATGATTGGGGAAATTTAAACATGAATTATAAATTAGGTAATATTTTTGTATCAATGTTAAATTTCTTGGGTGTGATAATGGTCCTGTGGTTATAAAAGAAAATGTTCTTAGGATACTTTACCCATGTATGTTTAAAGACATTTTATTATTTTCAAACTGTTCAGCAAAAGAAAAAGGAAAAATATCACATATATTGGGAGAGTAGAAGTTGATTCTGTGATAAAAAGGGAGAAATAAAATATGGGACAAAAAGTACTTGGTAAATAAATTTCAGTGAGCATTCATTGTACTATTTCAGTTTTAAGATTAAATTTTAAAGAGAAAAAATGTTGGGCAAGCAAAAGAAACAAAAAGACATGCTTAAATTATTCAGGAATTGCTGTCAAGGCTAAGGCATTACTTTTCCTTGTCCTTTCTTTTTCTCAATTTTATATCTCATTTTCTCATTCTTAGAATTGTTTAATGTTTATCAATTTACTCATTCTTTATGCCTATTGTGATGTTGTAGTCAGAGAACTTAAGACAAAGATGAATTTCAAGTTTGTGGATTATTATTTTTGTCCCTTTTTTTTTTTTTATAGTAAAATAGAACCCAGGAGTGCTTAACTACTGAGCCAGATCCCCAGCCCTTTTTTTTTTTTTTAAATGTTTAATTTTGGGACAGGATCCCACAAAGTTGCTTTGTGCCTTGCTAAATGGCTTTGCTGGGGCTGACTTTAAGCTTGCAATCCTTCTGTCTCAGCCTCCCAAGCCCCTGGGATTACAGGCATTTGCCACTGTGGCTCCCCATTTTCTTCTTATTCCCCCACTTGATGTCTTATCTTCATTCTCAGCAAACTTGGCGAAAATAAAAAAATATTTATAACATGTGGCCTTGGTACTAG
Organism: Glaucomys volans; assembly: GCA_020662805.1. Lineage (NCBI taxonomy): Eukaryota > Metazoa > Chordata > Mammalia > Rodentia > Sciuridae > Glaucomys > Glaucomys volans. The sequence continues at coordinate 91,310 of JAJEJO010052625.1, forward strand.
AAAAGCTAATAGGCTGATTAAGAGACAGGACATGGGCATAAACTAAACCTGTTCAGGTAGACTGGGACTAAATTAAAAGTTAGACTCCCTTTATATTCTCCTTTGCCCTGCTCAGTCTTAGCCTGTACCCTTGAAATTTTCAAAATATTCCTTTGCTGATCTTTGCTGAGTATTGGAAAGAATTAATTATTTTGAAGATTATGATTTAGCACTCTGTCTTTTTATCACTTTTCACAAGCCTAAGATTTCCCTTTTCTTCAGATAGGTGAAAATGGTGATCCCAAAGCCTTCTTAATAGAGATTTCCTGGACAGAAACATATCCCCAAACACCTCCAATTATATCTATGAACGCTTTTTTTAACAACACCATGTGAGTAGTTTTGTTTTAATTGTTTTTTCATTTTACTCTGTATTTGACTTTCCTTTTAACATGTTTGTTCTGCATTGTAGATCATCAGCTGTAAAGCAGAGTATATTAGCCAAGTTACAGGAAGCCGTGGAAGTGAATCTTGGAACTGCTATGACCTATACATTGTTTGAATATGCCAAAGACAATAAAGAGCAGTTCATGGAGAATCATCATCCCATTAATTCTACAGTGAGTATGTGATGATTTTTGCAAGATTCTTTTTGTTGTTTTGGTTTTGGTCTGTTGGTGATTAACTTTTGCTCATTAATTTTTTTTTTTTTATATTGGAAGGACACTTCATCAAAACTAGAGTACTTCTCATAAAACTGAAATATTGTAGAACCTAGTTTTTTTTGTTGTTTGTTTGTTTATGATTTTGATTTTTGGAGGGCTGGGGAGTGAACCCTGGGCCTTAGTGGCATGCTAGACAAGCTCTCTATTGCTAAGCCTCATCCCAGCCCAAGAAATTGGTATTTTAAAAATTTACTTAATAAATTAAGTAGACTTTACAGAACTTAGATTATCTAAAGGATTTCTAATGTAGTACTAAAGCATGTATGAAATTGCTTTCTCCATGAGGCTTATTTTGTAAATAGCCTTGTCATAATTCAGTTTGAAGGTGTTATAGCTTTAGGAGACCTTGGTGAATTGAAAAAATAATTACTTTATTTCTAGAAAATTTTAGGAAATAATCATCTTTATGACCTGAAGCATCAAATATAAATCCTTTCTGCATCAAGTCTTGCACTAAAAGACTTTCAGTTGACACCATTAATTGAGTTTTATCCTGTGAACCATACTGTAAGCTTTTTGGCAGCAACAGCTATGTTTTCTACTTGAATGGTTATGGCTTCCACATTCTCAACAGAACACATAGAAGAAAATTGAGAGACAAATGAAGAAGCAGGAGAAAGTGGTATTTACTAAGCCCAAGGACTGAGGACCAGCCTTCCTGAGTTCAGATCCTCATTGTACCATTTATTAACTCTGTGACTTTGGGCAAGTGTTTTAATGTATCTATGTTAGTTTCTCATCAGCAAAATAGGGGTTATAACAGTGTCCATCTTATAAGATTGTAGTAAGGATCAAATGAGTGACATATGTAAACCATTTACAGCAGTGATTAACACCTAGTAAGCATTGTAAATTTTAGCTATCATAAATACTGACTATACTAATCCAGTGTTTTAAAGATTTTCTTCAGGGAACCAGGATGTTCTAGGTAGATACATGTTTAACTTTCCAAATAGTAAAAGTTAACCAAATTGTAAAACTATCTTGGAAACTTGAATCTTTAACATAATGCAGATAATCAAATCTTCCTTCTTAGGGTTTTGGTTTTCACTCTTGCACTAGTATTATGTTCTTTGATGTGAACTATGGAGTGAAATCAATAATGTGTTAAGGGTACCCAATTTAATAAATGAGTGATAATAATAGGATTCTTTCATAAGTCTAGAAATTTTCAACTCTTTTTGGATATAGCTGTATTTAGTGTAACTGATTAAGTTTTAAGGTAGGAGTCTTAAGAACTGTTTCTTCTTTTTTATTTATTTTTTTAGACATCCATAAGCAATATCATCTCTGTTGAAACTCCTAATACAGCTCCATCAAATAAGAAAAAAGACAAAAAAGAACAACTTTCTAAAGCCCAGAAACGTAAACTGGCAGACAAAACAGGTTTGTGTTATTTTTTTGTCTTTTTATAACACAGATAAACAGATTGTTTTTTAGTGTGACATGGATATTTAATATATTTAGATTTAGAAGATTATTCTCTGTTCCTTATTCTTGGAACATTTAGATCAGAGACCTCTTGGTCACAGTACAGGAATATTATAGATATTTAATAGTACTTTATCACAAGAGAGGATCATTTGAAAGTAAGGTAATTGAGAGGCAAAGCAACTACAAATGAGTCTGGAGATGAGCAACATTGAAATAGTATGGAAAAACGTGTCCCACTTATATCCTCTAGCATATTTGTACATAATATTAAAAATTGTGTGGAATAGACCTTTCTCTTGAAATGAACTCTGATAATACCATTAGATCTTAGCACATTTAATAATTTTGTTATAGTTAACTTATTTGTAAACAATAAGAAGATTTAAGAATAGAATTCCCATGTGTCCTAAACAAGAATCCCTTAGAAAAGGATTACAAACTTCAACGATAATCTTGATATCTTTATTTAACTTGGAAATTTGCAAATTGATATCAGTCTAAATTTTTCCCAGTTAGGGAAAATATGGACATTATCATGTATATACATTTATACTTAAAAACCTGTGTGCTAGTGGTGTGAGGTTACAAAATTCCCTTTACTAGAAACTGATCCTTTTATTTTGGTAAGGGCATTTAAAATTCTCTTTCTCTTGTAGGATTGGTGGTTTATATTTTATTTAATGTCTGTCTATGGCAGAATAAAAAGAAAGCAACCCTGTGTTGGTCCCCCATATTACATTTATGAAATTTTAATGGTTTGCAAAATAAAAATCTAGGAATCTGTTACACCTCATGTCAAAGCAGCATTAAAATATAATATTAACTGTTATGGTCTGTTTTCTAGAAATTTGATTACTATCTTTTTGTAATGTTTTAGCATCTGTGTCAGTTACCTGTTACTTTTGTGTAGAATGACCTATGATCTTTTTTTTTCATTAATATCTTCCAACCTTCATCTCTTTGATGATACTCATCTAAATTAGTTGTTTTCTTCTTATAATGGCAGTATAGAAGTTAGTGATTTGAAGCTTTAGTTCCTAATAAAATGTTAATAGGACACAGCACTGTGGCTAAGATTTAGTTAACCAAAATTAGTGATCTTCCACTGTGCACCTCATAACCAACAACCAATAGGATATGATTCAATTATCTTTTATTGACATGAAAGAGAAAAGAAGCATTAGCATCTAAAATTGAGCTCCGATAATATTGCTTATTTCCTATAAGAATTCTGGGGTTAGGGGGTGTGATTGTAGCTCAGTGGTAGAGCACTTGCCTAGCACATGTGAGGCACTAGGTTTGATCCTCAGCACCACATAAAATGATTGTGTCCATCTACAACTTAAAAAAAATATTAAAAAGAAAACGAATCCTGGGATTGGTTTCTTTTTCCCTTACTGTAAAATTAATACAAGTTGAATGTCCCTCATTCAAAATGCTTGGGACCAGAAACATTCTAATTTTGGAATATTTGCATAGTTACTAGTTGCAACTCTATTCTAAAAATCCACAATCTGAAATGCTCCAAAATCTAAAACTACTCAAATAGTTTCAAATGTTGGAGCATTTTGAATTTCAGATTTTTGGTTATGTATTCTTAATCAGTATTGTTTTTTAGTCTAGATTTTGATGACTTCATGAGTCATACGTAGAGCATACTTGAAACATAAAAGAAATCAAGCCATTTGAAAGAATTTTTAAATAGTATAGATTTTTGTAAACTTGAATATTCTTTTAAAAGAATGAAAGCAGTTTATAAACTATAAATTCTTCTTTAAGTTCTTATGAACTGGTTTTCAAGCGTTCTCAATAGAGTAAAACCCTCTTTGAAGAATTATTTAGATAATACTTTATCAGAGCATAGCCAATTTTACATAAATTAACTAGGCTCTTCTTAGACTTGAAGTCACACATTTTCTTATGAGAACTCGGGTGTTGTCCTAACTTCCTGGTATGAAACACTCACTCATGAAACAGTGAACTAGCAGACTTTATATAAAGAAGAATTGTGCAATTCAAAGAAACCAATAAATAGCTCCCAACCCACCTACTTATTTTTTCCTTGATAGAGTTTGTCTTGAATAGAAATAAATGTAAAAAAGAGATATACATTAAATACTTTGCAACTATTCCCAGGAAAATGGTGCTTTCAACTCACAAAGATGATAAACTTTTTTCCGACTTAGTAATGTGTGATTTAAACTTTTAATCTATTTGCTATATATAATGTACAAAATCATATTTGTTAGAAAATTTGAAACTATGTGATGAGTCTTAGAAATAAAATTATTCTGTTTTATCCTCCAGATCACAAAGGGGAACTTCCTCGAGGCTGGAACTGGGTTGATGTCGTGAAGGTATATAATATTTATGTTCTCATCTTCAAAATTGTTATAATCATTGCCATCAATTAATAAAATTTATGTTTTCCATTCCCCCCCTCCACCACCTTTGGAATTTCCTGGGATGTCTGTTTACCCTACATTCAGCATGTAAGTATTTGAAATATCCTTCACATTCTTGGCTTCTAATATCCTGAGTGTTAGATTTTCTTTTCTTTTTTTGGGGGGGTGGGGGTACTCGGGATTGAACTCAGGGGCACTCACCACTGAGCCAATTCCCCACCCCTATTTTGTATTTTATTTGGAGGCAGAGTCTCACTGAGTTGCTTAGCACCTTGCTGTTGCTGAGGCTGGCTTTGAAGTGCAATCCTCCTGCCTCAGCCCCCTGCTGGGATTACTGGCATGCACCACTGCACCAGGCTAGATTTTCTTAAGTAGTGCAAAATCTATAGATATAAGTTATCACTACAAAAAGCATGGCTGTTTACATAAGTTTATCTCAAGAATAGGCATGCTTAAATATGACTCTAAATTATGGATAATATGGAAACTGAAGAAAATCTGTCATGGAAAGGAATGCTTCAGTTTTTTAGTAGAAATCACTTTAGTTTATTTTTAAGGACAGACTTAAAAAAAAGATTTTCTGGATTTGTTGTTTAAAATTGTTTACATTCTATTTTTAATTTTTATGCTAACCTCTCTCAAATTTATCTTGTACAATCTTGCTTCAAATATGTTAAATGATATTTAACACAGTAAATTAGTTATCTTTGTAGGATTTCATGAAATAAGTTTTGCATAGCAATTAGTGCCACAATTGCTATAAGTATTTAAGAGTATAGATTAGGGTTTTAGTGAGGACCTACAAATATGAATAAATTACAAGCAGCATATTCATATTTTAAAATTAGTTATTTGGTCCATGAAATGTATTTTCTATAGAAATCATTTAAAATAATCTTTGTATGTCTAGATGTATTAAAAAAAAAACTATCTGAGTAGGGAGCCATGACGTGCAAACGGAATAAAGATACACAGTATTTCTTCCCCCCTTCCTGGGCAAGAGGCCGGCCCCATAGACATTCCTATTAGGATGAAGCTACAGTCACATTGTCTCATTACCTTTCCTCTGATGCTTGAGGGATACTTCATATTGTCCTACAGGTACTCTAATGTACCTCACCGTCTGAACACATTCTCTCCTCAACATGGTCTGTGTTCCAGAATGATCTGGTTTCTCAGTCAGATGCTGCTTTCCTAGTGCAGCAGATCTGAGCTGAAAGTGAGAAGAAAAATAATCGGATTGATCTAAAAGGGGAGTGATAGTGTTCCTCCTTCCCTAGTTCCAAAAGTTGTTTTCAAGACAGTCCCTGATAATATAAATAAAATATTAAAAAAAAGTGAAAGTCAAATAATATAACAATCTTGGGAGGTGGGAAAATAATATTTTTATTGATGCATTATGATTATATATAATGATGGGATTCATTGCAATATATTTGTAAATGCCCATAACATAATTTGATCAGTTTCATTCCATAGTACCTCTTCCTGGGAAAATATATTTTTGAGCCAATTACCTACTAGACACAGTTTGTTCCCAGAATCTATTACCCTTAGCCAGTGGTTTACAAGTGTGATCTTTAGACCTGTGAGGTTCCTGAGACCATATCAGGTGGTATGCAAGGTCAAAACTATTTGCATCACAACTCCAAGATGTTGTTTGATTTCTTTTCTCCTCAGTGTACAATAGCATTTGGAGCATCTGCACAAGCTGTGGTTGATGCCTTTACTAACACTCTGTTAAGGCACTAACAGAATGTGCTTTTCATATTCTCGTATTTTCCAAAAATTTCTAAGGTAGCAGGTTTGGAATCTAACAGTGTTCTTTATTAACTGGGTTGTTGTTGGTACTTCTGTGTCTTGTCTTTCATGGCACCTGCTTTACTGTAGAAGCAGATTTGTGAGACTCTCCAACTGTCTTCTACTGATCTAGATAATAAAGAGATTTGTAAAAATGTAAAACCAGCCCCATTCTTCAACATTAAGTTTGGTTTGTTTTAGAAACTAGTTTTATTTCCTTAAAAAGTGTTACTGGGTTATCATATAGTGGGTTTATTTTTATTTTTACATGAATGAAAAACTTCTCAGTTTTAATTTCAAATGCAACCCACATTTTTTAAAAAAGAAGAAAAAAAATAGCTTTTTAGGGGCCTCAGTGATTATGTGAAGAGTTTCAAAGTGTTGAAAATCACTACTCTTAGAAGTTTCTCCTTTTCACATCTTCCCATATTCTCAGGAGTTATTGGGTGCATTGCTGTTTTTCAATGACTGGGTAGTTATTCTAATCAAAATTATCACTATATTGATTGAGAATTTTCTGTGCATCATTCCCAAATTTATCAACTCCTGCCAGAAATGTATTAGAAAAGAATTATAATTTTAGATATTTTAATGATGTTTTCCAAACTATACTTTAAGAATTTTTTTTTAAATGTCAACTCTTTTATTAAGTAGTTTTGGAATTTTGTTTATCTATTTTGAGAATTTTTTTCTGTTGGGCTGAGGTTGCAGCTCAGTGGTAGAGCTTGGGCAAGCCCATGAGCACCGCCAAAAAAATCCCAAGCATTTATTGTCTTTATAGAAAACAAAAACAGGATGTCATTTGTTTTATAAATGACACCTTTCTATTTGTATAATCTTTGTTTTAGTTTATTTCCACTTATTCTGTTGAGATTTTCATTAAAGATACTTTCATTAAAGATATTTTTTAAAAATATATTTTTAGTTGTAGATGGATACAATAACTTTGTTTATTCAGTTTATTGTTTATTTTTTTTAATGTGGTGCTGAGGATCCAACCCTGTACATCAGGCGTGCCAGGCAAGCGCTCTGTGATACTGAGCCACAACCCCAGCCTGAGGATGTGTTTTTAAACCTCTCTGAAGTAGTTAAGCCTATGATAAAAATCATAGATAATTTAAAATTCAAGTTACTTGTACTTTATTGCCTGTTTGTTTGAAACTGAATAGAAATAATAACTGATATACTATGATTGCTTAAACTTGTTGCATATTTCTTTTTTATCTTTTTTTTTTTTAATAGTTAAGCAAAACTGGCTCTAAAGATGATGAATAGCACTTGGAATTTGAGACAAGGAAAAAACATCCTTTAAAAAAGTAAACTGAGTTCAACATCTTTCATTAACTATTTTCTGGTATTGCGGTGACTTTTTATAAAATGCAGGGGTTTTGTATGTTTCTTACATTAAAAAATGTTGTCAGTGGAAAGTTCATGAAGAGATCTGGTTGTATTACATTATTTTCACAAACTTGCCTTAATAAAAGGTGAAAATGTTACCGTTTAGTATACTTTATGAAGCCTATTGAGCTTTATAAATGGACACATATGGGAAATAATAATCAGTGTTAATTTATATGATTTTATTGTAGTAGATATGAGCCCTTTTCAAACTGTCATCCCAATAGAGCAGAATTTTGCGTGTACAGTTATTCCATAGCATTATCCATGTTAATAGGCTTCCCATCTTAAAGTCTTCATCTCTTCTTTTGCTTAATCACTGAAGCATAAATTGCTTCAGAGAAATTTAAATACCAGTATTTGAACTTTTTATGAAACTCTTTGTAGTTCCTTTTTATTTTTCAATGATGAACTGTTTCCCTTTAATAAATTGATAATCTATTTATACTTTTCTCTTGATTTGGGTCAGGGGTTTGATCATGGGAACTTTCAATGATATATGTAATAGGAGAATATAAAAACAAACCTGCCAAATACATTAGAAAGCATTTGAATAAATGCTGCCTCTTATTTAAAACATTTCTCTTTGCTGCATATACTAGGATGGGAATAAAAGATGCCTTAATATTTAATTTTTGTACTGTTGGAGACAATGATTTTAATAAATCCCTATTTATCTGCTGTTTTGGTGTTTTAGTTGTTGGACAACTGAAGTCTTTAAGTGGGTTCAACATAAAACCGCATTACACGTCTGGTTATTTTTATAGTGTCTTCAAATATTCAAATATATTTCTCAACCTCTGCATCTTTTTAATAATATACATAGAAGTCTTTCAAATGCTGAACTGTTACACATCCTTGATTTTTGTAAATCATTAGTAGAGGAAACTATTGCTATAGTTTTACTAGGAGAAGTTATTGGTGTTATATGTGATTTACAGTGATTTCGTATATGCTCCCCAGCTTTAAGTACACTTAGGACTACTGCTGTATATCTGAACGGGTGGTTTGTTAGTATGTGAAGTTATTCTGCAGGTTTAAAGAATAATCAACTTCTAAAGAAATTACTGTAGCATAAGAGCAATTTGAGATGTTTCCATGATTTTTACCAAGTTAACTTTGGCATCAGTTAAATCATTTGAAGTATGAAGTAAGTATAATTATAGTGAGTTTAATCTCATTTCAGAAGTGGAATCACATTTGTTTCTTGAATTAATATCAAAATTGAGGACCACTAGAATTTGACAACTTTGTTTTCAGGGTTGTATATGTGTAGTTTTTGTTGTTGAGTAGATTTGTTTGCTCATTTAAAAACATTTGGTAGTGGAAAAAATATTTTGTTTTGCTTTGAAGGTTCTGAAATTTTTCATGCTTATTGTGGTTCATAGATTACAAAGAATAATGCTAGTTAAATGCCAATGAACTCTTTTTACTCTTTTTATATGAAATGTACAAATTTCTGGGGGTGATGGTGGCAGTGGTGCCTCTTATTACCTTATGTAACACTTGAACATTTTCATCAATATAGCCATCATCTGTGTAACACTCCCAGTATATTTTCTCAAAGTCTGTTTACTTAAAAATGTGTGGAATGACATAACTAATAAGCAATAAAGTCTGAAATACAATGACTTTTCTACATGTTTTATTTCACATCACTTCAGAGAGAATTGTTGATTTTATAAATCTGCATAGCCTTATGGTATGAGCTATACCCTCTATTGTAAATTATGCAAATTATTGAATTAAAAAATGTTTTCAGGGCTGGGGTTGCAGCCCACTGTTAGAGCACTTACCTAGCATACACAAGGCACTAGGTTTAATCTCATTACTACAAAAAAGGTTTTCAGATGAACTCAGGAAAGTTTTACCCACAGTCAAAAACATATTAAAGGGAGTTGCAAACTGAAAGTTAAGGACAGTTTTAGTTTTCACAGCATCAGGGTCCAGAAGATTGGAGATGAAGTCCAGGATCACCCAGGGTTGTCCACATAGACATGGCGTATGTACACTCAACGAGCACTGACTGTACTTGTGGCTGAGTTCCCTCTCCTAGTGAAAACTCAAGAAGTTATTCCAGTCTTGAACTCTGATTCTACATGGAGAGGTAAAATATAACTACACACATAAATATATATTCCTCCCCATATGGATGCCCCCCCCAAAAAAAACCTCAAACCAAGATTTTACTTTAAAGTAGTATCAACTGGCACAAAAGAACACATATCTGCTCTTGAAAAAGAAACTACTTTCAACCTAAAGAAGTCCCACATAGGCACTCACTCAAGGTCATATAATTCATAAGCAGGACAGCATGAGATCCTGCAAAGCAACATAAAACAAACTCTAGATGAGTCAGAGCCTCAAGGATATATTAACATTATCGAGACTCTTAAACATTTTAAGTAAGGAACAGAAAACTATTAAAAATCATCAAGCATATTAGAAAAAAAAACAAACAGGACTTGTCAAAATGAAAAATAGGATAATTGAAATTTAAGTTACAGGTGCAAACAAGTATTATTTACATGAGTTTTGCGTATATGAAGAGCTGAAGAGACCAATTAAGAGGCAATAAATAAATAATAGCTTTAATTTATTGCTGATGAGAACCAAAAATAAGGAAATTGCTTTCATTTTCCCACCATTTCTAGAGGAATCATTTGCTTAAATCTACCTTCTAAAATAAATTGTCTTAATAGACTGATGGTGGTGATAAAATAGGAAACGTTTCCACCCCTGCCCAATTTTCATTTTGTTACTGCTGGCATCTGGGAGGTTGGAAGTTATCTTGAATGTTTTTCTGCAGCCTTCTTGGGTTATATATCCTTTTTGGTACCTTTCTCAAGACTTGGGCCAATTGAGAAATTATTCTTTCTTTTTTTTCTTTTCGGTGCTGGGGATTGAACCCAGGGCCTTATTCTTGCAAGTGGGGATCTATTCTTGATATTTTAAGCAACAAACCATCACTGAACTCCTTTCTTTCTCCTTTCATTAATAAAACGGATTGCAACTTAGAAAAGGAGGACATTGTCCATGGAGTAGGGGAGATGCAGATTAATAATGTTTGTAATGAGAAATTTACCTTGTGGCTGAGGGTGTGGCTTAGTGAAGCCCCACATTCAATCCTTGCACCCAAAAACAAAAATTCAGAAGGAAAAAATGAGCCTTAAAGTTGTAATATGAGTTTGTAGAGTACAGGAGACAAGGAGGAAGGAGGTGGGTGTGGTGAGCCTTAACTGTGCCTAACTGAAGAATTTCCTTTTAAAGTACTCTAGCACTTCATTCTGCTACTGCATCGTGAAGCTGAAGGGCATGTGTTTGTTTTTACAGAGGACAGTAGGCATTCTGAGTCCCTAGTGGTCAGTCTCATCTGTGAAGGAACACAGTGAAACTTGGACCCCTGTAGCCTGCGGAGACTTTCATCTCTCTAAGGCTTCTTCAGTGAAAGCACACACTTGAAATGCTGCATTCTTGTCACTGTTTTTTTTGTATACTTAAAAATCACATTTTTTTCAACTATCTCCCTAATAGTATGAATTTTTAAAACATAAAAGTGAAATTAAAAACTGTTTAACATCCCCCTACACACACCTTTTCTGTTTTTGGAAGATCATTCAATCTAAAGTTTTTCAGTTTGCCATTCACTTAAAAGTCAAATACTCCTTACCTTCCAGGGGCAGCTCAAAAGGTGAATTTTAAATTGATGTTAGTTCTTTTGTTTAAAATCCCCATGATAACTGAGAAGTCATGGAGTTTTAAGGTAATAAGAATGTCCATCTGCTAAAAGAAATGCCTTATTCCCACAACATGCTGACAAGTGCCATCTGCTCAGTTTGTGAGTTTCTATGTCTTTCTCTCATAAGTTTTAAAAATGCCTTAAGTTTTTATTAAAGTCATATGCAAGTTTTAGAAGTCAAGTAGTTCCACAAGTTTAGTGTAAAAATATTCCCTTCCCTGCCACACCCCTCTTATCCCAATTTGCACCCAGGTAGGTAACTACTTTCAGCCAGTTTTTGCTTAGACTCACCTATCAGAGCCTGGAAGGTAGCCTACAGCTGGGTGTGACCTCATCTGTCAGTGTTCCTGCCTGGTAGCCCTTGTTCTAGCTATTTTCTGATCATGAAATACTGCCCCTGGTAACCACATGGTTAACACCTTCAGATTTTGGTCTTTGTTTTTTACTGTGAGGTGGAAAACCTTGCAGAGGCTTTTGAGCAGAGTGGTGAGGCCATCTGACTTATGTTTGATTGGTTTATTCTGCCTTCCATGTTCAGAATA
>JAJEJO010052628.1:0-101579 GCA_020662805.1 Glaucomys volans
TCCCAAGCAAACACAAGGGATGAGAGTGGGAGGTATATTTAGACAGAGGGAACCATATATGTAGTGGCACAGTTGAGAAAGGCTGCCATAATGGGTTTAGGAAACAGCAAAGAAGCATAGAGTTCACAAGATAATGTTGTGATGTACCAAAGAAAGGCAAATGCAAAACTAATTCAAGAATGTAAAGTACTTCAGAGATCTTGCTGGTAAGTATAGCTTTCATTGTGAGAGTAAAATGACTTTAGCAGAGAATTCAAATGAGTGTGTGTGTCTGTCGGTCTGTCTTAAGATGACAAGAATGGAGCAAAGAGCCCAATGGTAGGGACTCTGGTCATAAACTTGAATTATAGATCAGGGAGATGAAGAGTGCCTGGGCTAGAAGTAATGAGATGGAAAGGTGGGATTTTTTTTTCCCTCCAAAAACTATTGGCATTAGGATGTCTATCAATTTCTAGAATAAAAGGAAATAGGCCCAAAGAATTCTCTTCAAAATAAGTCTTCTGAACAGAGTACAAACCAGTCCTCTTACTTTATAGGCATAGTTAAAATCTATGGAGCTTAGAAAGATTAAAGTCACGTAATTAATAGTGGAAGAATAATAGTAGTCACCTTTTATCCATGGGCTCCTAACCACACGCTTAGCATCCTTTAATACATTTGACCCTCATAACTTTTCAGGGCAAATACAAAGTTACTCTAAGCTACATTCAACAGATGAGGAAGCTGAAGTCAGTAACTTGGTGAAGTATGCACAGGTAATCAGTGACAGAGCTGGAATTCAAAACTACAGCTCTCTGATCCCCCAGAGCTTATGCAGTTTTTATATGCTATATGCTGAGATTGAAACCTTGACATTCTTACTTCCCACCCCATGCTCTTTTCACTAGTCATTGCTGCCTTTATCCTCTGTTAAATGTTTTTCAAGCCTCATTGGGCAGACAATCCTGTTTGATTACCTGCTGTACTAAAATCCCCTAAAGTAGCATATGTTGTGGATTCATCGTCTACCAAAAAAAATAAGAAAAATATGACGGTCTTTTTTTTTTTTTTAAAAGTTGGCAATGTTATGCTGAAATAAAGTACAAAAACAAAAATAATATTCAGAACACAGAAAACATATAACCAGAAACATAGAAAATCAAAACTTTGTATGAGTATACGTATAGAGAAAGAGCCAGTGTTATTCATCACTTTTCTGTGCCAGAAGCTTTAAATGTATTATTTCGCTGTAGAAAACTGACTTGCAGAGGTGAAATTACTTGCTCAGTGCCACACAAATCCTAAATGGATGAGCCAGAAATTAAGTGCCACTTTCTCTGACACCAAACTCAGGCTGATAATCACTATGTATTACTGGTTAGTACAGATTTAAGTCAGTTCCATGGAAGCAGCTCTCAAACAAACAAAACCCTGTGATTTGTAGTGGTTGCCAATTTCCAATTTGTGTAGGGCATAAATAGTGGCACAATGGTGGATTTCAGGCTGCCAGCATGACATCACTGGGGGCAGGGTTGAGAGGAGATACGTGTGCTCCCCTCTGGAGATCCTCCAGGGCACAACTGTACATGGATGAAGACACATCCAAGCAATATTTCAGAGGCAAAGTGGCAGAGAATTGGGGTAATTTCTGCCGAAGGAAGGCATATGGATTGAAGGCTAGAGTACAGATTAGTTTAGTTACATCCAAAGAAGTCAGATAGATTGAGCTAACTGGTTAGATCAAGTGGAAAGATTGATTTAGGATTTACTGGGCAGCTACTTCCTTAAAATAAGCATTCTTGAGCACTGGCAATTTTCTTAAAAAGGACATAAGTAATGACTTATTTTATCTGAAACTTTTTCCAGGCACTTGCTTTAGTGAACACTAAAACTTAAAAAAATTTAAAAATACTTAAATGACTGGAATCAAACCTAGACGAATCAAAAAGACGATCCCAATATGAATTCCTGGTGTTTTGTAGGTTTTTCATTCTTTTATGGCAAGGATAACAGTGGATGGATGAAGGGGATATATTGATGGAAAATGAGCCTTAGGAAAAATGGAGCAAAAAAACTCAAAAAGAGTTACTTAGGGCTTACCTTCAAAACCCACTTGTTCTGTCAGGCTGAGTGTACTTATATTGACCTTGTGTTCGGAGGAAATAACTATATTTGCAAACATCTCAAAATGTTTCTTTTGTCAATGTAGTTCACAAATTTTTATGTATAAAACAATAACAATGCTTCCTTTATTCTCCACAGAAAAGAGGGAGGAGAAAAAAGGTAAGCTGGTACCCGCAAAATATGCTTGCTTTTAGTCTGAGCCAAAATCTAGCCCTTTAAAAGACGGTAGAATAAAAATAAAATTAGAATTCCCAACTGCAAAGTATTTCTGTTTCTTCCTCCCTGTGCTAAACAAAAGGTTCTGATTTGTGCACTCCGTATGGAAATGCATATGAATAAGATAAAATATAAAAATCAATAAAAATAATATAAGAAAAATGGATTTTCTATCTGTTGCTTTTGTATACTGCTTGGTAAATGGCTCCCTGACCCTGTGATTCTGAGGTACTATCAAACAGAATGCTCACCTGGTTCCTTGCAGCAGGGGTAGATGTGTAACTGCCTGGCCAGTCATGGTTCTGGATCCTTTTGCTCCTGGTAAATTGCTTGAGAAATGGGCAGAGTCAGTCAAATTGTATTCATGAATGAGAAAATCTTTCTTTCTTAAGGATTTCAATTTCTGTGGGTGTCAGTTAAGGTTGGTTGGTAATAATCTTTTCAGTGTGGAAGAAGTTGAGCTCCAGGAGAGGAAGTTGAAAACAGTCAAAGATGAGCAGAATCATGTAAAGCTAAGATAAGGGAAAACAAAGATCTTTGACAGCTTTGCTCAAATGCCTGGGTCCTGTTAGGCCTAATACATATTTTTGGAATTCCCTGTCTTTGAAACCAATAAGTCACCTCTCTTTTTCTTCCCTTTTGGTTAAGATAGCTAGAATTGGGTATCTGTTACTTTCAGCTGAAAGCATCCTAACCATTACCAAAACCATAGTAAAAACATCTTTACTTGATGGTAGATTCCTGCTGCCTGGCTGAGATTATATAAACAATGTCTCCCTAATTTAAAATAAAAACAAAACCTAAGGCAGGGTACAAGGGATGACAAAACACTGAGAACAGAACTCTTTTCTTGGCCTGTATTCTAACATAGGCTAATTTATTCTATTTTGTTTTTCTGATCTATGACTAACCTCTCTTTGGATGTCTCTTTTGTTCATTGGTACACATACCACAATACACTTTTTCCTAATGCCTTCATTCATAAATTATCAGGGCCCTATTATTTAACTGAACAGGCTAAGTCTTCACCAATAGGCAAAAGGCAAGGTATTAAGTTGGAAAAGAAAAAAGGGATGTTGATTATTTCATCCTGGAAGGACAAATCAGCACAAAAAATTCTTTGTATCTTAAATTTCATAGCAGGAATTGGTATGAATGGGAATAGCCACCTCAAAATGGAGCAATTGGGGATTTTTTTTAGTCTTTCTGGGAATATCCCAGAACTAGGAGGTAGTCAGAGGGAAGAAATGAGAATAGAAGATGATTTAACTTTGAATGGGGAAATGAGTTAAGTGAGTAAGGTCTACCCTCCCAGTCAGGCTAGATTGTATGAGCCCACTTTGTACACCCTTCCCCTTGGTATTAATTTGCCTTTACAGACTAAATTTAGCATTCCTTTCCTCGTTGTCTCAAAATTTTTCTCAGCCCTGAAAAACCCAAGGAATACACTGGAACATGCCCTCTTTTGAAATGTCCTTGAGTCTAGTAAAATTAATTGATAATTATACTCTTTGGAGATTCTCTTCTAATTGGTTATATTAACTACTCTTGGACAGAATGTTTTACTTTATTACTTGGATGCCATTCTATGTAACAAGACAAATCATTTTCCTTAACAGGTGTATCAATTAACTACTTTTAACAAAATTTTAAAACCAGAAGCATTGGTCAAAAATCATTTAATCTACCTCCCTGCCAGCTAGAACACATCACAGATTCTGTTAATTTCAATAAAAGCACATACGTGTTTATAAATCTTTGTATGTATTGGCTTATATAACTGTTTTAATATGTATTACATTTTCTCACAAGCTTTTCACCTTGAGGTGAAATTATTAAGTGAATTTCTTGCCCTTACCAAAAAAAAAGTAAACATATTAAACACCTCCACGTAATGTTAAAATGCCGGACATTAAATTAAATTCAATATTTGTTCTATAGCAGTGTTAGCTGAATAGGTTATGAATCATCTATGTTTGTGGAATACATTGCTTTAGAATTATAATTTTGCCAAATTCACCCAGTAAAGAACAAAGTATAAAGAACATTGAGGCTTAAAATCTTTAATACAGAACTAAGTCTGTAGACTTTGCAATATTGGTACTGCATTCATAATCTTGCCTTAGTGAAATGTTATACAGAACATTATTCAGAGTGTTTGCTCTGAAAAGAGTTTGGATAAATGCACTATATTTGAAGTTGATTAATGCTGTCTGATATGCATCCAGATATTTTATTATCCTTAGAATTTGACTTAAAAGTTACAGGGTGTCTTGTATATTTGCTCTAATTGAAAGAGGTACATTTGCATTTAAACAAGAATGATACCCAAAGCTATCTGAAGTTTGGTTAAGTCTTGGCTCCTGGGACCTTGTGACCTCATCTGTCCTATGAGGTGGTTAGTCTGCCTCAGTGGTTTGTCTAACCATGCTGAAAAGACTTAGAGTCTCCACGGAAGGAAGGGAAACTTAAGCTACTTACCAAAATTCAGCCCAAACAGTTCCACCTCTATTTGGTTGTTAATTACTTTGCACAACAATTTATTTATTCGTTCACGTATTCGTGAATTCATGAATCAAATAGTGTTAAGTGCCTACAATGTATCGTCTGTTCTAGACATACAATAGAAACTAAAACAGGCATAAATCTCAGCCTTCATTTAATTTTCATCCTAGTAAAGAGATAGACAAAATGAAAATATATGTTAAATATGTATGTTTACATATATATCCATTCTATGGAGATAAGTGATCAGGAAAGGGAGATAAGGAATACTGGGACTAGGGGTTGACTGAAATTTCAATAGTGTTCATGAAAGGCTTAAATTATAAGGTAACATTTGAGCAAACACCTCAAAAGTAGTGATGGAGTGATCTACTCTAATAGCGCAAGGGTGGGGAGAGAGTTCCAAAGAGTGGAAACAGCAAATTCAAAGGTCCCAAGATGGGAGTTTGCCAGAAATATTTAGGAAGAATGAGGAGACCACTATGATTTGAATGGATGGAATAAAGGCAAATTAAGAAACTAGACTTCAAAGCAAGCCTCTATTAGATGCAAAGGGGTTACTTTTAAATAAAGACTGAAAACTGTTCATTAACTTACTTGCAAGGCTCTGAAAAACATTACAATTCTGAGATTCTTACTTATATTATGTGACCCATGAGTCTTGATTCAGTGTTATCAATCATTTTTCCTAGTTAATGACAATTCTTTAGGAATTACATGTTTATTCAAGAATTTGTTCTTAATACTTTCTTCTAAACCTGACTATCTTACTTATTTTAGAGCAAAACAGTGGATTACCAGGCCCTAGTCAACTTAATATGACCTTCTAGAAGTCCATTATATCCATGGTATTTTATTTACTTTAGAAAATCAAATATACTTTGTTTTTTTATTTTTATAGTCATTATTTGTCCACCAAATATTCAAGAATGTAATTTTTGGAGCTATGACTAGGGTTGGTATGATATGAAAAGGCAAATAGAGATTAAGTCTAGGGAACATCTTGAAAATACTAAAATTTAAATTTCTTGTAAGGTATCAACATTTTGAATAAGCATACTCTGAGTCATTTTCTCCACTTTCTCAAAACTACTAGCGCTACTTATTTCAGCTGAAAGTTGAAAGTATATAGTGACCTTTAAAGAGAAACTTTCAAGTTGTGGGGATAATCCCTGACTGTTAGACTATTTGATTAAATTTTATGCACCTACTGAAAGCACTAATGAATTATGAGTTTTTAACCCACTAAGAGTTTTTGACATTCATTCTATGTAGGTTTCAAAGTCAAATATCTCAACTAGATTCCTTCTCCATTCCTCATGTCTGAGACAGGAAGGAAAGTGACTAAGTGGGTTTTTAGTTTAACTGAAATAGCTAGGCATGTTCTTTCGTAGCCAGCCAATGAACAGTCTGTAGTCTGAAATAAGAACCTAATATTTACCATAGACTTTGAAAATGTTTGTCCTTCTGAACTCCAGTTATTTAACTTTATTATCAAGAATTATTGAACATGTTAGTTGACAATATCACCATTAAAAATTTAAATTAATCAATAAAATTCAATGGACTATTTCTTAGAAATAAAGATAGTCAGGTGTCCTTCAGTTCATATCTAGGGTGATTTTGGAACTAATTTACATTAAAAAAACTTTGAGATCCAGAAACAAAATAGTTTTACCTAACATATATGAAATATTTGTGTCTTCTTAATTATATTATCCTAGGCTTAATGTTAATTCTACTTAGCCTTTCATTTTGATCTTTGTTATCAGTACATCTTTATCACCGGCCCTTGCCTAGTCGCTTAGAACCCTAATTCAAGCTTCTTTTCCTTTTGTTGGTCTTTTGTTTTTATTTTTGATAGCAAATAGTTTTTGCCACTCTTTTCTTCCTGCAAAGTGTTTCTTCCCCTTATGCTGATTGCATATCCCTTATCTAAAATGCTTGAGACCAGAAGTGTTTTGGATTTTGGATATTTTTGGATTGGGAAGATTTGCATATAGATAATGAGCTATCTTGAAGATGAGACCCAAGGACAAACATGAAATTCATTTGTGATTTATATATATGTAACATATATAAAATATATGTACATATCACATAGCCTGAAGTTTATGAAATATTTCTAGTGCATCTCTGTTTGACTTTGACCCATCTCCTGAGGTCAGATGTGGAATTTTCTACTTTTGGTGTCATGTCACACTCAAAAAGTTTCACATCTGGGCATTTAGGTTTTGGGATTTTCAGATCACAACCTGAATTTCAAAGTTCTCATTATGGCGTCAAGCACTTGATTCATTTATCTATTTCTAAGCTTTAGTCTGTCCAGTTCAATCATTGAAGACTCAGTAGAAACCCCTTTCATCTTCTCATATTACTACCCCTTCTGAATTTAAGTTTATTTGAGGCTCTACATTCTATAAAGAATTTTTGCTCAATATCTCCCATTTAGTCACAGATATTTATGGTGTGTCCAATCTATTTGCAAATTTGTTGAATGCTCTTAATTAATTTAATACAGGGCAAATAGTCCTGGCTTGAGTCTTGGGAGTAGGATACTGAATTCTGATCTTTATAGGCCCTAAGTAGGAAACTTGTCTTTTGTACCATGTCACTGCTTTGAGCATACTGTGCAGATTGATGATGAATTCTTTTATACTTAAAATGCAAAGCTCTTCTCATGTTCCAGGTAACATGAACTATTTTTTCCCCTGGCTAAGCATTATTCATTTTACCTCCTGCAGTAAGAAGTACCCATCAGGATGCTCTGATGCATGACCAAACTGTCTGATAAATATCACTGGAATACTATGTATTCTCGATTGTAACAAAAGTGATAAGGATGCAGATGCAGCTAGAAACCCTTTTCCTCTTAAGAACTGGGTAAGGTGGATAACACTCCCCTACACTAGATTCTGAAAGACAGACTCTCTTCACTACATTACTTTGTGGAATGTACATTCTTTTTATTTCTGACTCTGAGCTCTTATTCTGTATTTTGTTGTTGTTGTTGCTTTTTGTTTTTTCAGTTTAGAAATGCTCTCATCATCTTAAATGTATTGTACCTGAAGACAATGATGAGAATAGTGGGTAGGAATTCTGTTCTACAGTCAGAGTGCCTGGGGTAGAATCTTGGCATTACCATTACTATGAATCATGGTGTGACATTGAGAAAGTTGTTTCAGGTCTCTGGGTTTCAGTTTAAGTAAAATTAAGTTGGTAATGGTACCTGTCTAATAGAATATTTTAAGTGTGGGTATTATATCCACTAATTCATATAAATTGCTTAGGATTATCTAACATATAGTAAGTGTTTAATGAAAATTGCTCAGAAACTAATTAAAATAGATATAAAGGCCTTTGACCATTTTCAAACTCATGCTTGCCTGCTTTGATCATTGTCCCTTATTCTGTTCTCAGCATCCTGCCCAAGTCCTCTGCCAAATTCCTATTTTTTTTTTTTATTATTCAACTTAATACAGAGCTGTTCCTAGCTGTATATGACCAACAGAATTTGGAATTATTGTTCCAAGTGACTTATTGAGGCAATTTCCTAAACTAGGGACACGTTCCTCTTTAAAAGGATTTCTGGAAACAACTGAGTAAACAGCTGGACATGTATAATACATGTATGTACATATAGTCAGTTGCTTCTAGAATTCTTTATGTGTAATATCAATAATTTATATAACATTTTGATCCAGTTTAGCTACACACCTTTGAAAGTGATGTGCTATTGTGCCATCATACTTTATGACTGACTTTTGTTCAAGGTCACTCACTTAATAAATGCAGATCAGAATCCAGTCAAGGCTCTGTTTACTCCCCATGCCCAGCTCCTTCTACCATATTTGGTCAGTTAACTGTGTGATCTCATTTAATACAACAATCCAATGACAGTAGGACTATTGTTCTCATTTTTTACAGTGAGGAAACCCAGGCTTCAAGAAGTTAAATGAGTTCACCATGATCATACAGTTAGTGTCAGAACCTAAATCAGACAGCTTTTTGCAAATGTGCTTTTTAACAAATTTACTGTAATAACTCCAAAGATAAAAGAAGTTCACTAGAGAGTCAGAGGATCCAGGTTAAAGATAACATTTTAGATGATCTGTTCTCATACACACCACTTAAAGCTACATTAAAGAAAGCAATTCCTTAAAGGAATCCTATAGCTCTCATGAGCATGTTAAGCAGTTCAGCCAAGCTCAAGCTCATGGAATAGTTAAAAGGCGTTTGCCATGTCCTAGCATTATTCTTACTGTTGATTCATAAGATGCAAATGAAATGCTAATGTTAAAACCAAGTGGGAGAAACTACTTATTTTGAGAGAGAAAAATATGAGTTCTCCTTTAGAATAGTGCTAATGTAAGGAGAATTAGGAAAAGACAAGCTTTTGAAAAAAAAATCACAGCTAGATGGAGCTTTATAGTTTACAACACGAAAAGAAAAAATTCAAAGGTGTGTGTGTGTGTGTGTGTGTGTGTGTGAATGCTAGCACGCCCAAGCTCTTTTCTATAAGCTGCTTCTGTTTGAACCCCCTCCCCCATATGGCTGGTGACTAGCAGTCTTTTGAAAAAAAAGAGCACGATTTGATGATTACTAGTTAGCATTCTCTGCTGGAGACTAGCCTCATACAGGGGTGACCTCGTGATGCACGAAAGGCTATTTAATGTCCCGGGGAAGTGGTTCAGGGACCACGATTTTATTATGCTTCGGGGATAAGAGTTGTGATCCCGCATTCCTGATTTAGAGCCACTTAGGGCTCCAACAGCTCCACCCCGGTGTTCTAGAGGAAAATATTCCTTCATGCTCTCTGCCTGATCTGAAAGCGACACAGCTTCCCTATGTTACGCCGGGGAGGTGGTTCAATCTTTAGAAATTGCCTGAGAAGACAGCCCATCTGCTGGGGTGCCTGATTTTCTGGAAAGGACAAGGAGGAGTTTGACTTTTAATCTAAATAACTTTAGTAATTTTTTTGTAACTTAAAATCGCCGCTTAATTCAAAATAAAAGTGACACACTCTGGTTATTATAGACATTGGGAAAATCCCTATGACGAAGTGTGATCTAGAAATTCTTGATTTAATTTCCCTCCGGTGGGGAAAAAACGAGTGTCTTCTCTTCTTTTGGCACTGGGCAGTCGACTCACGCGGTCAGCCTTTAAAAGAAGGCGTGAGCGAATCCGAGGGGAGGGAAAGGCAGGAAGCAGGGGTAGGAATCAGTACGATTTGTGAGTTGTCCCCGATCAAACAGTATTTCCTGTCAACTCCCAGAAGAAGAGTTTCCACCTTTCCCTCCTGCCCCGGCCCCTTTTTTCCCACTTCGTTCCCGCCCTTAGACCCAGGTGCGCTCCCCATCCCCCACTGCCGGCCCCACTACTTTATAGAAGCAGGAGGCTGCTACACCACAGCGGAGAAAAATTCCTGCAGAGCGAGCCAGTGAGATGTGCGTCTGGGGGCAAGAAGAGAGCAATTTGGCTTTTTGAACTGCAGGCGAGGCTGGGTGGGCAATAGAAAGCAAGAGGCCATCTCACCAGGGCGCTGGTAACGCACGGGAAGTGTCAGTCGGGTAGACCCACCCCGCGGCGCGCCGCAACCGAACCTGCTCCTCATTGGCGGGCGTACCCGTGAGGGTGGAGTCCTGATGAAGCCCCGCCCAAACTGGAGTCGGGGCTGGGGCACGCGATACTCCCCCCACCAGAGTCCCGGCGCTGCGCTCAATCTCCCACTCGGTCCTGCAGCGCCTCTAGGCTGCAGCTAGGCGCTCCAACCACCTGCTTGGCTCTGCGTCTCCGGGAGCGGGGAGGGGAGAAGAGGGAGAGAAGAGGCGGGAGGGAGGAGGAGAGAGGCAGTTACACACGCCTTCCAGTCTCTCCACTCAGCAGCCCGGAGACCGCTGCCACCGCCGCTGCTACTGCTACCTCCGCTTTCGCTGCTGCCACTGCTGCCACCTGAGGAGACCCACCGCCCGCCCCCCGCCCCCGTCGCCGCCCCGGGCGATTCCGTCTTAGCACCGAGCTTTTTATGCACACTACAACTCTCAACATTATTATTTCAAGAGAAGAAAACTAACAGAAGATACTAGTCCAAAAGAACCACGTACACCTTTCCGTATCACTCAAGTGTCTCGGGGAAGCCGAGGGTCGCCGATCCTGGGAGGAGCAGCCGAAGGGACCGAGGGCGGGTGCTGAGGGGGAGGGCGGAGGAGTTGCGGGTATTGCGTGGTGGAAAGTTGCGAGTGGCAGAGACCTGAAGGTTCAACGCCGCCACAGCCCAGGGGACAGTGTGTCTGGGGAAAGCCGCTGCCCCCTGCGTCGGGACCCACGAGCGTGCGGGCACCGTGGGGCCCGGGACGTCGCCCCCTCCTGCGGCGTGGACTCTGTCAGTGGCTCTTGAGAAGGAGGAGGAATATGGCATCCAAGGCGTCCCCCTCCAGCCGTCTGGTTTTCTGCCTCTTGATCTCTGCTGCGATCCTCAGGCCAGGTGAGCAAGGGCCTCGGAGCGGCCCCGGACTGACCTGGGTCAGGGGCAGTTTTCTAGTTTTCGGGTCCTGGCTTCGCATCCCGGGGCTGTCTGTGCACGCAGGCGAGTGGTGGGGGAGGTAAAGGGAAGGCCGTCTAGGTACAGACCTGCCCTGGGCTCAGTCACCTGTGTCGCTCTTTTGGGCTTGACTGATTGGCTCAAGTTTTGGGCAGAGAGCTTGGGTAAAGCTCCAGGAACTTTGGGGAAGGCCGGGGTTGGAGCAGCAGGAACCGACGGGCAAGATTTGTTAGACACTTTCGCCTTGTCCCTGCGGCTCCCGGCGAAGAGGCAGGCTCTCGCCCTCTGACAATCCCTCCAGTCTCTGGGTATCAAAGTCCACGTCACTGCGCCTGGGGCAATTTTCCTTTCATTTAGCTTTCGACTGAAATAATTGTTTGCACTTTTTCGTGATAAATCCCCTAGAACTTCCCCCTTGTTATGAGGTGAAGAAGGGGTGGGAGGGGTAGAGGAGAAAGGAAGGACTTTAATCGCCCTCTTAAAAAAGCACACAAACACACACAAACGAAAAACCTAACCTTTAAATCAGTTCCATTGTCTAGGTGGGTGGTGAGTGTAAGGGTGAAAGCAGGCAAATAACGCTGGCCGAACTGGAATTAGCAGCCAGGGTTGGCTTAGACGAGCTTAGACTGGTGCATTTCCCAGACCCGAGATGGAGCCTGTGACAGTTCTCAGTTCTATACCGAACCTTAAAAACAAAAGGAGTGGAGGAAGGCAAAATTCCCATTAACCAAAATATCTCTCGGGGAATCCCTTCCTTCATCCTCCGAGCGTCCCCTGGCCCTGGAGTGCTGAGGCCCCCTGGCCGAGTGACAGGAGTTAGTCCCAGCCCGGCATTCTGAGCGCTCACAGTCACTTGACAAAGCATCAGGTTCATTTCCTCGCTGGACTTGAGAATTTTTTTACCTTTGAAGTTTTGATTTCCATCCCTTCGCAGATAGTTGCCAGTTAAACTACGTCCTGCTTTTGACTCGTTTGTTCTTTCCCCTTTCTTTAGTTTATAGCAAAGAAAAAACTCTCGCTTCCTTTATTGCTGAACATCCTTTCAGCTGTTGGCAAGCTGAGACCGCAGAGAGCTTTCGAAGCCTCTGAATCTCCCTCGGGAAAGAGGGGAAAGTAGGGCTGGGGACTAGAGCTAGAGGGAAAGGTCACAAGTGTTTGTGAGCTGCTACTGCCGTGCTGCTGCTGCTGTGTGTGTGTGTGTGTTTGTGAGGGTGGGGGTGCCCTCTCCAGTTTTCTTTATTAAAGTTACATTTCTAGGTGAGGTAATGATCTCACCTGCTGTTTCTGAGGCTGAGAAAGGCGTCTGTGACAAATCTCAGGCTCTGGGGCGGGGACTGTGAGAGCAGAGTTGAACCGTTTTAAAGTAGGTGAAAACACCACCCCGGGGAGATGGGAAGGGGAGACCCTCTTGGGTCTGACACGGTGTGGATTTCACTTTTTCATGAACCCAGTGTCCGATGGGGGTAAGGAAAGACACTCTGGAGCCAAGGGGAGGAGAGTCAAGAGGGGAGGACAAGAGTGATGTAGCTTGTAAAATATAAAGACCCACACGCCCATACTTGGTGTTCATTTTAACCCTCTCGCGACTTTGAGAGTGTAAATCATCTACGTCCCCGCCCCCGACCACATGCACACGCCCAGTTTCCTTTTTCATGCGGTCGCGCTGGAATTTATTTTCAGTTGGCCAAGTCAGAGGACAGGTTTTTCCTCACCATTTAGCTACCAAAAGGCGGAGAGGTTCCTCTTTCAGACCTTTTTCAGAGCGTTTTTCGCGCCTCAGGCTCCCCTGTCCTGCCGGCACGGAGCTGTGCGCTTTGAGCGAGCAGGGAGCGCTCTCTGCGCTCGGCCAACAGCTGCGGATGTGGGCCTGGGATGCCTCACACCCTCAGATTCTTGGTTTTCCTGAATAACCGGGCTGGCATTGGCTAACTTCTCGGCGCAGTGTCAGTGTGTTTTTTAAAGAGGAAGGATTATGACACCCAGGCGCTGCGTCTGCACTCAGGTCCTGGACGGCAAGCGCGCCTCCTTCAGAGCACTCTGCATAACAGAGCCAGTTGGGGGTGCAGTGCCCATGGCTGCCTTCATTCACCCGACTGACTTCCCTGGCTGTCTCCCTTCATTTCCGGAACAGTATTAATAGTGTGTCCAGTGTTGGAGGACAAACTCGAGTTTGTGAAACTGCTATTGTAGGTCTTTTGGCCTGTAGTCAGTACAGTAGTCTTCGATATATTTTAGGCATGCCATGTTACCTGCTTTTAAGGGTGGGGGAGAATATGTATCAAGCCACCCAAACTGAATTAAACATGAAGGAAATGAAATGGTGTGTGCTCAGCATCCGAGGTAGCAAAAATCTCATTATTCTTGTAAAAGAGCGTCAGCCTGTGGTGACATTTTGTATTGCTTTAAAGAAAAATGGCTTTCCTTGATTATTTACAAAGAGGTGGGGTTTTCCAGTTAACTGTTTCTTTACTTGGGTCAACTGTGTACACCTCTCTCTGGGAATTTTCATAAGTAGTCACTGGTACAGGTTCATTTCAAGACATAAAGTTGTTTTCAGTGGAATATTATGTTTGGACCATATCAGTTTATATCAACAGGCCAGGGAAAAAGCATCAACTCAGATAGTGTCCTCTCAGTCCACTGATGTGGGCCTATTAAAATTTATTAATTTAAAAACTACAAACTACTAGCTTATATATATATATATATATATATACACACACACACACATATTGTTTATATATATAATTTATATATGCATATAGTTTATATATATATTGTTTTCCCCTGATTTATTTAATCCAATAGCAATTTGAAATTTAATGGAGTACTATTTGCAGTAAATTGCTTTTTGAGGCTTGGCTCAGGACCATCTTCCTTCAGGCACTTGAGCAAGTCATTTAACCTTTTGGGGCTTCTACTTTCTCATGTATAAAATAAAAAGGTGGACCAAGAATACTCTTTCTGAGATTTCGTCCAGCTCAAACATACTTTGTTCATAATGTCATAAGATTAAAACAACAAGAACAACAACCACCACCACCAAACCTATTTGATCTATTTGGGTGGACGATCATTTTTTCCAATAGTGTTTTTCTATTTGCCTTATTCTGGACAAAACTTACATAAATTGTATTAACTACCCCAGTGGACCCCAACTGACAAATTTTATTTGTTTTTCTACTTTTATAAATTATAATATTTTGAACTTTCTCTTCCAGAATTTAATAGGGCAAATTAAAAAAAAGTAAAGTGATGGAGAGAAATTAGTCTCCCACCCTTTGGGAAAAGAGACTTCAAAAGTGGGAATTGCTTTTAGGTTTCAGAAAACCCTGTGAGCCTAACCCATCCTTTCTGCAAGTCTGCCTCTGTTAAAGTTGCACATATAATTCCCAAAATGAGATAAAATAATGATTGATGGTAAATTATTCATGTGACAACACCTCCTATGAACACCCTATTGTTGCTTCTATAATCTAGAAGGAAATAAAAATCTTTACTGTTGTTTTAAAATCTATAGAAATCCAAAATATTTTGCATTAATGGATTCCAAACTTCCTCTGACTTTTTGGAAAATTCATGCTACCTTATCTCTAGTAATAGAAATTCAGATGAGAATGAATGTCTACTGTTGACTTACTAAGAAGTAGAAAATCAATAAAAGCCCACTTTTAAAGTCTTAACTATTATTAGAATACTCTTTGTATTGGAGTTGGGATGCAAGTGTTCAGTTTTTAGCTTTGCCATATAAGAATGTTGAGATCTTGGGAAAGTTATTTTCATGCTCCTTTTAAAATTTATTATCTATAAAATTTTCTTTCTGGGTAATATATAGTTCTGATTTTAGAAAGTTCTTGACCAGCATTTTGAAATTTTTAGCAGTAAAATATGTTATATTCTTTCATTATATTGTTAATAGAATAACACCCTTTAACTTATTCCACTTAATTATCACTTTGGCTATTTTAAAAGCAAGCAGAAATGTTTCTTTTTTATTTATTTTTCTTTTTCTCCCCTTTTTTCTTTTCCTCCCTAAAATTTCCATGTCAGTAACCTTGGCCTTTGTAAAACTGGGCACCGCCTGAGTTGTCAGCATACATGAGTTTGTGTACAATGGCAGCATTTTTTTTCAGATAGTATTTTTAATGCTTTATAATCATCATGTCTTATATTCCCAGACACACCTCTTTCTGTTCTGGCCATTTATTAAGCATAAAACTCAATCAAAGAGTTCTACCTCCCTGAGCTATTAACTCAAGTCGACACATGCAATTTATATCCCAAATATGCAGTAGAGCCACATAGGTGCAGCTATGATAAAAGAGTGTCTCTGAGCCTCTGTGTGTACATAGAAACTTAAACTCAGTTCCTCCCAAAGTATTAATTTTATTCTTCATTGTTGTTTTCACAAAGGCCTATCTCATTTCTGACACATGAATGTATGTAATACATGAAGAATGAATTTACTCATTGAAATATTAAAGAATGTTTTCTTGGAAATGGTGGGTGATAATATTTATTTAATTATCAGCTCCTCTTATTTTCAATAAGAAATGGAAAAAATCATAAAATGTCCATTTGTACTTTTATTACTTTTTTAATTGAGCAGAATTTTCCCTTCCTATGGGGAGTAAAATCAAAATTTAAATATTTTATATTTAAGAATACAATGTTATGCTATTTGATAAGGTCAAGTCCTACAGTTATTGTGCTATGCATACAGTATGCAAAGCATTATCATATTTTTGGAGTTATAGATATTTTTGTTCAGCTAAATTCTGTTTAAATAACAAAATTCACATTATTTTTTCCACTTTATTATTGAATGGAATGTCTTATAGATTTCAGATAGGACTAGTTCCAAATGTGCTGTGGTATTCAGATTGTTTTATGGTAACCTATTATCATAGCCCATTTTTGTAGTGTATGTTCCAAGAATGAAATTAGCTTTTAATGCTTCCTCTTATTTATCTAGTCAGTTCTCAATTACCCATTCCATTGAAGGGGAAATCAGAGTTGTGCACAATCCAAAACAGCTCCTAATCAAAGGATTACCTGATTTGACTTTGAGTTGAAGTACTTAATGAGCATGCCTGCATTTGGCCTACTAAGAATTCATAATATTTCAGTGTAATGAAACTGAGCTGTGGGGCAATGGGTGCATCAGAAATTAACTATCTAATTTCTCTGACTTGCTTCTGTTTTTCTCTCTCTTTCATTATTTCATTCTCTCTCTCTCTCAGCTCTCTCCTGTTTCACTCTATGAACTTATGCAAAATCCTGTCAAAGTAGGCCTGAGTATATTTATGAGATAAATTAAGTTTTTGGAATCTTTGCAGGTGGTAGAAATATCATGGACTCTTGATGTTCACAAGGAAATCCATGGCAATTGGTGTAGTTTTATGACTTTGTTCAATTCCACTTTCATCAAGAATTATTGAAATGTTTATCTTTGTAAGGTCACATTTTTCAGTGTTTAACAAAAATTTATTCTTATTTTATGATCATTTTCTTAAACACATTTATGTCATTTCTTTATATGAGTGTCTATAAATGAATAGATAAAGAGGTGATAAGCTTTTCTTAATATGAGTTGGCTTGGTAGCTAGGTGGATTGACTCTCCAGAGGTTATTGATATACCTACTTTTAGAAAAAGAAATTGCTGCTTTTATTGGTTTATGAAATCATTATAAACAGTGGAAAACAGTAACATCAAACCCATCAATGGCAGGGAAGATAAAAGATTGAATTCAAAGGACTTCCTTTTTAATTACCTTATTGTGATGATGTCAACAGAGAAATTAAGTAAATTTGTGGATTATCAACCAACTTTTCAATTCATCATTTTCTTGGGATAAATTCCAAAAAATACTCCCTCAGATTCAGATGTTGATGTAAATCCATTATTTTTTTGCATGTACTGGACAAACACTCCCACTGAACTACAATCTCAGCCCAATGTGAATAGGTTTTTGTCCTTTTTATCTGTGGCATATAGTTTTAGGCATTCTAGGTTGTCTTATTTGAACTGTGAATAAAAACAAAACAACTTTCCTATTCTTTCTACCAGTAATATAAAACCAGTATTGTAATTTTAATAATGACTGAAGTGTGTCCTGACTTTGTCCTTGCACTTGTCTTTGCTGTTGGCTTTGCCATATTGCACGCTATTGGTTACATTTTTTCTCAGATGACCATAAACTTTTGCAATATCATTTTGTGTGTTGGGTTTGGGGTGCGTATTGGGGATTGAACCCAAGAGCTTATGCTTGCTAGACAAGCCCTCCTATCACTGAGTTACATCCACAGCCCATTTCATTTTTTATTTTGAGAAAGGATCTCAGTAAGTTGCCTAGGCTGGCCTCAAACTTGTGATCATCTTGCCTCAGCCTCCCAGGTAGTTGGGATTACAGGTGTGTGCTATGCATTCAGTTTGCAATATCAAATCTTATCTACATCTGTGTATTCTTTAGTCCAGTAAAAGGCTTGACACCATAAAGATGCTCCACTTTTGGGTTTTGTTGCATTTCTTTGCATTTTTCTTTGCATACACAGAAAACTAAATTTTTTTACATAGCCCTGCCATTGATGGGCTAACAACAATTTTTGCCAAAGAATGTGGGAATAAAGAATATTAATACCGCCTCCTGAGAATTAAACTGGAAAATAAAGCCATCATGAAAAGAACAGCTGTATGAAAAATTGCCTGAGTGGGAAGAAGGATTCACTGGCCATCAAACATGATGACATTTTGATAATGTACTACTGAAAAAAAAAAAAGAAAAGAAATCATGCATATTAGTAAGGGACTTATGCTTAAGAATAGAAAAGGCTTTGATCAGTAGAGAAATCAAGAGGAGTGATTGACCAGAGGTACTTTTTGGAGATATTTATGCATCCAAACACTTTTCTCCTATGGTGGAAATGGCCCCTCTAGCTAGAAGACATGACATTTCCCAGTTCCTTAGCAGGTGCAGCTTTTTTATAAAGATAGATGGAACCTGTTATAAAGACTTAATGCTCTAAATGTTCAAACAATATAATGAATTTTCCCATGCTGTGATTTCATGGTCACCAAGAAATCCTCTAATTATAACATGACTTCTTATATAGCTAATTTACAGGGAGAAGATGCACTAGCTGGAGAATTGTGAACATTGTATTCCCTTGGTAATAATTGCTCTAATGTAAACCAATAAGCTGGTTTATGAGTTTGGTTAGTGAATTCATCCTTGAAAGATGGGAAAATTTTTAGTAAGTTTCTGAAATAAGTTTCTAAGCTTTTAGGGCTATAGTCTGCATATTGAACTATTTCGAATTCATCTTATGAACCCTTTTGAGGTGCAGTCAGCTAGGCATTTCCCAAGTTGTGACACCTATTGTGTCACCTTTTATCACCCTTTGTGTTACCTGTTGTAGACATTTATTTTTACTTATTCATTATCTTTTGGTG
Organism: Glaucomys volans; assembly: GCA_020662805.1. Classification (NCBI taxonomy): domain Eukaryota; kingdom Metazoa; phylum Chordata; class Mammalia; order Rodentia; family Sciuridae; genus Glaucomys; species Glaucomys volans. The sequence continues at coordinate 18,823 of JAJEJO010052628.1, forward strand.
CTATCTGGTTTAATAGTATATTATTAGCAGGCTGATCATAAATCCTGTGTATCCAGTAAAGTTGTCCTAGTATATGCCTGATAATCAGGTACAATTATTAATGTCACCCTTTTCTGTCTTCAGATGTTCATTTCGGTTGACAAATTAGTTGGAGACAATATGCTATAGTTTGGATGTCAGATATACTCAGAGAACTAAGTGTTAAAACTTGGCCTTCAGGATGGCACTACTGGAAGTTGCTGGGACCCTTAAGAGGTGCATTTTAGTGGGAGGTCCTTAGGTCATTGACGGCATGAGCCCAAAAGAGTTGTGGCACCCTAGCCCTTTCCTCTCCCTCTTTGCTCCTTGGCTCATAATGTAGATGATTTTGTTCTCACATGTGCTTATACTGTGATGTGCTGCCTCATTACAGGCCCAAGATAATAGTGTCAATGAATCATGGACTGAAACCTCTAAAACTGTGAGACAAAATAAGCCTTTTCTTTTTGTAAATTAATTACCTGATGTATTTCACAGCTGAATAACACACCATAATTATTAGTAACTTGCAAACTCTATGTGGGTCATAGAACTTAGCTCTTAGAAATGCCTTCCTCATTCTGACAAAGTGTGTATTTCTAACTTTCAAAAATTTAAATATCAACTGTAGTGAAATATCACTAAGGTGTTATGTGTCTGTTTCATATCAAGTCTAAGAGAGATAAGGTTATAGTATGGAGCCTCAGAATTTTGTAGTGGATTTTCCCTCTTCTAGAACCTTGACCAAAATCTATGACCTACCAGAGAGAAAACCATGTGATTCTCTCTGGTAGGTCATATTCTTACTATTAATAATCAACCTCCAAAGGAATGAAATTATGGAAAGTTTCTCTGTGTGTGTATATGTGTGTGTGTGTGTGTGTGTGAGAGAGAGAGAGAGAGAGAGAGAAAGAGAGAGAGAGAGAGATAGAAGGTCCCATAGTTTGGCATGCAGAGAGAGAAGGCCCCATAGTTTGGCATGCAAACTGAATTTACCTGAGTTGCCAAGGGAATAGAAATGTTTGAAATTCACCTTGGAGCTACACTTAGCTATGGAGTTATTTGTGAAGTCTTATTTCAGTCTGAGCCTGAAATCCTTTCACAGCAAATTGTGCAATTCTTATTGTGTTGTTCTGTAAGATTTCTCAGTAGCACCACTATCAATTTGATTCTAAAAATAAAAAAATTATCACGGTACTCTATAAAATTGATGGAAGCCCCCAGTCTTTCTGTACATGACTTGGGGGCAGAAAACAGTATGGTAAGAACAGTTGGTACTGAAATTTATGATTCCCACCAAATTTGGTGTAATTTAGGTATCTATGTAATAGATGGTATCTGTAATATTAGGTATCTATGTGTAATATTAGGTTCAGCTACCCCAGAGTGTCTTGGGTATTCAGAAAACCCCCAAAATGGATGTAGCTAATGAAAGTTAAGAGGGCATTATCTAAGCACACATGGTAAAGTGTGCTATAGTTTTGTTCTTGACTATAGGGCAGAATGAAGAAAGAGCATATTGGCCTCTGTAGCTGAAACTCTTGTTAGCATGTACCCAAGAATTCTCCAGAATTGTTAGGAAGCTTCTTGGTATAGAATTAACCTTACTGTATATCAACTAAATACATAAGAAGTCCAACTGCTGATCCGAAATTTTTGAACCGCAGGTTGTCAGCTAACTATTGCTGCATAATTAAGCACTACAAAATATAGAGACTTAAAACAGCAGCATTTATTTAATTCATTATTCTTCAGGTTGGCATTTTCATCTGGACTTGGTTGGGTGCTTTTTCTGGTTTTAGCTCGAAGCCTTCATTCCAACATTCTGCTGTGGGTCAGCCTCAGCAGCTCCACTTCTAGGAGTAGGTTGGCTGCTCTTCAGGAAAAATGAACTCTCCTCCATGTGTCTCACTCTCTCAAATTCTTGCCTAGGTCTGTTCTTATGATAGAAACAAAATTTCAAGAAAAGCAGGAGCATACAAGTGTACTCTTCTTTTGATATATTTTATTTACTCTAATTGTACATAATAGTAGAATACATTCATACATTTTGATAGATCATACATAAATGGAATGTAATCTCTCATTTTTCTGATTATACATATTGCAGGATTACATCTGTCATGCAATCATACTTGTACATGGGGTAATAATGTCTATTTCACCCATACCTACCCCCACATCCCTTCCCCTCCCTTCACTCCCTTCTACCTAAGATAAAGTAACTCTATTCTTTGCAACCCCCCCAACCTCCATTGCAAATTAACATCTGCATATCAAAGAAAACATTCTTCGGCCTTTGGTTCTCTGGGTTTGGCTTATTTCAATTAACATGATATTCTCTAACTCCATCCATTTATCAACAAATGCCAGAATTTCATTCTTCTTTAAAGCTGAGTAATAGTCCTCTCTCTCTATATATATATATATATTTATACATACACACACACACACACACACACACACACACACACACACATATATACACCACATGTTCTTTATCCATTCATCTGTTGAAGGGTGTCTAGGTTGCTTCCATAGTTTAGCTATTGTGAATTGAGCTGCTGTAAACATTGATGTGGCTGTGTCACTGTAGTATGTTAATTTTAAGTTATTTGTGTATAAACTGAGAAGTGGGATTACTTGGTCAAATGGTGGTTCCATTCCAAGTTTTCTGAGGAATCTCCATACTAGTTTCCATAAGGGGCACCAATTTGCATTCCCACTAGCAATGTATGAGTGTACCTTTTCCCCCACATACTCACCAACATTTTTGTTGCTTGTATTCTTAATAATTGCCATTCTGTTTGGAGTGAGATGAAATCTTAGAGGATTCTTGGCCTAACTCCAGAACTGGCAACTTCTGCCCTATTCTGTTCATGAAGACAAGTCACAAGCCCAGTTTTTGTAGGGGAAATCAAGAGTGGGGAAATCATGAAGGGAGCTAAAAAGTCACTTTGTAAAAGAGGTGGATAAAGACCAGAAAGGGAGAATTAGGACCGTATTTGCAATTAGTCTACTACTTACAATAATAATAATACTGTATGTGTTCACCTAGTGTGGTCACATTGTTGACCACCTAAAATTAAAATTTATGTGAATTGGCCATTCAACTTATATAATAATATTCAACAAATATTAACCAGGTTGGCAGTATGTGTAAAACACTGTACTTGGAGATAAGGAAATAAACTAGGTACTCAATAGTCAAGCACCTATCACTCAAAGACATCATGTTCTCTCCTGAAAGAAGGTGTGAATCAATTAATTATATAGCTTTTTTCTGTAAGTTTTGCTAAGTACTACAAGAAGAACCAAAGAGCACTGTATATCATGGTGGCCAGATCAGGTCTGAGTTTTAAAAGAAAGTTGGAAAAGTTTCAGGAAGTGATATTTGAGGCATCTGCTAAGTAATAAATAACTTGAATGAAGACCCCTAAAATAGGAAGGAACTTAGCTTCTAACTCCCAGAGGTGAAGTAGCATCTTTCAATTTCCAGGGAAACTAAAGAAGTTCTAAAGATTAAGGCAGAAACCAAGGATTCTTGAAGCTGTTCAAATATTTCCGTGCAATCCTACTAATTAACTTACCAGTTGAGGGGTTCGGAAGATCTCTGTCTTATTCAAATACTCATATTCTAGCAAATATTTGCCTATGCACCTCTCCTCTTTGAAAAACAGTGAAGTGGGAACATACTGTGTGCAATGCACTTTTCCTTTTTCATGTAGCACATTGTAGAGATTAAAAGATTATCTCATCAGCACATAATGCTCTACATTATTTTTCAAAATGGTGCTTTGGATGTTATTGTAACCATAATTAACCATTTTGCCAGTTCTTGGAAGTGTAGATTGTTATTGCAAATAACAAAGCAACAAAAGTCCTAATAAGCAATACATTGGAAAGACGGTATCTTGGAAGTGAAATTTCTGAGTCAAATAATTATGTACATTTTTCATTTAAAAAGAAATTCTAAATTGACATTTCAAAGGGCACACAACTTTTAAAAATCCCCCCCAAAATACATGAGGATTCCCTTTCCTTGTACTTCTCCATAACTCTGTATATTAATCTATATTTTTAACCAGAATAATAGATTGGTTCTTATTTATTGAAAACTTATGGACAAATCAGAATTATGAGAGTTACACTCATATATAAAGCAAAGATGACAGATTTATTTGTGCCTACCTTCATTGTACATGAGATAGGGGACAAATCTGTTTAGTATGGATTTTTATCATTTTTCCTCCCATATGACTTTACATATACCTTTTAGAACTGCTAACTTCTAAAATAAAGATTGTGCAATTGTAAGCAATATTTTCTTCCATTTTTTAAGATTGTGAAATTGGATTGGCTAACTTGGAAGTGAATTAAGAGGCAACCACATGTGAACTTCGCAGAGTATCTGATACTGTTTCTCATTATACAAGTGGTTTCCAAATATTTGTGTCTGCTCATTGTAGGTACATTGTGTTGGTGGTCTAACTAATACCATTTTGTAAACCCTGTATAATTGATCAATCCTGCTAAACAAATCTCAGTTTTTGCGAAGTAAATCATAATTTGAACAATTGTTCCAACAAATTTGTTTTAACAGACTCGTCATTTTTTTTCAAGCTAAAAAGTACCATCCTTTGCAAACACTTTTAAAAGTCAGTACCATTAAATTCATTTTACTTTGTAACTTTTGGACCTTTTATGGAAAGCACAAGCAAAACTTGTTTTTTGTAGTGGCTTCTATATAGAAAAATCATAGCAATATGTATATGAAGATTTTTCAACGGGTATATGCTGAAGGTAAATATTTTTTAAACAAAGCAACAAATATTCAAAATGGAGTCAATATTAGTATGCACATGCTGTAATTTCATGAACAAGCAGTTTCTTCTGGGCATTTAGTTTTAAATATTCAAATTTTTGGCAAGCATACTTTATTCTGCAAGCATTTTCTTTACCTAGTGATAGGTATGACATTAAAAAAAATGCTTATCATGGTTTTTAAGAGGTAAATTTTACATTTTTGCAGAAATGGGCCTGACTCTAAATTTGAATAATAATTTTGATAGCAGATCTAGAAGTAAAATGTAATATATATTTGTATTTACTCTGTTTGATAAATCTCCTCAACATGTATGAAATCTAACCTAGTTCTCAAATAGAGTTTCTATGAGAAATGTCTGCTTAGTTCAAGATTAAATCACTTTTAATATTATACTGGGATAGAAAATAAGTATCTGTTTATTAAAACAAACAATGATTCAGTTGTTTTCTTTTGTTGTTGATAAGAAATGTCTTGTTTCTTTTAGAAAGTTCAGAAAAAAAGAATAGAGATTCATGGTATGATTTGGAGGTTATTATTCTATCGAATTGACTCAAAATGTTTGATTAAAAAGGATTTGAACTGTTGGAGTGGTGATTTTTTTGTGTGTGTGGACAGTATGGTTTAATATTTTAGTATTTATTTATTTTAAAAATACATTGTTTTTAATTTTCACAGACTTGTCACTTCACAAAATGGAATATACTGCACAAAAGCTTAAGAACTTGAGTTATAGAGCATAGCAGACGTTTGCTTTCTAGTGTTTGTTCTTATTTGTACATTGAGGATAACAATTATCAAATTCATTTGATATAAATATTGAAGATAGTAAAGAGTACATATTGCCTGACACAGTAGATTCTCAACCAATAATAATTATTATGAATCACATTTTCAGTAATCATAATATCATAATACCAGTTTATTCACATCAGAAAAATTTATGGAATATTTCATTTTATTGATTAGAGGATGTATTTCAGATCTCTCTGAGTAAATTTTGTGTTTCTATACCAAAATTGGAACAAATGTTTTATTAGGATGTTTTAGTTCCAAAGATTGCCAGGGAAATATTCAGCTTTAATAACTCTGGAAAAACAAAAGAGAATCACAAATTGAAAGTTATATTTTTAAAATATAATTTCTTCCAAACAAAACTCCAATAAGAAGAAAATAATACATGCTCTAAAATTATAGATAATGTGTAGTTTATATTATTCTTAGAAATTGATATTGATATTACTGTAATTTGAAAATGTTAGACCTTGAAAAGAGAAAAAATTTCCAGTTATTGTACTACAGACATTTGGATGATAGAATTATGATCTTAAATACAAGTTACACTTTCTCAAGCATAATTCAATAGAGGGAGCTCCACTACTTTCCTTTTGTGAACATCATAAGAAGCTTTCATTTATTCTGATTTTCTAGTGACCTCTAATTAAATAGTGAAAATTATTAAAACCCATAATTTTAATATTAAGGGTGTTTTAGAAATTGAATAATATCCTCCTCTTATTCATGAGATTCAAAAACTTCTTCTACATTAATATATGTTATAAAACTTCAGTTCTTAGTTCTTTGTACCTTTTGGATAACAAATCACTAGACAAAATTAAAGGAGGCATAGATTTGGGAAGCATGCTTTGATATGGCAAGGCATTGAAGAAGGACAGTTTATTTCTAATGTTAAAATGATGCATGTTTTATATTAATTTTATTCTAGCTACTAAATTGCTAGACCTTTGAATAGTGCAGAAAAAGTAGCTGATATGTTTCTTACTGTCTATATTTTTAAATGAATGTTTATGGATTTCTACATGGAAGCCGTCTATAATCACACACTGCCTTCATTTCTTATGTGCCCAAATATCCTCTTGATTTAGATAACTCCAAATATATTTTCACACTAAATTTATATGTATCAATCTTATCTAATATTATTTTACTTTTTAATTTGGTTGTGATAGAAGAGGCATAAAATAGAATTTTTGTCACAAATTCACCAAAATGACTTAAAAACTTAAATCCTTTCAAATTTATGAAATCTACTAAGATGTGCCTATGTTAGGGAGTTATTTATCTACTCTGTGATACTCACTATTCCTTTATCCTTTATGAGATTGACTGTTGTAATGGAAATATTGTACTACCTGACTTCTTTACAACTAAAAATTCTGAGATTCAAAATTCAACTTTGATTTAAAGAAAGAATATTGTATACATGGTTACATAGGTTTGAATTAATAATTTTACATGAAATTTAGTTAAGAATAAAACTTTGAAATTATGAACCTCATTTCTTCTTTTTTTTTTTGGTGCTGGGGATTGAACTGAGGGGCACTTAAGCACTGAGCCACATCCCCAGCCCTATTTTGCATTTTATTTAGAGACAGGGACTCACTAAGTTGCTTAGGACCTTGCCTTTGCTGAGACTGGCTTTGAACTTGCAATCCTCCTGCCTCAGCCTCCCAAGCCACTGGGATTACAGGCATGCGCCACCATACCCAGCTTTTTATGAACCTCATTTTTAATTCAAAATGGAAATGATTTTGTTGAGTTCCCTAGAAAATTACATTATCTTACACATTAGCCTTCCTAATTTATTTATTTAAAAAGAAGATTTTGAGATAATTGTAGATTTATTTGCAGTTGTTAAAATAATAAAGAGAAAGCCCATGTGTCCACCAGTGATGTTTTGCTTAACTACAGTACAATATCATGGCACTTTATCCAGTTTTCACCAATGATAATACTTCGATTACAGTAGAGTGTCACACCAATTGACACTGATATAATTCATTGATGTACATATTTTACCAATTTTACATATACTCATTGAATATGTATTGGTTCTATGAAATTTTATCTAAAAGGTCTTTTTTTAAGGACAATACTTTCCTTCTTACTCCCTTACTTCATTCCCAGCTACTACTAATCTGCTTTCTATCTATTCTACAATTGTCATTTCAAGAAAGCTGTATAAATGGGATCATATAATATATAACTTTTTAAGATGGGCTTTTTTTTTTTTTCAGTCAGCATCATTCTCTTTGAATCCCTCCAAATTGTTATATGTTCTAAAGGTTTGTTCCTTTTTATTGCTGAGTGGTATTCCATGTTGTAGAGGTACTGGAGTTTGTTTAACCATTCATTGTTGAAGAACATTTGGGTACTTTCCAGTTTTTGACAGTTACAAATGAACCTACTATAAACATTCACTTGTTGGTTTTTGTGTGAATATAATATTTATATTTATTTTAGATATTGTAGTATAAATGCATGTTTAGTTTTATAAGAAATTGCAGAATTACTTTTCAGAAAGGCTGTACCATTTTACATTCCCACTAGCAATGCAAGAGACATCTAGGTTTTCTTTTCTTTAAGTATTTTTCCACATTTTTGTGGGTGCTTTGTAGTTGTACATAATGGTGAGATTCACTGTTACATATTTCTACATACACATAATTATAACAATATAATTTAACCAATATAATTTCCCAGTATTCCCCCTGTCCTGCCCCATCCTTCCTAATTTGTAACTAAAATGATATCAATTAAAGAAATCACCCAGTTCTGTGCCATATTAAGAAGTGCCAACAGGGAAATAGCTTTAAAACATTTCTTATTGAAATTAGATTCTCCCTCACTGTGACAAAGCTGAGGGGGTAGCCTGGTGATTGAGGCCTGTAGCCTGTTCATCACAGTTTTAACAAATCCCAGTCATGAGTATTCTTTAAAGTAAGTGCATGTTTTATTGTCCCTATTTCCATTACATGTTAGAGTTTGAGAATGTAACTTCTATAGCCAAATTTTGTTGTGCTAAAACTGATGTCTCTTCTACTTTTCCAACTGGGTGATGTTGGGAAGGTTGCTTAACCCCTCTTCTGTATTACTCTATTCAAGGAGGATAGTAGTTCCCATCTCAGAGAATTGTTGAGGAAGTTAAAGAAATTGGTACACATAAACCTCATTCAGTAGTGTAGTTGTCAAATAGTAAGCTCTTAATAAATGTATTATTCAAGTATTTAATTTCATTAATCTTTCCTCCCAAATATGATGATATACTCAATTTTTTCCAGTAGGTACAAAGGGACGAGAGAGCAACAGGTTGTTCAAAATTATTAATTTGCCAGTGGTAACTCCTCTCCACCCCACCTTCTTTTTTCACTCCATAAATGGAATAGGGTGTCATGTTGTTTATTGGTCATAATCTTGAATCTACTCACTCTATATACCAAGTCATTTGGAAACTCCAAGGTATCACCTAGTAATTATTAGTATCATATTCATCAATCTGTTAATGAAACATCATTTCATTATAATCCTGAAGTTGGAATCCAAATTAAAATGAGACATATTGCAGCCTGTAGTTCACAGTTTCTGAGAACAGTTGTTGTTTTCTGTCATTAGTAAGTAGGCCAGAGGTAAATTAGAGTACAAAACTGTGTATGTGTGTTTAAAGGCAGATTTGGGTAGAGTCTGCAGATTAAAATAGAGTCTTGCGATTATAATACTTTAAGGAAGTGAAAAAAAAAGTAGTCCAACCTACCCCACCAACATCAGTCTAAACTGTCTTTAAGTTCATCTGCCTTCTGCCATCAGAATGACACAGGATATGAAGTGAAACTTCTCTACTGAAAATATAGTCAGGGTAAAATACAAACATTTTAATATGGTATTTAAGGTTCTTCTCACATTTCTCCACAATGTCTTTCTTGAAATCTCACGTGAGATCATCTAGAGAAATGTAAAAATCACTTAAACTAATTTGTTGTTGAAAGTGTAGGTTTCTGAAGATATTAAAACTACACTTTTTTTTAGGATAATTGTAGGCAGGCACACATTCCAAATAGGCAAGGAATGACTGGTAGTGTTATTTCTCCTGTTTTTGATGCATAAATTAAACCTATTGATCAGGGCTGCCATGATGTGGCAGAAATAGTGTAGAAAAGATTTCATAAGCAAATTAATGAGACACGCAGGCAGTCCTTAATAAATTTTGTACCACAGAAAACACACACATACTGTGGACCATGTCTTGAATGCTGGTAAAATGCAGCAAATCCTTAGAGATAATTTGGAGAAAATCTAGTGTTATTTTTGTCATTTTGTTTTACTGTATGTTGAAGAAGAGTCACAAATCCATGAAAAACACATAAAAGAAGTGATATTTCATTTTTACTAAAAAAGTAAACTTGCAGTTTTTGAAACTCACACATCATTTTAGGAAACAAGACATTACTGGTAAAAAGAGTAACGAATTAGATTTATCATGGTATCTTAAGGATTGTTGGTACTTGGTAACTGAAAAAATAGTTTAATTCTGTCTGATCTTTTTTCTAGACCAAAGAATCTTAAGTTCATGTAATCTCTTTTTCTTAAACCTTTTTATATGACTTTATTTTTTTTTCTTTATTTATTTTACTTTACATTGGATTCTTCCTCCTTGTTCAGAGTTTTCACTTCCATTCCTGATTTTACTGTGTCTTCCTCATAGGCAACCTTGTTAGTTAAATTTTGCTTCTGTGATGTGAGACTGAAGCTATCTCCTGAATTCTTGCCTAGAAATTCTATATTTTTTTATTGCCTTCTCAAATAAGCAATATAAATAAGCAATATAAATCCAACATATTGTCACTGATAGTTTCCATCTATTTAATATCCGCTATGTTCCATGCAATGTAGTATGTACTTTACAAAAGAATGGCCGATATATTTGTATATTTGATTTCAAGTTTAAATATATGTGCTTTGTGGTTTTGACTTTTTAAATTAAAAAATCCAGTCTTGCTTTTAGCTCTTTCAGTATAGAATTTTAATGCAGTTTAGTCTATGTATCAAAAAGTAGTCTAAGCAAATATGTTATCAAATAAACTCAAATTAGTGAGACTTTCTTTATTGAGGGGTCCATGCCAATGACCTATCAAGATTCTGGATTAATCAAAAATAGCCTACATGACAATTTTTAAAATGTCTCCTACCACGTCAGAAAAATGTTACCTTTTTCATGACAAACCTTGCCTGGATTCTTGGAACCTTGCTCTCTCAGCTAGTCTTCATATTGGCAATGCTGTGAACAAAATAATTTTCCCATAGACAATTTATAAATAAATTTATAAATAATAGAGTACTTAATTTTCCAGGGAAATAGAATTTTTGTCATTGAAAGCCTTATTTAAGTCTATGTATGTAGGATTAAAAAGTTTAAGTTTTATGATAAAAGATGTGATCTGGTAAAAGAGAGTGCTGTGTTCCCTGAAAGCCAGTCAGACAGTTGATGCTGAAGAGGGCAGCTTGAACTGATAAGGAGGGGGAGCTCAGGTGTGAGAGGACCTCTCCTCACAGAGGAAAGAAAGAAAAACAAGACTGGAAGTGAACTTGAACGGGAACTTGCTACTTACAAAGAAATCACCAGATTATTTAGTGTATCAGCAGCATCAGTTTTTCTCTTTTTGGTGTATTGTGACAACTAGTTGATAATATATTCTAGTAATTCCAATTTTGAATATATTCTTTGAATTGTTGACAGTTTATTTCTTATCTTGAAATAGGAAGATTAATGACTGGGAGGGGGGAAAAAAAGCTTTCTACAGTACATTTTCATTTAAAATTGTCTTGAAATCCAGGAAATTATTGACCAAATTTGGAAATGCTTGTCAAATTCCATAAATGCAGGTGTGAATTCGTGGTCCTTAATCAAACTTCAGCAATTCTAAATGGTATTAGTTTGCTTAATTCTCCAAAGAAATTACAGCTTAGTTAAGCAAAGCTATAGGATATAATTTATTACTAAAATTATGTAAATAGTGTGTTGGTTTTCAACTGAGCATATCTGAATATGCTTAGATCTGCATTGATTGCAGAAGGCTTGTCTGTGTAGGTTAAGTTCTATATCTGAACTGAGGAATATCCAGGAAACCAATGTTTTTGCTACTTCCCAGAGATGTATGGTGCATATAATATGGAACTGCTTTAAAAATGGGCATCCGTGGGCTTCAGATAAGACTTGCACATTGAGCTTCTGCTTCTTTCCACACAGTGAGTTTATCTCTCACATTTGCACGGAAGGTTAAAATTAGAAGAGTGTAACAGAGAGATCAGTGGGTGACTACTCAATTTCTGAAAAGGAAAGTCTGATGGGTAAACAAATCTGAAGTAAAAAGGAAAGGATATTTTAATTAGAAGAGCAAAGTTAAGAAAACAGACGTGAACCAATAACATGTCTTTGGTTAGGACAGGTGGACAGGTGCCTCTACATCTGTTTTAAATCATCTGCAGGATGGTTCATGCATAAGTCAACTGAATAAAATATCCAAGGCCTGCATAAGCTATCGAGTTGGTCCTCGTTATAGTTTCTCTTTCTTTGTCTACTCACAAAGAGCACAGCTAAATCCATTGTGTTGGCTAGGAACAATACTCCTACGCCTAGTTTTTGCCAGACTTTTCTGCACCTCACCTTCATATTTCTCAGGATCCCTATCCCTAGACATTAGATCTTGCTTCCTGGAAAGCCTACATTTGAGTTTATCACCACATGAAAATAAAAAAGTATTTTAAATTGTTTTCCTAGTTAATTGTGGATTTTTTCTTTTAAAAATTAAAGTTGTGTGGAAGGTTATATAATATTCTTTCTTACCAACTTTGTCACATTTATAAGAAGCATGCCTGTTAGAACACAAAGAACTAATTCAGAAACTAGCAAATAACTACTATCATTATATTCCTTTTCAAGCACTGTTCCCTGTGTCTGGACTGCTGTCCTTCTGAACTGAATCCTTTAATGTGTAAGCTAACACTAAAGGCAGTATGAGCAAATTACCCCATAAACATTATTTTTCAATAGTTTTGCTCTCATTTTACTTAAAATTCCATTAAAAATTGATATTTCAAAATGGCAAATCTTTAGTTCACCTTTTGTTTATATACTCCAGGTCATTTTTGAAATAGAAATTTAGATGTTTTTCTATATGAGAAATATTTAGAATAATAATGAAGTAATTATATTTTCCACAGGAATATGTACTAGTGTTACAGGCTGAGATTTCAAACGAAGGTGCTACCGGGAATGTAAGACGGAAATAAAAATAATTCCCCTCCATCCACACACCCACACTAAAGAAATAAATCATCAAACAAAGCTCAGAAACACTTCAAACATAAGATCATCTTTTACATTATGTTTTTCTTGGTTGTTTGCTTTGCTTTCTGGAACTATTGCTTAATTTATTAGCTTTTTCTCTTAAAACTTTAGCAGGATATGGAATGTACTGCTAAGTTAAAAACAATAACGTTGATTCTCATAGCAAAACTGATGTGTATTTATTAACCACACGCCTACATTTTGAAATAAAGCTGCTGCACAAACAATAAAATACAAAGAAATTTAGAAAACAGGTCTTATGCAAACAGTCTACACACCTATTGTTTAGTGATTAAGTTAGAAAACATTTAACAGTCAATGTTGGTTTATCATTGTTCATCAGTAGCGGTTACCAGGATCATTTTCAAGTTAATAACAATGATCAGGAACTTTCCTTGTTGGTGGGGCCTGGCTACCAGTGACTGATTGGTGGTAACATAGAAGGCTTGGAGGTGGAACAAAAGACCCAGGTTTCAGTTCTGCCTGGGAGTTTGGTTAGCCACTTCACATTTAAGTTCTCCATTTCTTTGCTTGTTCAATGACAATCTTAGGCTCCATGTGATTCTGTCCATGTGATTGTAAATGTGTGGTTTCATTACCCTGCCTAAAAATAATCATTCCGTTGGTCCCTGTTTGCTTTTATTTGCAATTTTTTCTCATCAGCATGCATAATTAAGAACTAACCACATAACATGTTTCAGATTCTCCAGTGACAGTGGACCATAAATAAAATAATTGAAACATAGAAATAAAAAATACAATACAAAGGAGCATTAGCAGAGTGTGAAATTATAAGAGACAAGCAGAGATACAACTTCTCTTTTACTTGACACTGAATGAACAAACTTCATGAGATTATAATGTTATATTTTTATTTCCATTTTTATATTTTAAATAAAGCTATAGAGAAATAAAGCTGGATTTGGTTCGGAGAAAAACAATACAATTCACTAAACCTATAGAGTACAGGTCTGTAAGGAATGGATTTGGTCCAGAGAAGGAATGAAGCTTGAATTATTAACTGTTAAGAGAACACTGATCCATGATTTCCCATCTCTGCAGACAACTATCCCACCCTAACAGCAAAATAGCTTTCAGCTAGTTTAGTTACTTTCAACTTGCTATTTTTGAGGAAGGTTAGGAGCCACTTCTAATAGTGTTACAAAACTTTACAGCCACTTTTCTAGGTGATGATTTATATGTATACTGTATACTCTGAGCAGAGATTCTCCAATGTCTCTTTCGACTCAAAGATTTAATATGAAAGAATGGTAAATTTGGTGATAAACTTAGTGATAAAGGACTCATTTTTCTTATCTGTAAACTAATTTCAAGATTTCTTCTTGTTCAAACTGTCCATCATTTAAAAAAAAATTATGTTTGATATGTTGGACCTGAAGTTTCACTGAGCATTTGACTGCAGAAATATTTTCTTAGAAAACTTACTTTGGGTTAAGGAAGCAAATATTTCTTTTAAACTATAAACTGGATATATTTTCAACTTAATAATTAGATTCCAATTGTTTTATTCACACCCTCTGGATCTTTGGTTGGTAAGGATTCAAAACAATGAGAACTTACAGTTGAGATTTACATGGTATAAATTGAGTATACTCAATTTAAAAGAAAAGAGGAATAAAAAATAACTAAAACTAGTTACTTAAGTTGGCAAGTTCTGTAATATCTTTAATTCAATATTTCATCTGTAAAATATAAGAATAATGGTATTTATATGAGAGGTTTGTTGAAAGAACTAAATAAGATAACCTTTGGAAAGAGATTAGTAATATTAAAGGCCAGAAGTAGAGTCTTCAGAAATGTTAGCGGTTACTTTTTTTACTGCCATTATTATCAACATCTTAAGCTGAATATTTTAGAATAATATATAATATTCATCTTAAACTGAATGTTATACCTTCCAAGAAAAGTTTCAAATATGATGCATTTTCAAGTATAATTTAAAAGAGGAAAAATTAAAATAAATGCAGAAAGTTATATCACTATAATTATCTTATCAAAAGTACAACGATGGATAGTAAGAAAATGCGTGTGACAGAACAGTAGTATGTGTAGAAGGCTTTTGCTTTTAGATATGTTTTTTCTGAGGCTCAAGTAAGAACCCTTCATAGAGGTTATCTCTGAAAGGTAGACCTGGGAATATGAGGATAGGATGGAAGCATTTTTATTTTCATGATTGAGGTATTTATAATGTGGAACAGTGCTTCTGCGAAACCTGTACAGGAGATACATTTCTCAGACATTAATTTATTTATTTTGAATTGAGAAATGAGACTATTTGATGAGATGTGGTTCTCATGAAACTTTAGGATAACCATTGTACTCATTTCTGTGTGTTACTTCTTTCTCCTTTTCTTCCCTAGACACATGAAAGCTTTCTGATTTATTATAAGAAGTTTACAAATGTATCAGAAATAAAATGATCCTTAATTTCTATTGGTATTTTAAAAATCAGTCCACATCTAAGTTAAATAAAATTTAAGATAAGTTTGCATAGTTTGCTTTTGGATTGATGTTTGAAATGATTTGAGTTATGAAAATGTAAGTGCATATGACAGATACTAAAATATTGACTATTATGTAAATGACTGAGTATGTGTTCTTGTTTTTTTGTACTAGGGATTGAATCCAGGGATACTTTATTACTGAGCTACATCCCCAGCCCTTTTAATTAATTTACTTATTTTACCTTGAGATAAGGGTTCACTAGGTTGCTTAGGGCCTTGCTAAATTGGTGAGACTGGCTTTGAACTTGCCATCCTCCTGCCTCAGTCTCCTCAGTCACTGAGATTATAGGTGACTGCTATTGTGCCCAGCTATAGAGCATATGTCGTTTAATAAAAAGAAATTCATTTATGTCATGATGACAAGCATACATAAAATTAAGCAGACTTTAAAATTTCTAGCTAATAATTTTCTAAATATTTTTAAACCCTGCTTTATGAAATTAATTGTTTTAGAAATTTGTAACTTTGTATTCTTGGAGAAATTTTTCCTAAATTCTTATGATTTTAATAATCAGACTAGGACCAAATTAATTTCGGAATAGCATATACTTGCACTCCCTCTTACAATTCTCAATATAGATAAGCCTTGCTAATTCCTGATGTGAAGAAATTTGCTTAACATTGTTTAATCTTTTGTCTAATTTAAGGCATTTCGAGAAGCAGTGTCTAGGAAACAATTATTACAAATTAAATATGTTACACAAATGAAACACGGTGCTTGGATTTAGGATTATTTAATTTCTGGTATTTTTCTAGAAGTGTCTTTCTTCATTACAAATAAAACAGAAGGATATAACAACAGATAACAAAACAAACCTATTCATTTCCATGAGAACGCATTTAAGATTTTACCATGATTTATATCAAGCAAATTTTAATGTTAAGTTCATTCAAATATAGGTTATTCTAAATTGAGGGAAGCAGCCAATAATGATATCATGATTTTTTATTTTCTTGGTCAGACAAATGGAATACTTAGCACCTCATAAATGGAATTTAGAAGCCTACAGGATTTTCAAGATTATTGCCACACTGCATTGAACATAGAAAAACTGAACGGCCAAACTATTTACATCAATTGTAGAAAATTTACAAGTATGGTTATCCATAAAGTAAAACATTTTTGTTATTTTCACTTGTGGACAGCTTAGAGAAATAGAAGAATATTAAATCTTATCTCTTCATTGGAGACCTATTAAAACAATTTAGCAGGGCTAAATGCTGTGAGAGATAGCAATAACCCTCCTAGAAATCTTTGCAACAACAAGATTGGTTGTTTTTTATTGTAGATTCATACAAAGCATTTCCATAACTCACCTGGTTCAGAGAGACACCACTGGGCCATATCCCTTTATAGCTATTATCTCTGGCACTTTGCAGAAATCAGTCATAATATGACTCTTTTAGATAATGGCAGTATAGGTAGTGATGTCTTACTTTTAAATTGTGTTCTGGCAGTTATGAATCTAAATTTTTCTGATTTCTAGGCCCCCTTTATATCTCCTTTATGTATACAGCTAGTGAAGAACTAATTTAAGAGATTTAGACTTTAAAATATGTTAACATGCTTGGAAAGAACAGAAAAAAGAAAAAAGAATAGTTGCTAAAATTAGGGAGTAAAAGTATATTTTTTTAAATTTAAAAATGCAATGAACACCTGCCTGGAGGTATTCAAGCAATGCAGAGCATTTTAACTGACCTCACTTGTCTAGTGTTGAAGTAGGACTGATTTAAGTAAAAAGTGCTCTCAGTTTAAGAACCAGGGTGTAGTGCACAAAGGACATTATGAATCCCTTAGCAATAATAGCCTAACTGCAAAAGGAGCAAACAAAAGACTGTGTGGTTGTATAAAATAGTTTCAGTCTGTTTTCTCAGGAGTGCCACATTGGGAAGTACTATGGTACTCTCACTAAATATGGTAACGGATTGCGTATAAAATAACTAAAACTCAAAGAATTTAAATTTAATTCTTAGATAGTTGAACCCACTAATAAAGTACAGAATGTTTTGGGAGGGAGGAATAGGTTGATTTTGTTTATTTTCCATTTTACTTCTCCATACAATGCCAGGAACTGTGTCATGACCTAATCCCCTTAGATATTAGTATCTAAAGTGGACATGTGAGGGATGAGGGATGCCTTAGCATCTTGAGACCTTTATCTGCTACAGAACACACACAGTCATGGTCTAGAAACTACCACTCTCAGTTCCAAATGCATAGACATTTCTAAATCCCTGGTTCCATCTTCAAGAGGCACAGTGAAATATCTTTGCTTTTTTGTGGCCATTTATATTTACTAAGGCCTCAGGGATTTCCTAAAACTTCTTCAGCCTAAGCTGATTTATAAAACTGACCTTTATCCCAGAGGAATTTTAAGAGGTTATCACTATTTTTAAGAAAAGACAAGATGTGAAAAACATTCCAAAAAGTACCTCTAAAGATGAGTTTCCTTATTTCAGTGTTATATTATGTACACCTAGAACTATACAGCTCTATGATCTTGTATGACTTAAGAATTTATTGGCATAAGCGAAGTTGTTTAGTCAGGGATGTGATTTTGTTTTTCATTTTAAGATTAATAGCAACCATGCAAAAGCTGTGACATGTCAATGACTGTATTTTGTAAAATTATTTAATAATTCAGGAACTTACAGAGATTGCCTTTATTGTTTTCAGAATTCATCAAAACCTGTAAAGTTTTGCTCAATGTAGTTATCCTTTCATTAATGTGAAAAGTAGTCGTAGTTTTATAATTGGTGAAACAGATGTGGGTTAGATAATAATGACCATGTTTCACAGAGTATTTTATAACATAAAAGTAAAGCCAACAAATAACGTATTCATCTCATGGCATGAAATTAAGCTCAAAACTACTCACAAACTTGCAATCAGCATGTATGATTTGAATTTATACTAAATGACCTTCCTGCCAACTTATTAATGCAGGATTTGTGGCATTAAAATCTTTTAAAAGTTACTTTGGATCTTTTTATTTCTCTCCATTAAAAAAATAGATTTAGTGGCCACAACAGAATATGCTTCTACATTTTAAGTTGAACAGTCTTTAATGAATCTTTTTCAGGATAATATTTCATATTTGTAACCCTTATTTTATGAAGTATAATATTGATGTTTGAGATCTTCTTGTCCTTCGAGAATACACAGAAATATAGAAATTCATGGTACTGAATAAATTCCATTTCCCAAATGCAGACTTTTATTCCTTTCTAAATTTTCTCTATTTTTAATCATGTAATATATTTTTTCTATTCTATTTGATTTAAAGTGACTCTTCCACATCAGCTTTTTATTTAGATCACTGCCCTGAAAATATGCTTTTCTCCTGCAATTAACTTAAAAGCAATTAACTCAATGTGTTCCATTATTCTGGCAACTGTGTTATTTATCATATTTTATTGTAATGACGGGAGTCCATAAAATACAGCTTAAGCAAAAATTGGGAATATGTAACAAGGGTGCAAGCAATATCTATATCCAAGAGAGCCAAAGAAACTAAGGCTTTGGACTTGGGAGCAGATTAGAATTCAGGGCAGGAACACTGTCAGTTTCAGGTTTCCATTTCTCAGCCTTTCTTTTTACATGTTTGCCTTCTCTCTTTCCACATGCTATCATATTTTGATCCTAAGATTATGTTTCCCATTAGCTCATAAACCAAATTTTCTTTCCTTCTATAAACTAACAAAGATAGTTTGCCTAGTTCTGATTCTAAATTCACAGGGAAAGGATTCTAATTGGCTCAGCTTAGGTCAGGTGGCCATTTAGACCCAATGAATGATAATTGGAGGGATTTCGTGCATTTTTAAGAAAGCTGGAGGAAAGACTGGGCAGGCAAAATAAGACATGTATACTTGAGCATTTTAAAATTTAATTTAATCAATATTTATTGGATATAACTTGTTATAGACAAAATGAATAAGATATGCTGTCTGCATTTAAACTGTTTAAGAAAATGTTGCAACTGAATAAATCATTGGAGTATAGTGTACACAAAGAAGGAAGTTTGGGGATGATTTTAGGAGATAAATAAGAGGATAGGGCACTATGATATTTGATTGTGCCCTTGTAGGTTTTCATGTCTCCTGGGAATGTTTGAAGCAGAAAAGATATGAATATTTTGTATGAACCAAAAAGAAAGAAGGACCAAGCTAAGGAAATTGAAGCTTACTTGGAAGTAAAGGGAGATTGTTTGAACAAAATGTTACAGTGAGAGAAGAGGAGAACCTGAGAAATGAAACAAGATTACTTAGAAAGTTGTGCATCTTTCTCAAAGATGGAATTCCATCTCAAAGATGGAATCAAAAATATGATAATGGCATTAGTGGAAATTGAGTTTCTAGCTATAATATAATTTGGAGTGGACATAATAAAGTTTGGATATTCATCAGCATTATCTACTACCTAGGGGTTACAATATGGCGGAACCAAAGCTTCACTACTGCCCAGGCCTCTATTTCTTTGTCCCCCACCCCCATGTGCTTCACATTCATGGTGTCAGTAATTATTAACAGAGCTAACTCCACAGGTGGCATTCAGCAAAAAAGTGATTGTCCCTTTATGAGTTTTTATATCTTTCCAAGGGTTGTGACCTCTGGGTTCATTTCTTAACATTTTATATTTCCTTTATTATATAGTAATAAGTGAAATAATGACTTCTTTAAAAATGCAATATGTATCTGTGTAGGTAGCATTGAAATGTTTGCTAACTTTCTGTTTCTTGGCTAATTTTTAGCTCATAGTAGCAGGATGTCTCTTGCAGATGAATTGATTTAATTTTTTAAAATAACATTTTTTGTAAGGTTATATCATATAGTGTGATGGAGTTCAAATGTATTCCTTTACCCAATTTCCCATTTTCTACTAAAGGTTATAATTCAAACAAAAAATACAATAAAATGTATTTCCTAATATTGTACTCCGTGAATTGATGATGGCCATTACCTCTTGAATTTCATAATTTTTTTCTTGACATTTGTTTCCATATTTAACTGGCAATGTAAGTTCAGACTTTACAGATATAAATCTCAAGTTTTTTTTAAAAACTTGATTTTTGTTCATTTTTTATAAATAATGCTTTTAAAAAATAAATCCTATCCTTTGCAGGTTGTATACATGTATATGTGAAGTGAAACTATTCAAAGTGCTAAAAATTAATTTGTAATACAAAATTATATTAATATGTTATGTTGAATAATAAGAAGTGGTAATGTGAAGCTTAAATGAATTACTAAATTAAAAAAATTATGCCAGTTATTGACAATAGGTAATAGATTCCATTTTTCAAGACCACTCCCTCCTTAAGTAATCCTCCCTGCAATTTTCAATAATAACAATAACAAAAAATCCTCTGAACACCTATCCAGAAGTGCAAAAACTTTTTATGTAAATATTCTTTTGTTTTTAAGAAGAGTTGGTTTTTTAAATACAATGTGACTCCAAAGGCAAGTAAAAATTCATCCAATTCAATAAAGCTTTTATAAAAAGTTGAATTTCTGTGCTATGAAGGAAATTATGTATTTACCCATGCTAAAATATCCAAAGTGATGGTTTGGAATGTACTTGAAAATCTTTTATTTTTATAAAAGATTTCTTTTTAATCATTGAAATAATTATTGAGTGATTACTCTGTGTTAGCTTATATGCAAGGTTATGTGTTGTCTCTACGAAGCTTTAATTTTGGTAGAGTATTGGTTCTCAAACTTGAATAAGCATTAGAATCACCCAGAGAGCTTGGTTCTAACACAGACTTTTGGGTTCAACACCTACAATTTCAGACCCAGTATTCCTGAAGTGGGGTGGAGAATTTGCATTTCTAGCCTGTTCCCATATGCTGTTGATACTGCTGGTCCTGGGATCACATTTTGAGTACAGCTGTGTTAGAGGGGACAATGTGGTTTAAATATCAGGGCTCTAAATAGCCCACCCTCTATTGACACAAACCCACTGTAGGCTCCCCTTTTTAGTTATTTCCAGTCAGAAAGAACACTTTCTATAAATGCAATCTGGTTTCTGAATAATGCACAAACTATGTAGTTGCTTATAAAATTATTAAGAAATTTACAATGTCAGGTAAACATAATTTTCAAAGACAAAGCTACCTTGTTTATTTCAATAAAAATGTATCATCAGCACTTTGACCTGGTTTCCAATTTAATCATCACTTTCTTTTAACATAAAGCTTTTCTTTCTGATCTTTTGGTATCCATCCAGTTTTCCATAGTCTTTTAAATGTGATGGCCAGTGGTTCATTTACTGCAATAATTAAGATGGATAGCAGCATGCCAGCTGGAATGACTACACTTGTGTTTATTGTATAAATTATTTTCCTGGTATGAAAGCCTCTTTCATGGCTTTTGCTTTAGTCATATCTTTTGTACCTTAAATCATTAACCACAGCGTGTTTAGGAGGGCTATTTATAAAGAAGTGGTAATATTTACCAATTTTTAATCGCTATTAATTTACATGTACATTTTCCTTTGCTCTGGAGATTGCTGTTTACTTTGTTCCTCCTGCCAAGAGAAGGGGAAAAAAGCCTCCTAGGACCCATAAGGCTTTTCCCCCAACTACCTTCACATTTTATTTTGTTCTACTTCTCGAACCTTTTCCTTGTGAATATTAAGTAACTTCAGGCAATTCACTCAAAATACATAGAAGCACAACCCTACGTTATGAATTTCCTACGAGGCATATATGAAAGATTTTTATCATTTTTTTAAAAATGCCACTTAAGCTTGGTAGTCTTTTCCATTTCAAAAATAAATGCACCTCAGGTTCAACAGAAATTACTCAGATATATTTGAAAACTGTTTGTGTTATTTCTGTATCCATCACTGTACCCAAATACATTTCTGTAAATATTTGCTGACTATTTTGTTCTTTAAATTTTAACTTTAAAGGAAATTGCATGCCTGTTATCTTTCTGAGGGTTAGGGCAATCATTGTTCCTATATTTACAATATACATCTTGCATTAGAAACTTTATAAGACTGAAAATATAAATAATAGTGCACTATTATGTCAGAATATTTAGTTATTACTCACATATCAAATAACTAGTTAAAACAATTCAGACTAGGTAACAAGGAATATTCAGTGGCAATAAATATGCATTGCTGTATATTTACATTTTTATTTGGCTTAATTACATTTATGGTCTTCTGTTCTTTAAATTTATCAGATTTCAATCTGCAGAGAAAAAGTTAATAAGCCAAAGACTGTACCAAGTTATTGTAATTAGTGTTAATTTCACAATCTCTTAATGATTTAATGCTATATCTTGATGTTTTCTTCATTTAGGATCAGCCTTTTAGGCTCTCCTTTTTGGATGGCCCAAACCATGAAGACCTGTCCTCCCTGGAAAATCAAAATGAGCTGGTCAGTTCACACAAAGACAACAAGAGTCACTCTGTTTGAAAAACTTTGGCTCTTTTTCAGCAGTCGCCATTGGCCTGAGAATGCAGAGCATTCTTACCCACTAGCAAAATTAACTTGGTTAGCAGACAGTCTGTGTCCCTTAGTATAAAAGCTGTTCTTAAAAAGTAGCAAATATTGTTCTAAATCTCTTTACCCCTTTCTCATTACACTCATTTAGTCACTTGGTCACTTACTTTCTGTCATATCTTTATTCTTCATAGTCTTCTTCTTCTTTTTCTTTTTTCTTTTTTATTTGGCAGTGTTGGGGATGGAACTCAGGGTTTGTCACAAACTAGGCAAGTGCTCTACCACTGAGCTAAACTCTCAGCCCCAACTCCCTCTGTCTTTATTCTTACATATTGATTTTATATTTTGTCATTATTCCTGTTTTTAAGTAATTGAGACTTAAATCATAACAGCATTGTGGTGCAAATCTGATAAAATCATGGCAAGTATATTTAAACATACAAAAAAATGAGAAAAGTAAATCTCCTCTTTTATGATCATCATTAGTACATGAAGTATTTTTCTTATACTATGTATGTAGGTATTTAAAAACTTCTAATCTGCCATTGGTGAAACCTATTTTACTAGGTTTAAAAAGTTATTTTCTTTTGAAATCTAAATGTCTAAATGCTCTAAATGTCATTTAATTTGTAAGTAACAAATAGAAACAAAAGCATCAGCATTTGTATAGATGCAAAATATTTGAAAAGAATTTTAAAATAAAATTTTAATTCATTTACAGATAGTGTAAAAGGAGTTGTTTCATAGGCAGATCTGGCAAAATGTATCATTTGTAACATTATAAATTTGGAACAGTACTACAGTAATCAGAGGAATGTTTGACCAATTTTAGTCCATTTTCTGAGATGGGTGAAAGGCCTTTAGGATATACATAAAGAAAAATAACTCTTTTTAGCAGAATTGAAGAAATACTCAAGTGAAATATTCCTTAAAGATGGGTTGATGTGGTTGTCTTGGAGGTATTACCCTGATTCCTTGGTTGTGGAAGAAGAGTAGAGATACTGTTGTTGGAGATTGAAGTTAAGTGAACCAGGGAGGATTAAATTCCTGTCATTCTCCAGCTAACCATGTGCTTTTGAGAAACTTACTTCAGAATTTGGTGCTTCATTTTCATCTGCAAAATGCGAAATGTAACACCTGTTTAAAAAGTTATTGGGATAATTAAATATTTAAAATGTGCTAAAAGCATCTGTGTACAAAGAGTGCACCCAAGAATGAGAGCTATAACTAAAAACCCTGAGTATGAAAAACTACTGTATTGTTAAAGAAAGGTGTATAACTCTGAGCTGTCAGGATTACACAAGTATTTCCCCATTGAAGTTGAACCTTGATAAGAGTATAATAAGAAAGTTAATCTTCAGATATCTATGAGAAAAAATTTTTTATAATAAACTTATTATTGATATCAATGTTGTTTGTTCACTCAATCATCCAATAAATTTTTTATGGAATGTTCCTTATGTTATCAGCATGGAGCTACACCTGGAAATATAATAGTAACAAAAGCAGATATAGTCCTTGCTTTCATAGAACTAACTGTGTCTACAAATGTTAAAACCATTCCTCCTCTTTGAAGGGCATTCTTCATAGTAATTAGGAGAAAGTAAGTAGAGTTTCCATTCCCATACAGTCACCCTTTCAATGACCCCTGCCCTTCTCATCAGATACCACCAGTGGCCTAGATGCCCTGAAGCAAAAATAAATGCCTCTAAATAAGTGGTTGTCAATCCCAATAGCAACTTACAGTCATCCTGGCAGTTTTAAAAAATACTAATAATGGAATCTCATCACAGACAACTATGTAAGAATCCCTAAATTTTAGATTCTAGCCATCAGTATTGTTTAAAAGCTCTGGAGTTGATTCTGATGTATAGCCAATGATCAACAACTGCTTCTTAAAGAGAAAAATAGAAAAACAGCAATGCCTCCAAAAACTAAGACAATGAGTGATGGAAATAAACTTGGGAAACTTTACCAAACATCCTCATCATAGGTTTCAAGAAGGTAGCTCATACAGAAAGCAAGGAGAAGACTTATTTTTAGATAGTCTAGTGAGTTCATTTATAGAAATTTTCTGTCAAGAAATGTGCCAAATCTAGACACTTTGTCATATTCCTCAGAATTTCCTGCCCTAAGTGGATTGTTATATCACACATTGCCAATAAGAACTATCTGATAACAATGAATTTAGGCCAAATCTATCTTTTTTAAATATAGACTGTAATTTTAGCGAAGTTTCAGGTTAACAGCAAAATTAAACAGAAGGTACAGTGAATCCTTGCATACCCCCTGCTCTCCTGTATGCATGGCTTCTGCCATTATCAACACCCCACCAGGATGCTATATTTGTAGTAATTGATGAACCTTCATTGCACATCATTACCACCCAGAATCCTTTGTTTACATTTGGGTTCACTCTCGATGGTGTATATTCCATATGTGTGGGAAAATGTATAATGACATTGATCTGCAATGTACCCACATGAATTTGAATTTGGCATTTTCAACTTTAAAACACTGTTTTTTTAAAAAAATATTTCTTTTAGTTGTAGATGGATAAAATACCTTTATTTTATTTGTTTATTTTTATGTGATGCTAAGGATCGAACCCAGTGCTTCACACATGCTAGGCAAGCACTCTACCACTGAGGCACAACCTCAGCCCCTAAAATACTGGTTTGATGTATCCTCATAGTCATTTTGGATGTTATAACAAGGCCATCTGAAAAATCATATCATTGGCAGATTCAATCTTCAAGATTGCCAATTTGGGTCACTCAGAATTAGCACAGTGGAAAAGGCAGGTTCAACAGGCTGCATTAGAAACCACAAAGACAAGTTGTCTTTCATAGGAAAAGAAGTAGTGTCTGCTGTGACATTCACCATAAAGTCCCTCAGGGAATTAGAGTTGGTTCAAAGTGAATTGGGGCAGTGTGTGTGTGTGTGTGTGTGTGTGGGAGTGTGTGTTGCAGCTGTGTTTGTGTATGGCATTATTGTCTGTACCACTCTGAAAATAGACTTTGCTAACCTGGTTTATGACCCACTGTTGATTCATTTGTAAATCTAAATGCTAACTCTTTTATTCTGTTTGCCTTTCTGAGGCAGGAAGGCTTCAATTGACTTAACAGCATGCTAGCAACTCAGAGACTGTGAAATCTAATCACATTTTGACTCATTCTTAAATTGCCTCATCTCCACATTTTAGACTCTTCATTTATGAAAAAATGTTTGAGTACTCTACTCTCCCATGGGTGTTTGCAGGAGGAATAAATATTTAAAGTGATCATGGGGAACTTCAAAAGTAGGAATTGTTATGAAAAAGTTAATTATTTTCAAAATGTCCTTTGACATTCATTTATAGATAAATACTTCAGTATTTCTCATTATAGATTTTTTAAAGGAATTTAATTGGGCTTATCCCTATGATTTTTCTATAATTGTATACCATACTTTTCCCAACCCACTAACAAAGTTGGTGAGCATTACAAAGCACTAAAAAGATGTTTGAACCAGATGAGCTTTCAATTATTCAAGATAATGGAAAAACATTAATGCAGATCTTACAAAATGACAGACTGTCAGAGACCTCAGAAAGGGTGAAGGGCCAGGAAACCTAAGTCCTTGATCTGCATAAATTTGCTTCTGTATCTTTTGAGGTGGATAATTGTTTTAGAGGCTATGTGATCAGGGAAAACCCAGCTCAACTGCACAATTAAAAGGACCCAGGAGTTGGAACAGGTAATTCTCAATTACTCAAGGCATTCTAATTCACTTCTGGATGTCACACTTGGTAGAAGGAAGTGTATTTGTGAGGTTATAAATAGTAACAACAGCAATGGTACTAATAGTATTAGTATTAGTAGCAGCAGCAATGGTAGCAAGCGTGGTAGTAAAGGAGTGGTAGTGGCAATAACAGCAGAAGTCATAGAAGCATCAGCAGACACAGTAACAGCAGCAGCAATGGCAGTTGTGGTCCTGGAAACAGTAACAGAGACAGCAGGAGCAGTAGCTAACATTTATTGACTATTAATCATGTGCTAGGCACCATTAAGAAGTTTACAGGTTACAGTTCTTTTAATTCTCACAATGCCCTTTGTAACATGGTAATTCCCATTTTAGGGAAGATTGTCAATGAGAACATTATTCATCAAAAAACCAGCAAAAGGTCAAAGGGGAAATTGGTATGCACTCCCTAAACTTTATAGATGTTGATTAGTCATCTGGACCAAGCTGAACAGGGACTTCTTAATGGTGCTGTTTTAAAAGGCAACAGAAGTCCTCAGGTGAGACTCTCAGCACCTGCTGGCATGAAAAGCTGCTGATGCAAAAGAAAAAAACATACAGAAAGCTCTGTAGTCCTGTGTTTGGAATCCCATCACTGCACTGAGGACACAAATATATCCTAGGATGAAAGAAAAGGATATTTTACCCTAAAGATGAAAAGTATCAGAAATGATTTAATCACATGTAAAAAGTACATTATAAGCAGAAACAAAAGGAAAAACATAGTGGTAGGCGCATTTTTATGAACTGAAACAGGTTGCAGAAGGAAGAAATGGAATATTTTCCTCAGGAGAAATTTAATTCCAGGACTAATAGCCTAAGTATAGAACAATACACATGAAACCATGAGAAAAAAGGGATAAACCTCTGCAGTCCTTTTCAGGACCATGATTTTATGAAGTAATTCTTAAATGTTTAATATCCTTGAGCCATACTCATAGTGGGAGCAAAGGATCAGTGTGCCAAAATGATCACAAACTCGGTGTCCTTCAGGATTCCGTCTTGACAACCTTGGGTCTGTGGCAGACAGACAATAGAACATGATGGTCAGACAGTGATAAGAACAACCATGCTTTATTCTCATTGTGAGCTTATAAGATAGATAATGCTTTCACTATAATAATTAACCTGAGAATAAGTGGTCACTCTAAGCAATATATTCTTCTCAATGTTAGAGGTGAAACAAAATAGAATAATCTTAATACTCAAAACTAGGAAAATGAGTGATCCACATGCACTTGTTTTCATGCAAATCATTTATTTTGTATTATGCACTTTTGTGTTTGGGAAGTACACAAATTGTAATTCAGAATCTGAATTTAGAAATTGCCCTATAGTTTCTTTTATACCTGAGATTATTTACAATAACTGTTATACTCTTTAGAGAAGCATGATTTATATATAGTAGTCCATGCAGTAAAAAACAAATGACGTGTATATTTAGTTTAAGAAAAAGTTTTTCAGGCCCTTAATTTTGGAAAATACTAGAATTTTGGTTAAAAATATGAAATATATATTAATGCTCATATGATATGTTTACATTTTATATTAGATCTACAATAAAATCTAATACTTGTGTTAACAGGGGTATTAATTGTGAGAAAATATTTTGAAATAAATGGTCATAAATATTCTGTGTATGTACTCCTCATCATACAATAAACAATGTATATTTATATTCAACATTTCTGATGCTTAAATTTTGCTTGAATTCTATGAATTTGTGCATGTTAGGATATATATCATTGCCTTTCAAGCAGACCTGATTCTAAATCAGAGTTCTACCACTAGCTAACCAACATTGTGATACTATGATCTTAAACAGGTTAGTAATATCTTTGTTTTCTGTTTCTTCATCTATAAAATAGGTATGATGATCATATTTACCTCAATGTTCTTGTGAAGATTAAAATAATTCATGAACTTCTTCATTGAGATAATACTTAATTCATCAGTGAAGATGATATTTTATAATTACTTTATCATTTAAAATATATCTGAAAATAACACCCTGTAGAGTATGTTAAATAGTCCTGGATAGATGTAGAGGGGTACTTTTGTACCATATTTCTTTCTAGTATTAAATTTCTATATACATTTACAGGCTAAGTATAAGGATATGAAATAGTTTATTCATCTTCTTTATACACATTTATATATCATTCCAATCTTGCAGACCTGGAGGATTGCACTATAGCCTAGATTGTATGTAACTTTGTCGCTAAACATATTTAACTTCTATTTCCTATTTTGGTGCTTAATAGATGGATTTTGAATTAATCAATTATCCCATGTCCAACCTTCAATTTTCATCTGTAAAATGAGAGAAATGGTGGTTAACTAACAGGTTGTTTGGAATTATAGATAAAATAATACCAAGAATCTCTGTGATTGCCAGGCTCAGTGATACATGCCTGTAATCCCAGCAACTTGGGAAAAAGAAGCAGGAGGATCACAAGTTTGAGACCAGATTCAACAACATAGAAACCCTCTGTAACTTAGTGAGACACTGTGTCAAAGTATAACATAAAAAAGACTGGGACTGTAGCTCCCTGGTAAAGCACTCCTGCATTCAATCCTCAGTTGAGAGAAGGAAAGGAAGAAAGAAAAAAGAGAGAGAGAGAGAGAGAGAGAGAGAGAGAGAGAGAGAGAGAGAGAGGAAGGGAGGGAGGAGAGGGAGGGAGGGAGGGCGAAAGGGAGAGAAAAAGGGAGGGGGAGGGAGGGAGGAAGGGAGGACAATTAATATAGAGCAAGTTTGATATGAACTAAGTAAAGTATGCACAGTTCTTCCTTGTTGTAATATATTTTGATCATTGTAGGCTTTCTCATAATTGCAATCTCTTTTTATTGAATAAAAAAGAAAAGTAATTAGAAAATAGCATGAAATTTTGTACTCATTGAAGAGAGAAAATATTATAGTAAATAATTAGTTTACTTAGGCGTAAAATGGTCATATCCTATGATGTTATTTATCAAACATTATTTAGTTCCATTTAGCAAATTGAATGCCTACCATATGTAAAACATCAGGGCCAAATGCTGGTGAGGGGGGAGGATAAATGTAAATAAATTAGATACAGTTCTGCTAGTTAGTGACTTAAAATCTGGTAATTAATAGAAACACAGTATAAGATAAGCAGTGAAAGTATTTGAAGAGATGCCTATTCAAAGTACTATTAGATTGGAAGAGAAAAAACATTTGTTATAACTGGGATGTATTGGATACATCCTTATATAGCTGACCTGTGAAGAATTAAAATCCCACTGTCTAGTTTAAGGGCACTCCAGAAAATGAAGAAAGAGATTCAGATTTGAGAATGCTCTGTGCATGGTCAGGGAACTGAAATATGCTAATCTTATGTACATATGTGTATGTGTGGTTATGTTCATTTGTCAGAAACAGAAGGTCTGAGTATAGTGGAAGACATATATCAAAAGGTTAAGTTATAATTAAATTGAAGAAAGATCTGAATTCCAGGCCGAGGCATTTTATCTTATTTTGTGTACATTGGGAATACATCAAAGGCTTTTGGCTGACGACTTGAAAAGACCCAGTTTGTATGTGAGAAAGATAACTGATGCTGAAGTTTAATGTGTTCACAGAGAGTGAGTTTGGAAGCAGGTTTAGTAAGCTATGGTGGGGTGAGAGCAGAAGGCAGATGTGGTCTGGCCTAGAGCCTCAGCAGTGAGGAGAGCTAACTCAAGAAATATTATAGGGGAAGCACCAACAAGAGTCATGGCAGCTTAAATGTTTTTGATGAACCTGTAAGGTACTGTTTTGCATTATTTGTAAGAACAAAAAGGTTGCACATTTTTTTTTAGAGAGCCCACCAGAGGAGTTATGGGTGCCCTCTTCTGCATGCTTATTTGAGAGACCCCAGGCAAGAAACCTAAATTTGCTCATTCTCAACAAACATGAATTACTTGCTTTCATCACTTTGGTCCCAGAGAGGTTTTAAGGATTAATTAGTTGAGATGAAATTCTTTCAAAGAGCTATGGAATATACTGTTTTCCTAAAATAAATAAATTGTGTACATGTCTCTTGGTCTGCGCTTTGGAAGTAAATAAAGAAAGGCAGAACTTGTATAAAGTTAAAGATAAGCAGACAACACTACATAATAAATCTCTCGTGACCAGCTTTTGTACAGGAAAAGAACATTTCTGCCCATTGATAATAGCCTTCTCTTGTTAAAAAACAACCTGCTGAACAACTCCAAAGTTAGATTAATGTCAAACATGGAAATATTTATTGATTTTCTTCTGGAAGCCATAAGGATGGACATGTTGAATCAAGCAGACTATATATAAATTAGTTTTATTTGGATATATAAGGTCCTATTAATTACTGATAGAATCATGTGTTGTATTTTCCTTATTTTTCTTCTGTGCCTTCTTTTTTTAAAATCATCTTTACAAATTTAGATCGGAAGATATATGTTCATTATATTTTTCCCAATGGCTCGTCTTTGATGCAATAGTAAGAGAACATCAGACTTTGCATAGTTTGTATAGTTAAAAGGTAGTCGGAATAAGTCAAATATTTTGGAGCAAGAATAACAAAAATTTGGTATATTTTTCTATTGATTTTCTTTGGTGTATCTTTATACTTTAGGAAAACCAAATATCTTATGTACTACCTATCTGCTACATAATTCTCCTTGGGACAATCTTTTAACTCTTTTGCTTGTCCCGAAATTCAACTCATTTCTCTTAGTTTCTGTCTGGCTTCTTATTCTTTTGCTCTGTCATTCTTAATGTGACTTTAATCTTTCTCTCTCAAGGGTGTAGTGTAAATTGTCCTTGGTACTCTTTTCATTGAAGAATAATTTCTCTAGGATGTTTCTGTAGGAGCTTAGACTACTAAGGAGAGACTTAGATGTGCTTTGAGCTGTATTTTTCCAAATATATCATTTAATTTCTTGTTGATTTTTTTATGTTGATGTTGTCAATTATGTTGACAATTGTCTTATGTTGACATTTCTTCCTGTTGACATTGTCACATACCAACTGTGTAATATTGATTATAAAGCTTTTCAGTTCTTACTTTTTCCACTTATAAAATTGGGATAATAAGAATAATTACTTCAGAGGTAGTATTGTGAGAAAATTATATATATATATATATATATGTATATGTGTGTATATATATATACATACATGTATATACTTATATATATACACATGTATATATAAATTCATAATATGTCATATATAACTTTAGTTGTATCATGAATAATAAATGTGAAGCACTTACCTGTTTCTGGCACACAGTATGTGTTCAACAATTACTTATTATTTTTATTGATAGTAAATTACCCCATATAACAGATTTTTCTCTGTTCCTAATCTTTATAAGTAGCACCACTATTAAGCCAATTTTTAGACCAGTATCCTGGAATTATCCTCAGCATGTCTCCACCCATCATATGCTACATATGATCATTCAACAAAACTTTGTTGATTCTATTTGTGGATATCTCTTGCATTCCAGCACACTTTCTCCTTTCCTGTGCATTGCCTTTACTCCTAGATCAAGCCACCATCCTTTAATTACTGTAATAGTCAACTCACTGCCCCACATTTCTTTTTAATATTCTACAATTTATTCTCATATTACAGTTGGAGAGATTTTTAGAAGGTTCAACTCTGATCATGTTACCTTTTGCTTAAAATGTTTCAATAGTGACTCATAACCTCTAATAAAAAGTCCAAAATGCTTGAAATGAGCTATTTTAAAAGCCCAGCACGATGTGTTTTTGCTTAATTTCCTAGTGCTGTTCATCTTCTCTTTACACCTTTGCCCCTAAGCTTCAGCTTTACTGAATGTCCGGTATTTTCCCAGTGTTTCCCAGGTCCACCCCCAACAGCTGGAAGGCACCTCTGACTCTCCTGTTTGCTCATGTTTCAGGACTCACCATTCCAAGCTTTCTGACACTTCCCTCTTTCCCAGGCATCCCGTGACACCTGTTATTAAATCCTGCTACAACACCACATTTACTGCACTGCAGGGTCTGGTCCTCTTTAATTAATTATTAAATTCCTTGAGGACAGAGAAAATTCCATTGTTTTCCCCACCTTGCACCAGATATACAATAAAGATGAAAAATACTTAGTAAACAATTGTTGAAAGAACTAAATCAACTATTGTTGAAGATGATAGACTTTGTTAACCATTTCAGTCCTGAGTTTAAATCCCAATTTGACCGTTCTTAGCATGAACAAATTGTTTATTTAGCCTTGTTTTTGTTAAATCAGAAAATTTTCAGTTAATTTTATACTCTCCTCATATTTGTTGTGAATGTTAAATGAGGAAACATGTAAAGCACTTAACTTTTTTAGAGTGTATTTGCTATAAATGCTACTTCCTCTTTTTTCCTATTTGTGTTTGAAGTTACTCTTTTGAAGTAACAGCAGTAATTTTGATTAGTGTGAAATATTATTGCCACTATATTGTATATTTTCTTAGGAAATACAGAATATAATCCATTCCCTCTTTTTGTCAGTATTCTTTGATGATTAATCAATCTCTTTAGTATCTCTGGAAATGAATAAATTAATGCCCCCCCAGGGATAAATATTTTTTTCTTTACAATAACTTGGGGGAGATGGAGTGATCTACCGTTTAAAAGTACAAACACTAAATGTCCTTGTGCTTATTGACTTGAGGGTTTGATTATGTGCTGTGTCGATGCTGACTCACCTTGAGTAAGAGTATGTTTCGGTCTCATTTCTTCTTACTAATGAATGACTGTGCTCATCCTTCCTTACAAAGGTCCTTACATTCATCAAGTGTGAGCTGTAATGCAAATCCTGTGTGTTTTAAAAATGTCTTTTCCTTGCTTTTTAAAGGTAAGATAGAGAATAAGGGGCTTGAAGAGGTGACTCTTTCCGTTTTAAGAATATTAAAATGTAATCTTCACCAGCTGTCCATTTTCAAATTAGATTCCATTTTCTCACATGGGGCACTGTGTGTGTTGAGTAGCTTTAAAGTAAGAATTTAAATGCTCTAAAAGCTTTGAAGTTAATTCTCCATTAAGAAACAGCTGAGAGTTTGGGTATGACACCATTTCTCCTTCAGTCTGCAGTCAAGCAGATGTGCTTCTTTCAATCTTCTGCCATACCATCGGATTAAAAAGAAAAAAATTAGTTAATGGCAGTTCAGATTCACTTCATAGAGCAAAGTTTCCTAAAATGATAGATCATGATGGTTGAAGAATTGAATTTTTTCCTCTGATGTGTGTGTGTTTTTGTTTGTTTTGTTTGACCAAGTTAATTTAATGCATTAAGGCTTATCTACTTTAGCATTCAGGAGGTGTAGCATTAGAGGGTTCCGACAAGAGTACAAATGAAGGATTAGAAGTATTTTTTAAGAATATTTTTCAGACAGAAGCAATATTTGAAATTATAGATACTCAATTTTGCCTTCAGTTTCTTTATTTTCTTAGGTATTCACTGTAGGAAAAAATTGCTTTTGATCATAAATGGAATTTTTCCTGGTTTTTATTTACACCAAACCCTACAATACTTCCTTGCATCTCTCCTGTAATACCTCTCTTTGAATTCTAGTATTTTCTTTCCTCCTTACAAATGAAGCTTCCCTATCAATTTCCATGTCTGTGTTTCCTTGAGCAATTGATACTTACAACCTTCTTTTAGATCATTTTGATCATTTTTCTTCTTCCTCAAGTTCCAGTTCATCCACAGTATCTCTGATTTTCATAGTCTTTGAAAAGAGGGTGCTATATTATGAAAGACAAATGTACTCTGTAATAGTTTTATTTACAAAATAATAAATTTCCCCTCACTTTTCTCAGAAAAGTGAAAAATAATGTGGTCATATAGGTTAAAGTATGTGCTCCTGAATGAATGTCGTGTGGCCAAGGATTTGAATTTAAGGACGTTCATTAGTAAAATATGCAAGTCAGTTTCCGAATCACATTCAGATTGGTGCCACTTGTTTTCTTGCTGCATTTGAGAAAACGTTGTAATAAGCTCAGACTTCATAGGACATAACTAATGAGAATGAAAACTAAGGACAAGGATCAGAGAAGCACTAATGGTTCTAGAGCACTGATGGGAAAAAGAGGTAGTGCATCAGCAGAGCTACATGATATTCACCTTGGCAGCAGTAGAGTGGCTGCCCCAGCCATGCTACAGAGAGCACGATAACTCTGTGGTGATCCAAGTCATCTTGACAGGGAAAGTCCAGAGGCAAAGGAGGAAATGAATATAAAGAGCCCAATTTTGTTAGGCCTTAAAATAGATGGTAATAAAGTTTCCTATAGGGAATTTAAAAAAATTTAGCAGACTAAAAATTATAAGTAGTCCCAAAGGAGTCTTATTTTTCCAGTTGAAGTAACTGCTACTAATCTGAGATTTAACAGTATGACGTGGTCACAATAAGCAGGTGGTTATGAGAAATTAAATTTCCTTGGAGAATAAATAAAATAATAGTGACAAGTAATTATGGTATCACATAGTTACTTTCTGAACAAGGTCAAAGTGTAAACAGGGGATTCAGTTTCATTCCCCAAAAGGGACGTTAGCTGAATGCCTACTGTGTACCTGGTACAGCTGTAGGTTTACTGTTTTAACTCTCTAGGTATGCATATGGAAGATGGATGGATAAAAACTTTTTAGGTTTAAGCATAAATGTAAAAACTGGGAATTATTTGCAGAATCAAAAACACTGCTTTATATTATAAAGTCAGAAAGATTAGCAAATATTAAACACTTATTCTCCTATAGGTGTTTCAGTTTTATTATGGAAAGGCAAATCTATCAACTAGTATCTCCAAAAGAACCACACCACACTTGGATATCCTCCCTCTTCTCTCTCTTGTTTCTTCTCTTTGTCTCTTTCTCCCAACTTTCATTTCTAATTATTTTTCTCATCTCATAAATGTGAGTTGAAGTGACGTCCAAACTTAAAACATACACTGAGAGGATATTTTATATGTGAGGCAAAAAAGAGATAAAAAATTATTTGAAAGGAAAGTGTGTATTAAATTATTATACCAGGAAATATTGCATGTCTTTGCTCACAAAATAAAGCATGGGGAAGCTGGAGAGAGCCTTGACATTGGTGCCACAGGGAAGTTGCTGTGCCATGTGCCAAATATATAAGTTGGGTAAACTCTTTATCCTCCATGCATCTCAACAATCTCTTTGCTAAAGTGGGGCTAGTAAAACCTACCTGTTAGTCTTATCATAGTAATTAAATAAAATTAGGTTTATGTTGTACCTCCTACATGTAGAAGCCACTCACAAATTTTGTGTCCTTTTCCTTTCCACTGCCCTAACTGCAGTGGAAAGAGGAACAGGGTGATTATAGTGCCTGCCTTTCATCTCTATTTTTCCTTTTATTTACTGTAGATCCAACCCAGAAGCGCATGCACATTAAACAAGCACTCTACACCATGAGTCATATCTCCATCCCCTACTTTCCCTCTTTAAAAATAAACAGGAAAGCATGCATGTAAAGAATATGAAGAAAGCAAATTTAGTTTCAAATTTTAGGAGATAAGTAAGATCTGATTCCTTCTCTTCTTAAGAAGACCTTGAGGATAGTAATGCACAACGATTTTAACTGCATTTTAAAAATATGTGAATATGTATTCTTCAAGCACAAATTTTCTATATTGGTTCTCAAAACTTTTCAGAACAATTCATTGACATGAAATCCCATTCAAGTCATATTTATGAACATCTGAACTGTGGGAATCATACATATTTTTGGTGATCTGTCATCAGCACAGTATGTCTTGATATGGACTCCATAGACAGGCTAGAGAGCCTGTTAGTTTTTAAAATTATCTGTGCACCCATTCATATGCAGTTTTCCAAGGGACATTTTTATCTGTTTTCTTGGCCTCTCAGAAAGGGCTTTACATCTGAAAGGACTGAAGCCAATATAATAGAGTTTGAAGAGCAAAGAGTAAAGGACAGTTCATAGATCTCTGTGGCTGCCTCTCTCAAACATCAGATATCTGAATTGTTCTTTGGGAAGAATCTGACAGAAGTGGATTCAGGGTTGTGCTTCTCAAGAGTCTCTGAAATTCATTTACTCCACAAATAGCACAAAGCCCAGAAAATAAATGCAAGGAGGGAAGGTACTCATGAATCTAATACGTAAAATGAGAAGAGCTCCTTTTGTTTATTCTCCAGAAGGACAACTCTCTCCTTTTGTACTCAATATATAGAACACATGCAGCACCTTCAACAACTCACATGCTTTACATGAAAAAATAAAATAAAATAAAGGTTTAGAGGCACTTCAAGCCTAGATAAGTAATGTCCTTTATTTTATTCTCCAAGTCCTATATGACAAATATTAAGAAGACTATTTTAAGTTAGAAAACTTCAATGAAGGGTTCTACACTCTGGTGTCTAGTACAAAAGAACCCAGTTTGCCTCTGAGAATAAGCCACGTACAGAGTGGAGCTGAATGAATCAATTTAACTGGATGAATTGTTTGAAATAATATATTTGACTTTCAGAATTATGTGTTCTATCAAATAATAATTTGTTACAGTGTCATCTCTTTATTAATGCCATGCCTGTATCATTTAGTCCAGCACCCATTCAGAGAGATCCTACCATGTTCCATGCAGGCATCCAGCTCCTAAAGATCCAGAGACAAGTAAGAACAGATTCTCCTCTGTGTGACTCACAGAGCGGCAGAGATAACAAGCATATTCACAACTAATTATCACATACAGGCATTGTGGTCTGCATAGAGATATTGCTATGGGAACATAAACAAAGGAAGAATATATTTTGGTGGAGATTCAGGAAAGTGTACTTGCTAAAGAGAGGAAGGAAAAAAAAGGGATTTATCATCTCTGAGGGAATAAAGATGAAGATGATTCTGTTTGCTTATATTATAAGCCAGAACTAGTGATGTATTAGCAGAGACTACTGTAGAGTGATTTTTTGGTCCCCTCCCTCCCTTCCTTCCTTTTTTTCCTTCCTTACATTTTTTTCAGATAAGCAACCTGTGAGCAGTATACATCTATAGTACGCGTTTTTTTTTTCCCCAGACCACTTTTAAAACAATGCATTTAGGTGTTAAATATTTTATTTTTATGTTATCTCCTTTAATGCCAACACATCAAATTTAGAGTAATTATCTTTAGTTAGAGATGAATAAATAGCTCCAGAGAGGATGAGCACATGGTTGACTTTACACAGGTAATAACTACCACGAGTGGTCTAGTTGAGCAAATTAAAAGTAAGAAACAAACAGTAACATACAGACTATACAGAAACATATAGAAATGAAGACACAAATGGTAGCATTGATTTGAACATCTGTGCTGTTTCTTTGTGTTGAACATAACATTGAAAATACCAAATTTCAATGACCACATAGTTAATTCATACTAACCTTTTATTGCAAGATGTTAATAAAATTGGTAATTTGAAGAAATACTTCTCTCCTTATTTTTTAAATAGGAGCACAAATAGAGAACTTTTGGCATTATTATTTTCTTCAGAAAAGAATATTTTTATGAATGATCATGATGGAAATGGTTTGAAATAGAAAAGCACCATCCTGAAAAGTGGATTACAATGTGTCACCTCTAAAATCCTGGGTTCCATTATCTGGGCCAATCCATTGGCACTCAAAGCAGATCTCCCTAAAAATATTCTATTTACATCAATGTTCATAGCTGCTCAATTCACAATAGCTAGATTATGGAATCAACCTAGATGCCCTTCAGTAGATGAATGGATGAAGAAACTGTGGTATATATACACAATGGAATATTACTCAGCCATAAAGAAGAATAAAATTATGGCATTTGTAGGTAAATGGATGATGTTGGAGACTGTTATGCTAAGTGAGATCAGCCAATCCCCAAAATCCAAAAGCCGAATGGTCTCTCTGATAAATGAATGATGATGCATAATGTGGGGGGGAAAATTAATAACAGAGTGTGTGACAGATACCATTGCCCTGTGTACATGCATGAACGCACAGATGGTGTGACTCTACTTTGTGTACAACCAGTGAAACAATAGCTGTACTCCATTTGTGTTCAATGAATCAATAAGTAAATTTAAAAAAAAAATTAATTAATTAAAAAAAAAAGAACAGTCCACTCTCCCTATCATACTGAGTTATAATAAATGAAAACAGATAAATAAAAAAAAAAAAAGAAAATGCTTGGAATCATTGTTCATGCTTGGGTCAATACCTTGATGAACCCCTATTTGAAATTTGAAATAGCAATGTGTAAGTAAAACAAAACAAAACAAACCAATAACAACAAATACCTTGATGAGGTTAAAACACTGCTACCTACTCTTAGTGCCCTTTGTTTTGACAATTTTGGCTTATCTAAGGTAAAAACACTTTAGAACAAGTGTTGATTTCAACATTATTTTCAGT
The DNA here is from genome assembly GCA_020662805.1 of Glaucomys volans. Lineage (NCBI taxonomy): Eukaryota > Metazoa > Chordata > Mammalia > Rodentia > Sciuridae > Glaucomys > Glaucomys volans. The sequence continues at coordinate 57,975 of JAJEJO010052628.1, forward strand.
GACAGTGGTAAGGAACTCAGGCAGAAAATTTGGCTTTCCTTTTCATTTGAATCAATGTACTTTTGGACACTAATTAAAAAATTAAGGCTTCTGAATTTTTATTTTTCTGTGACCTATTTTATAGCCTTGGGCAAAAAAATATGCTCTTGGATACCACAGTGATAGAGAAAATAGTACTTTTCCTCCATTTATGGGAGCTGAAATAATCATTTAATGTGTGCAACATGCTGGATGTTGTCATCACAGTGTGGTATTGGATTCTTTGTTGTATTCTGGAGCAGAATATTGAATGATAATAAGACAGAGAAGCTTTTTAAATAATGTGTATTCAAGCCATTGAAAATTATGAAATTGTGCCAGATGAACCTGTTTTGTTCTCCAACTACTTCATAAGGACTCAGTGGGATTTAAAATGTTTGAGTTGGGAGAAGCACTGATGGACAGAAAGAGCAAATGTAGATTACTCTAGGGAAAGACACAGTTCAGCAACAGAGCACACTTTTCAGAAATGATTGAACTCATTAGTAACAGTTGTACTCTTTCTGATTTAAAATTTCTATAGCTATTCCATTTTACAATATGGTAATGGTTAAATTACATAATTTTTCTAGAATTTTCCAATGTAAATTTCTGCTATTATCAATAAAAGAAACAACAGTCACTAGGGCTTTTTTGAACCACTAAAATGAAATAGAAATTTTGTATAAGACCTATATTCCGATATTATAGATAGTGAATCAAGAAGTCTTTAAAGTGAGAACTTTATTATAATTATTTATGAACACTATAATACCCTTAGTTTTTTACTATAATATCCTTGGTTCTATGTGAGATCCTCCCCATCCCACATTCAATAATAACACCTGATGCATTTTTCAGGGTCTGTGAAAAAACACATATTTGTCTTATTTGTGTATTGATTTCTTCAGTGGAGGACAAAGAAGTCAATGATTTGATAAAGAAATCAAGCCTAATCAGTTATTCTAGAATTTCAGTATGGAATGATTTTTAAACAGTGGATAATATTTACACATCTTACTAGTTCCTTTAAAACATACTTTCTTTTAAAATTATATTGTCATTATTAGTATTACAATTATTATTACATCTTATTACTATTCCCATTTTGCAAGGATTCAAGTTCTCCTAAATTATACATTTGCTGGTGTATCAGGATTCAAACTAACTTTTAGAATGGTCTGAACCCCAAAATCTTGTCCTTTCCACTGCACTGATGAGAGTACATTTCAGGCAAAATAAATATTGAAAGTAAAAACATATTGATATTATAATATAAATTTTTTGTGATAATATACTGAGAAATTAACCTAGTTTAATTTTAGAGGTGAGTAAATAGATCAAATAATTTTTTATCTTGTTTATAGAATATCTTTAAACAGGTATTATAATTTAGCATTTTGTAAGGTGGATGTTTAAAGATATCATTGATATTTAGATATATTTAACGAAAATGGAGATATGCAAATTTGTTTGAAAGGGGACCAGATAGTGAGAGAAGTGAGGATAACTTGAGGGTCATTTATGTGTGAGGTGACACAGAAGACTAAAATGATGTCAGACTGTGAAATCATGTCCAAAACAGCGTAAACATGTAGAAGAAACACATGATTTGTCAGTAAGTCAATAGACTAATTATGATAGGTGAAGATAGAAGGAGATGTAATTTATTTTCTGACCTGGGACACTGACTGCCTTCACTTAGTCATTCAGTCTAAATTGAACACCTGCTGTGTGTCTTCATTGCATATGGCATCCTGGAGTAAGTGCTTGGATTAGAACTTGAACCTGGGGCATTTTGCATGAAGGTTGTTACCTCTGATTTCACCAGACAGCCTCCAAAACATGGGTGACAGTGTGTTCAGCTATTCGATTCTCATTTTAAAGATGAGGAGAATGAATCTCAAAAATGTCTCAAGTTGTCCTAACTAAATAGAGGAAACAGTGCTAAAATTCAGAACCTTTGAAATTTGTTCTGTATTTCATAATTATTAAATGCTCATATGGTTCTTTCAGTATACTTTTAGTTTATGTGCTAATCTCTCTGAAGAAAATCACTTTCTTACTTGAGTTCAGGCTGTGCCATATGTTGGTAATAAATAGTTTCTATTTGCTTTGCTTATGTGTGTGTGTATGGTGTCTTGCTAAACTTGAGCAGAAAGAGAATGGGAAATTTCCTCTCTTTCCTAGTGGAACTTCTCAATCTGTTAGAGCAAAAGTGGATATTAGAGCAGTCTTGTACTTTTAGTGCCTCTGCTATACTTCTGATATTAGGGAATGGATTTTTGTTCTTCAGCAATGATTTGAAGAATAATCTATCACAAAATTAAATAGACTGCACTGTAAAAATCATATAATTACTCCTGTAAAACTACAGATGAAAGCAAGCACAGAATTATAGTGTAAAATTTTAATTAACTTCTGATTAGCTATAAGCTTATGTTTTAAATGTACCATGCAGTACCTTATAATAAGTAGGCAGAAATTAAATAGCCACTAATATGTATGTGGCAAAAGGTTAATATCACAGCTACTATGTATTTCTGCTTGCATACTTTTGATAGTTTTACTCAAAGTAGGTATAGAGTTGGGTATGAATCATACAATTATTGGAATAGAAAAAATTTCCTTTCAGAACTTGGGCAATAATCTTTTACCTAGATGGCTATATGATCGGTGATATGTTTATCTCTTTAAAAATGAGAAGACTATCTTTCAAAACTAAAATCCTTTTATAATTTCACTTATGTTTCTTTCATAAAAGATCTTTACTCTTGCTGAAGGAACCTTAGGATATAGCAAAACTAAGCTCCATTTTTCTATTTTGTCTTTCTATGTACTGAATGCTGCAGTTATGAACTAAAACTGTAATTTGAGTGAAAGGATATTTTTAGAATGATAAATATAGTCACTGAAAACTATAAATATAATCACTAATGTCATTGATGTCATTAAATGGTGACATTAATTTGTTGAGTGACCTTGAACAAGCAATTCAAGTTTTCATAGACTTAATTTTCTAAATGGTAAAATTAGGAGGTTAAATTAAATGATCTTTATGTTTAGTGTTAAATAAAAAGAAACAGACTTTATATTCATTCTATTTTTGAAAGCTCTTGGCACTTACACTCTTGCAATAATATGTTGGAAATCAAATACATGAGTTTTAAAGAAAGAACCCTTCAATGTTCTGACATGAAAAAAAGAAACATTGAATTTACTTTTCATTTATGCAGTTGGATTGTCAACTTCTTTTTTAAAATTTATTTTCTTTTTTTAATTTATTTATTTTGTTTCATTGTACACAAATGGAGTACAGCTGTTGTTTCTCTGGTTGTACACAAAGTAGAGTCACACCATCTGTGCATTCATCCATGTACACAGGGCAATGATGTCTGTCTAATTCTGTTGTTATTATTACCCCCGCATCCCAACCCCACCCCTTCCTTCACTCTATGCAATCTATCCTTTCTCCATTCTTGCCTCCCTTCTACCCCACATTATGCAACATCATTCACTTATCGGAGAGATCATTCAGCCTTCAAATTTTGGGGATTGGCTAATCTCACTTAGCATGACAGTCTCCAACATCATCCATTTACCTGCAAATGCCATAATTTTATTCTTCTTTATGGCTGAGTAATATTCCATTGTGTATATATACCACAGTTTCTTTATCCATTCATCTATTGAAGGGCATCTAGGTTGGTTCCACTATTCTAATAATATACTAATTCAGCTATTGTGAATTGAGCAGCTATGAACATTGATGTGGTCATACTTGTCAACTTCTTAAGCAACTAGGATTCTTTTGAATTAGACTTTGGATCTCATTGAATAAAAAAGCATAAAATTCCAACTCCCAATCGTATTTCAGTAACATTTAGATTCAACTACTAGACATCTCAGTTTGACAATGATGATGATTATTATTACTTGAAGATTAAGAGAAAATGGAGGAAAAAATAAAAGACCTGACAAAGTTCAAGAGGACATACCATTGTATGTTTCCATACAGGACTTTTCCTCAGAGGCATAGCTGACCTAGGATATGTTGAAGGAGGTTTGATCAATGTAGAAGTACCACTCAGTCAAATACCACATTTTCAATGTGGATTAAATAAAAGCACAATATAACAAAACATGGACCATCTGGGACTTTGCATGCAATGGTCCTTCCCGGAGACATGGCAATTCTGCTCTTTCTTCAGATGTGGATGGGATTATTTTGTTCTGGAGAAGTGAAGGAGAAAGAAGACAACAGGAATTAATTTTCTCCTTGACACCACCACCCTTCTTTCCAAAGTACCCTCTCCCGTTCTTAGTACTTCCTTGCAACGTGGGGGAGATGGAGAGAAAGCAAACACAGGAGGAAGGGCAATAGGGAAGCCAGGGTAACTGGAGAGCAGGATGGGAAGCAAAGGTGATTTTTATCATTCTTTCACACAAACACTCCAGTCTGCTATGTTCCACTCTGAGCTGCTCCTGCCCTAAGGTGTCTTTCTTTCATCTGTAATCAAGAGATGGAGAAAGTAGGAGGAAGAGTTGGGATGCAAAGAAAATAAGCATGCGAAGAAAATAATAGAGTTTGGTGTGAGGAGAAGGACAAAATCTAATTGAGAGTGACTGAAATGGACCGGATTTATGCCTCAATGGTTGAGGGCTTGCCTTGCATGCATGGGGCCCTGGGTTTGATCCTTAGCATCACATAAATAAAATGAAGGTGTTGTGTCCCTCTACAACTAAAAAAAAAATTTTTAAAAGTGACTGAAGCAAACTAAGTGTCCATCAGTAGGTGAGTAAATAAAAAAAAAACTCATGGTGTGTGTACATATACACGCACATATGATAGAACATTATACACCTTAAAAAAAAGAAATTCTGTCATTTGAAAACAATATACATGAACTGTAACATATTATTTTAAGTGAAATACATCGGACACAGAAAAACAAATACTATCTCACTTACATGTAGAGTCTTAAAAAGTTGATCTCATGGGAACAGAGAGTGATATGATGGTACAAGAGGCTGGGATTGAGGAAGGAAAGGGAAGGCATAGAGAGATGCTGATCAAAAGATAGCAAGTTTCAGTCACTGCATGAGTAAGTATTGGTAAAATATCATACCACCTGGTAACCACAGTTAATAATAACATATTAATAAAAGTTGCTGGAATATAATTTAACATTCTCACTTTAAAAAATGATAAGTTAGACAGATGATAGATATGTTCATTAGCTTGATTGACTTGTTCTACAATATATATGCAGATCAAAAACACCACAGTTTCCCACATAAATATGCACAATTGTTACTTGTCAATTAAAAATAAATACATCCAAAAAAAAAAAACCCTTCCATTTTTGCCAGAACTTATTCTCTACCCCTATTGCTTCTTCACCATAAGCTGAAGGTTTCCTCTAAGCAGGAGGGAAAGAAGGGAGAACCTGGAGACAGGGACTTTCTAGGCTCCCTCATGGCACTTCCCCTGTATCCCTGCCTTGTTTGAGGATGCTTAAGTGTCTGGTCTTCCTTCAGTGTTGTTTTCTCTGTGAAATGGTAGGCAAAGTTTGAGTGTCTTGGAGGTTTCTTAGAGTTTGCCAGATTCTCAGAGATGCTGTGGACTTCCTTACAGCTCAGCATCCCCTAGCTCAGTGTTAACTCCCTTCCTTGGCCTTTCCTCCTCTCTTGTCACCCTTTATCTTGATCATTTGGGCTCTTCTGAAAATCTAACCACCATGTGAACAGTTCTTTCCTTTGGAAAATGCCTGCAAATGATATAAAAAGGAGTTTTCAAGAAAAATCATTTCAAGATTGGAAACAATACTCAGTAAAATGAAAGATTGGAGAAATCAAATGCTAGATTGAGATAACATATTTTTCCCATGCAAATATACACAAAGAATCTTGAAGAAGAAAAAAAATATTTTAACTTTTTCATTGGTAATTCCTGAAGCATCCGAATTAAATATTTGAGTGCCTACAGAGGACTGGAGTTGTAATGTGTTTTGGGGATAACTGCTCAGATTCTTGATAAGCACCTCAGGCCTGAGTACATATTATAAAACTTAAAATTAGAAGATCAGTTTTCTTTGAACTAAAGATTTTTTATGCCTAAATGGCCCTGACAACAGAAAAAAAAAATTCATAATGCTTAACCAATTTGGAAACAATAAAGTTGAAAAAAGAAAATCAGCAAGGTTTTCTCTGTCTCTGAATTTTTTTCACCATTATACTCCTGAACCACTAATTTGAAAAGAAAACAGTTTTCAAAAATTCCTCATTCCAAAATATTGTGATGTTTTTATTTTTGAGCACCTGGGGAGATTCTTTAAGTAATATATAAATTTTTTAAAATACAGTATATAATGCATGTATTATAGATAAATACTTCTAGGTAAATTTGTAGATAAATTTTCTACTAACCTTGTTAGTCAGAAAATTAGATATTGAACAAAGTGCAAAGAGGAAACATTATAGTCCTAATTTCTGATAAACAGTTCATAATTGAACTCAGAGGCACTTTACTATTGAGCTACATTCCTATCCCTTTTTAGTTTTTATTTTGAGACAGAATCTTATGTTGCTTAGGGCTCCACTATGTTGCTGAAGCTGGCCTCAAACTTGTAATCCTCTTGCCTCAGCCTTGTGAGTTGCTGGAATTACAGGCATGCACCACTGTGCCTGGCCATAATTGGTACTTTTAAAAGCTAATTCAAGAAACACTGCTTTTATATGTCTCTTTTTAAGTGCATTATTTGTGTCTCTAATAGAGAGATGACAGGTGATATACGAACCATTATGTAAAGCAAAGGTAGCTTAATACTACTGGGATCTGAAATAGTTCACTGAAAACTGTACTGCACTAGAACGGAGTTGTGAGTGCATGGCAGAAAGTAAGGCAGAGCTTCATTGCATTGACATTGGTCTCTAGTCTGGAACTGGCTCATATAAGCACCTAAGAAAGGAAGAAATAGATATTTAATTTTTGCAAACTTAGTATCTTATCTTTGTCCATTTGTTTTCAATATAAGCTTTCCATGGGCACAAAATAAACACTGTAAGTGAATCTATGTTGATATTCTTATGCATAGGACAAAAAACATCAATCAATGTGATTCATTACAATCTGTGGTTAGAATCTATGACCATAGCACCCCTAAATTCATGTCAGAAACATTAAGATAACATTTTCATTGTTTATACCTGTAATTTTACCTACAAAACTCCTGTTTTGCTTTTTAGAACTTAATATTAGGCTTCAACCATACTCTCTGCCATCCATCTTCTGGTTGCCACATCAGTAGACTCAGACGATAGAAGAATCTCCCTGAAGCAAATACACTGGAGTTCACTGTCAAACAGAGATTCCCAAGAAACCAAACAAAAAAGGAGTAAAAATGAGAGGCATGCTTTATTAAATGTCTTCTACACCTGTTTCCATTATCATTTTTATCTGCCTACCAAAGCCCTTTGGATATCTTGAACTTTTAAAAAATCACAATGCATGTGAGCTAGTGGTTATTTTGTAGCAACATTGAACATTTCTCTCATAATATTAAATTGTAAAACTAATGGCCTGGTTTTTTTAAAAAATAATGTTCCGTGTGTAAGGAATCTCCATGAAAGATGTTTAGCTGAAAAAGGTTATAGTTGCCAAGCAGATTTGTTATTTATTAAGCTAGTACTGTCAATAAAAAGAATATTTAAACAGCTGGTATCTCTGTGATCCTACCATTAATCTTTTCCAGAAAGAGAGAAAGTGACAAGAAGTGATGTTTAACAGTAATTTCAGAAAATGTTAGTAAAAGTCAATTGATAATGTAATTTGCATTTTCATTTTCAAAATTGAATTTAGAACCTAATCTATTCATTTAAGTGCATTTTAGAATTAAAATGGTTTCACCTACAAAATTCATTTCATGTTTTTGAACAATATTTTATTTCATTTATCTATATCAAATTAACAACATATTAAAATTCATTTCTGTATAGTACTATTTGGCAAATCACCAATTTGGGAATTTTCTTAAACTATATTCTATTCTCTTAAGTCCAAGAGAGTACAATTAGATAATGAAAATTAAATCAACAAATCAACAATATGTAAAGATAACAATTGTGTACCAGTTCTTCACAATTTAAATCTTGAATGTAATTTAAACAAATACAGTCTTTATTGATTCCTGTGTCGGTGAAATGTACTTTATTAAGTTACACTTGATTCTTAATAGCAGATCTCCACTTACATTTTTAAGTAAAAATGTAGAATATTTTTAGATATGTAGAAATGTTGCTAGATTCATACTGACTTTATTTATACTCCATGCCCAGTTTCATTATTATTAACATCCTGTGTTTGTGGGACATTTGTCACAGCTAGTGTACCAATACTGACATCAACTACAATTCATGCTTTATTCACATTTTCAGCCTTTTCCTGGGATACTTGAAAGCCACATTCATTTTACTCACTGTCCCTTTTTCAAACACCTTTGCAGTTTTGAGTGGTACCAGATAGGTATTTGACAGAATATTCTCTTATTGGAACTTTGTCTGATGATGATATTGGGATTGAGGTATGGGATATGGGAAGGAAAACTATAGGGTTGAAATGCCGTTCTTATCATATCCTATCAGGGTAGGTACCACCAACATCTCTTATTACTGTTGACCACCACCTGGTAAGTTTGTGGGGGTCAGATTTCTCCACTGTAAAGTTACTTTTTTCTCCACTTCCATTCCATATTCTTGAGAAGGAAGTCACTATTGAAAGCTCATGTTTAAGGTCACACACTATGCACAGCCTGCACCTCAAATTTTAGAAGCTATTCTTTTAAAAAAAGTAAGCATTTGTACTCTACCTCCTTGACTGTGGAGTGCCCACTTAAATGATTTGGTATTATTATGCATGGGAGATTTATCTATACTCTCCCATTTTAAAATTTATTTGAAATTTTTTATGTCAGTATGTACTTATGGACATTTATTCCATACTTTAGGTTATAGTCTGTGTTTATTTTTGTGCTCATTTAAAGGTGTGAGCCCTTGAACTGCTTATTTTGGAAGTCCTTGAACAGTGCAAGAAACAGTTGATGTTCGATAAATGATAATTAAGGAAACCTAAGTGCAGAAACAGACTCATGGACTACCCCCTAATTAAGAATAGGAAATGTACATTATTAATATGCCCTTGATCCAATTGCAGATTTCCTATTACATCCTGATGGGGAAAAATGAGAGGAGACAATATCTAATTTAAATATTATTACAGTAATGTGACATTATAAACAATCACCAAACTTAGGTACAAACAATAATAAATTTATTTAGCTCTTGAGTCTGCGTAGATCAGCTGATCTTGGCTAAGTCTGACTTATTTTAACAGGATTCACTCACAAAGTCTGTGGTGGGGATGGTGGTGGAACAGTGGCCACGTAGTCGCTAGCGTAGGTTAAGTCTTTGGTGGCATGACTGGAGCAACTCAGTCTGATCCAGCACTGCCTCTCATCATGAGGGACAGCTTGGGCATATATATTCCCACTGTGATGGTCAAGGGCAAGGGTGAACAGAAATGTGTGCCTTCCTCAAGCATCAGTTTGTATCATACTTGCTATCATTCCCATAGCCAAAGCAAGGTACAGTTGAGCCCAAATTCAAGAATTGTGGGTATAACTGTGTCTCTTTAGTAAGAAAAACTATGAAGTCCCATGTCAAATGTAGGGTCTAAAGGAAAGGGTAAAACAGGGATCACTAAAGCAATCAATTTACCATGCATGACTATGTAAGGGAAAACATCTAGCTCTTATGGGCATTTTTACTGTTTTTTTTTTTTGTTGTTGTTGTTGGTTTTTGTTTTGTTTTGTTTTGTTTTTTGTTTTGCGGTGCTGGGTATTGAACCCAGGGCCTTGTGCTTGTGAGGTAAGCGCTCTACCAACTGAGCAATATCCCCAGACCTGCTGTTTTTAAAATAAGTGTTCACCCTGTTTTTGTTATGAATTATGACAGTGAGTAGAAGCTCAGCATTGTCATTACTCTGCCACATTTCAGAAGCTGTTCTCGAACTGATGACAAATCATTTAAAAATATAAGACAGCAATTTACTTTTCAGTTGTGCACACACCTTGGATTATAATGAAAGCTTATTGAACAACTGCTTTCTAATAGGTCTATGTTTCCAACACGAATGAGCTCATGCAGCAAAACTTGAACTGTAGTGACGAAAGGTCTGAGAAATGAAAATCATCTAAGCCTATAAATCTCCTCCATGTACATTTATGCCAGAAGTAGACACAAGAATAACCTATTCTTAGTGAATATGCAGTAAAAAATAAACTCTTACTTATAAAGAGCTCTCCAAGGAAATGCTCTTTCAAGTAGAATCATTGATAATTGTAGAATACACAATTTGCAAATTTATTTTAGTGTTTGTTTAAATTAAGTCTTTAAGAATTCTTGCATAGCAAATCCTATTTTTTTCTGTAGAAAAACTCAAACTAAAATAAATCCCTTTGTTCTCCAAACATTTGAAAATAATATATAAGATGTAATTAAGTATAAACTTTAATGTTTACATCTCATGTTCTAAATGCAATCCTGAAAGAAGCAGTTTCTATCACACTTCCTTTACAATGTTGCTTGTGTTCAAGGTAGTATTTTGTAGTGAAAATGGCTTGAATTTCAGATCCAGGGAGACGTGAGAAGAAATGCCGATTCTCTCTCTCATAAAGTTGGTTTAGGAGGTCTTTCTTTCTTTCTTTCTTTCTTTCTTTCTTTCTTTCTTTCTTTCTTTCTTTCTTTTTTTTTTTACCTTCTGCAGTTCCAGTTTCTCCATTAGTCTCTCTCATGCAATTTTTCTATGATTTTTAATGAGAATTAAATGATGTACAAAATGTCAAACTTAGCATAGTAGTTCACACATAACAAGCTCCTTATTAGTATTTTGACCTCACTGCCTGCCAAGTCACACTTTTACATTTTCTTACTTAACACTGTACTTGGAATAACTACCTTTCATATAATAGAAAGCAAAATGAATACTAGAAAAATGGTCCTGCAGAATATGAGCAAAATAAATGACTGCCACAACTGGCATATCATTATGAGGATTAATATCACAGAGAGTACCAGTTTGATATAGCCAAAGTTCACAATTAATATCAACATTAAAAAATATTTTCAAGTAAATAAAGTTGAAGAATGTTGTTGAAAATGCTTCATGACTTGGCCACACAAGAAAGCAAACAAACATTAAATTTTAGTTAACATTTCACTTTTTCTTCTTGCAGACTAGTGAAAACTCTTGCCTGTAGTTATTATAAACAGACTACAGTTTGAAATAACTTTCTAAAAATATTCCTAGTTTAATTCTTCTGCTAATACCAGATATAGGTCACAAGAATATCCTCTATGACCCCATGTTCTTGATGCCAAAACTGGTAAAGGAAGAACAATGGATCAGTAGGTGTTACATGTGCAATTTTTCAATCAGAACTTACCTGGGTTCAATGAAGCATTCTGGTAGTTCAATATCACATTGCACAGGATCTGTGAATAAGAGATGTATCCAAGCCACCAAATTCCTCCTTGAACTCTTTTGGATGGTGCTAAGGAGAAGGCTGTTTTCTAAGTTGACTTCATCACTTTAAGAAATATATGCACAATTCTGGACAAACTGACATACTAGAAGCTGGATTATAGACAATGTGTTTAAGTTCTGTAATGAATATTTGATAAGCTGGTCAGAGTGAATCTACCAATTCAAGTCTTTATCCCACTGTATAAAAGCACAAGCAATGGAGGTGTTTTCTTTGTATTCCCATTTCCAACCCCCAAAACATCACTTATTACGTTGTTCCTCCATATAAGATCTCTGCAATGGTCTTAATTACAAGACTGGTTGTAAAATATAAGACTCAGATCCCCTTTATTATTAAGAATTCCTTATGATTCATTTCAACTTTAAAATCTTGTCTAGTCCCCAAATGAAGTGACTTTCCCTTAAGTTCCTTGGTATTTATGGAATTAATGTACTGCATTAACACAAAACATTTTATCCAGAAAACTCTAAAGTATTTTTATTTTTCACATGCATGGTTGTTTAATATGATGGAAAACTTATTTATGATTGACATTGAAGTGAGAAGACATCAAGAAAAACAAAGAATAATTTGGGGAAAACTTTGAATACATAGTATTTCATCTTAACTAATTGTCTTAGTGTTTTAAAAAACATTAGAGTGAAATGTGCTTCCACTTAAGAGTTTTGCTAATATCTGGTTCTTATAAATTAGATTTTAATTTAAAATGACTATCCTTAACTTTAAAGCATATTGCAGAGAATATTTTGCCTCAGATTCTGAGTTTCCTTCACTAAAAATTTCATATATTAATATATGTAAATATATTCTACCTTGGCCTTTTTATCCTCTTGGGCAATTACTAAAGTAATTCATGGACCTGTTCTTACTGGTAAGTAGGGATAAATTATATTTGTCAGGACACTAAAGTAGCATTAGATAAATTATGTTCCATTGACCTAAATGATAGCTAATTCTGTAGAAATGAAGCAGTTTATGTCTTAACTCTTGTGCAAGTTTATTTTAGAATTTTGAGGGTGCTAATGAAATAATTGTTTAGTTAGCTCTTAGTTAGTAGCATACATTATGAAATTCCTTGCTATTCCTCCCAGGCATTATTTCATATATCAGAAACTGTCAATACATGGTCTGGAAATGAATGGAATTCTAATGTTCAATAATATTTAAAAATCCTTGTGTATTAAATCACATGATTTAAAAGCAAATCTTCAAAATAATATTAGAGTATATAAACAAGTAAAAATCATGGCATGGTTGCTATATTTAGTGTTTGCCTCTGCTACTAATCAGTGATATGACATTGGGCAAGTCCCTTAACTTTTTCAACTGTAAAATGAGGGCAACTGTAAAATTTTAACTCTTCCTAAAATAAATTGCTTCTTTCTCTGTTTCTAACATGCCTATGGTTGTTTATTACAGGAAAAACAAAATAATGATTAATTGTAACAGTGCACTTCTATCAGTCAGTAGTACTGAAACAATCAGTGGCAAGTTAAACAAGGAAAAGCATACTCTCTACAATAGCTGACAGCAAAACCAAAGTTCCTCTTTCACATTCAGAATTTTGCTGATAATTTTGGAAAGCACACTATGACTATCCCTGCTGATAATTTTGGAAAGCACACTATGACTATCACTTTCTCCCTCCCATTTTTGTTATACCACTCAACATCATCATGATGCTGTTCATTTCTATTAATATACAGCCATAAGTAATTGATTCAATGTCATTAGAGGATATGTTTCTTATGACTGTTTCAGCAACATGTAACGGGAATCTATCCAGAACTAGATTACAAAAAATTGAAATTTGTTGGTTCACATAACTTCAAAAAAATACATGAGAACTGGCTGCATCCTCAGAGTATAGATAAGTGTAAGATATCAAGATACACCTTCTTACCATCACTTGGCTTGATTTTCCTTTGTCTTGATTCCATTTGGATACTTCTTGCCATGGTATTTTAAGATGGGAGGGATTAAAATACATTCATAGGGGCACTTCAGTGTAAATAACTTCTCTTTTTTAATACCTCCAATAAAAGTTCTCCAACTGTCTCCTTTGCCTGATTAGTTCATATGTCCACATAGACCAATGATATAGTTCATTGGAGTGGACTCTTCCAATTATCCAAATAAATCTTGTCCTCATCTCTGGATCTTGCCAGAGTTGGGGATGGAATGAGGTCAACAACCTGCTGGAACTGCATAGACTGCGTATTTGGGAGGAGTGACGTGCAATAACAATTTTGATGCTCTTCCCAGAAGTCAAATGAATGCTGGTTGGCAGAAGTAAGAGACAACCACTCCAATGAAAAGTCAAGGATAAAGAATAGGAGAGTCAGAAAGGGAAGTGCTATTCTTTTATCAACTGTATTTTGATACTGTGTCTCTTCTGAGGATACAGAGTGAACAGGACTGGCCCTGTCCTTGTGCAGCTTACTCTGGTGGGAAAAAATGAAGTATTTGTTTAACCTCTGTCAAAATTTTGGTTGTCATATCCTAAATAATATGGGAATTATTTGGATTCAAGTTTGGTTCAAGACAATAATTGCTTGATTATTTCATTTCTTACTTCTAGCCACTACAATTTTGAGAATGCACAAAATGCTAAGGATTTTTTTTTATTCTCCCTGCAGTTGATTGTTACTCATAATAGTTGCTGTTATGGCTTGGATATGAGGTGTCCCCCTAAACCTACTATTAATGCAGAAATATTCAGAAGTAAAATGATAAGATTGTGAGAGCTACCACCTAATCAGTCCATCCTGGTTTAAATGGACTAACTGGGTGATAACTGTAGACAGGTGGGGTGTGACTAGAGGAGATCGTCACTGGGTGTATGCCTAGAAGGGTACATCTTCCCTCTGGCCCCTTCCCCTCAGTCTCTGCTTCCTGGCCACCATAAATGAAATAGCACTTCTTTGTCATGTCTTTTTGCCATGATGTTGTGCTTCACCTTGAATCCAGAGCACAGGAGTAGACCAGACATGGACTAAATTTCTGATATCAGATACAAAATAATTTTTTCCTCCTCTAACTTTTTCTTGTCAGGCATTTTGGTCATAGAGACACAAATGCTAACTACAACAGTTACAAATCTCTGAAAACGTAAATACAGAATTTTAAAACCCACATAATATAGTAATTTTTTGCTTTTTTATTAAGAAAAGGAGTAATTAGTTTTCATATGCCTTTTGAAGAATGCTTTAACTGTTCTGTAAAAAGGTTGTCCCAATTTTTGGACTAATAAGTGTTTCTATGAAAAAAAATATGACTTATGGCAAAAATAAATTAGTTTTTCTTCTCCTACCCCTCTTATTCTTCTCCCTTGCCAGAGTATGTCTTGAAGCAAGGAAATTTTGAAAGATTATTCTGTAGTATTCTTGATATTACCTGAAAGGATTCATTTTTCTCCTTTTCTGAGGGAATAAAAGCAAAATGATTTTTTAAAATCCTGGATTCATTGTGAAAGAAATGCTATCTGGATCTTAAATGTTAAAACATTAGAACATGTCATCCACAGTGGTTAATAAGGAAGAAACATTAGTGCATGAAAACATTCCGATTAATTCAACTCTATTATGTGAACCCTTTGTTATGTAGCTGTTGGGGAACTATAATTAGTTATAATCTTTAAAGGACTGCTATCCTAATAGGTATATCATCTTCTTGGAATAATAAGTTCTTCCTGCTTCTGATCTGATCTTTTATTTTTATTCCAAAAGAGGGAAAAAGCATGTAAATTAACATGAAAAAGTTTTTCTTTTCAAATTGATCCCAAAATTCACTACAATGTTATGAATTCATTTTCAATTTATAAATGAATAAAAAGCATCATACTTATTCTATTAAAATGACAAGAAACTTATTTTTACATCTACACATATGAAGAAATTCCTAAACTCTTATATTTCTTGGAAAAAATGTGTCTTTTATCAATCTTAAATTTAGGGTACAGTTAAATTTTAAAAGAAAGGGTGTAGCCTAAACTCACAATATATTTATAAATAAATGAACCTGTAAAATAACCCCTCATACACATAAAATAATCTTTAGTCATGAGTTGTCTTTCTGCTACCTGTTCTTAACTCTGTTTTTTAATAGTTTTATCTATCACATCCTTTAAAAAGAATGTGATCCTCCTTAAGGTATGATCTTGACATTCCTGTTAATTATCTTTTGCTCTTAGGCCTTGTTATGCTTTGGATGTAATGTGTTCCCCCAAAGCTCCTCTATTAATGCAGGAATATTCAAAGATGAAATGGTTAGATTATGAGAATTGTAACCTAATCAGCCCACGCTAGTTTGAATGGACTAACTGGATGGTAAATGCAGACAGGTGGTGTATGACTGGAAGAGCTGGGTCACTGATAGAGTGGGAGGTCATGTCCTGGAAAGATTCATCATCCCTGCAGCCCCCTTCCCATCTCTCTGCCTCCTGGCCTCCCTGAATGGGACAGTGCTCCTCTGCCATGTCTTTCCAGTATGATGTTCTATCTCTCCTTAGGCCCAGAGCCTAAGGACGTGGCCAACCATGGACTAAATCTCTGTAACTATGAACCAAAATAAACTTTTCCTCCTCTCCATTGTCTTTGTCAGGTTATTTTGGGCAGCTCTACAGTGGTGTAGAGCTGACTAACACTGCCTAATGGAGAATCTTTAATTTTCTAGTCTATACATTGCTTTCATTTGCTTTAACATGCTCAAGTTTCATGAAACTCCCCCAATCTGCTGATGTATTTATTCAACAGTATGATCCCTTGTCATTTTATTTACTTGTCCTTTATACATCATTGGCAGAAATCATCTTACATTTTAATGTTAATCAAACCAACAATTTTCAAAAATCATAAAAATAATAATTTTATGACATTTATTCAATATATTACTAGGGAGGAGCTAATCTATACATGTTAAAAAGAAAATGTTTCCTTGTGGAATAGATATCAAAAGTATATCACAATGAATTTGGTTAATTTTATACAAACATTTTATTAGAAAATGATAAAACCTATATATACACTAGCTATATAGGTCTTATCATTTTCTTGAAATTCTCATTACTTGATTGTCACATCAGGCATTTACTTGTGTTGATTAATGACAAAATTGTAAAACCTTTGTCCCTATGATGAACCATTCATATGAGTAAAAACGCCATAAAAACATATAGGGCTGGGGCTGTAGTTCAGTGGTGGAGTGCTTGCCTAGCATGTATAAGGTACTGGGTTCCATCCTCAGCACCACATAAAAATAAACAAATAAAGTAAAGGCATTCCATCCATCTACAACTAAAAGCAATAAATAAAAATAATGTTATATTATTATGGATTAAGGCATGTAGAATCAGGATGTTATATGACAATTGCAAAATAGGCGAAAGTGTTTTCATGTTATGGTGAAATGACTGGGGTAGCATTAGATAATGAGTGGTCCAAGGTTGGAAGCAAAGACTATGGCTCCTTAGTTTCTGATTCCTAGAGTAACAGTTGAGGGAGTTAGGATAAAAAGTAGAGGATTTTAACTTCTCTGTTATCAGGAGTCAAAGGATTTAGAATCATTAATTCAGAGTATAAAGTATAAGCAAATCAAAGATTTTATATAATGATTAAATTTTAAACAAATATTTAGTGCAAAGTTCTGTAGTCATAATTATACAGGATTAGAATCTCATTTCAGTCACTTAGATTACAAGACCACCTTGTGCAATGGATGTAGAACTCAGTTTTGTTATCAATAAGTAAAGGCAAAAAATTGCACTCAACAAATACCTTATATGGGCATTTTTCCATATATGTGAAAATCATAGGGAATGCTCCTGCTGTATGGTAAATACTCAGCAAATTTTAGTTACTGACATATGGGGGGAAATGGTCTAATTCTAAAATAAGCTTGTGATTCTGTTGAGAAGAAGGTTATAATATGGTTAATACCAATGAATGGGAATTGAGAATGTGAACAAGTTGGACTTAGTATGAAATTTTGAGGTTCTCATAGTGTATGATGGAAAACTGGAGCAAGTGTTGATCTAGAATATAAAAGGTCAAGTGCACTGAGATCAGCATACAAGTATTCATAACACAGAATCAATCTATTCCCAAGGCAGAGTGAATAATTTCTGTGCCTTTTAGATTTTAGATTTCTGATGGAGTCTTTCAGACTGAGGATCCAGACAAAAAGGGTAGTTATTTCATGGAGATCAGATTCCCTGTGGCTGTAGAACCTGTTATATTTGTTGTTGTCATTTTGTCATTGTTGTTGATATTTGGCTAGAAAATCAGAGGAAAACTGTGACTATGAGGATATTTTCTGTTCTAATATGTGAATGTCATAAAAATAAGGTTATACTATTATAAATAAATTTTCAATCTAGAGTTTGCAATTGCATTATTTTTCTTAAATCATATGTATAGTTGTCCCTCAGTATTGCTAGGGGATTGATTTCAGGATTGCCTCCCCAATACCAAAATCCATGGATTTTCATGTTCCTTGTACAAATGGTGTAATATTTACACATGACATGAGAACAGCCTCCTATTCACTTTAAATCATCTCCAGATTATTTATAACACTTAATACAATATAAATGCTATGTAAATAGTTGTATATATTGTTGTATTTTCTATGTGAATGGTTTTTAGAAAATAATAACAAGAAAAACACTGAAGATCTGTAAATGTTCAGTGTAGATGCAGTTTCTGCAGATGCAAAATTGGATGCAGAGGACCACCTCTGCTATCTTTATGACAATAATGCTTCTTGACTTTAAAATTCCAGGTAGTAATTGTAGAACATAGTCTGTCTTTTTTGTTAGTTTTTTCTCTACTTTTCCCTTCTTTTTTCATTTGAAAAATGCATATTAATGATTACTACTTTATAAGTAAAATTAAAAATGTAAGTTTCCATGTTAACTGCTGATGAAAGTAATGTAAATAATAAATAAAATCAACTTAGTTTACTGGATGCCATCAAATTTTCTAGTTCTTTTTTGAAAAAAGATAAGAAATGAATGAATAAAAATAAATCTAATTTTTCAGTACTTTAAAATTTTGACATTTAAACACAATTTTTTCAAGTTTCAATAACCTTTTAAATCACTTTACTTTTTTGTTGGCCCCCACATTGTACATATTTATAGGGTAGAAAATGATGTTTGATGCATGTGTACATTGCGTAATGATCAAAGAGAAGTAGTTAGCTTATCTATCACATTAAACTTTTATCATTTCTTAATGGAGAGAACATTCAAAATCCTCTCATTGCTATTTTGAGGCATACAATGCATTATTGTAACTTGTGTTCAATCTACTGTGCAAAGAACACCAGAATTTCTTCCTCCTATCTAAATATAACATTGTACCCATTGACCAACCTCTCCTTTTCCCCTTCCTGCCACTCTCTGCAACTGTTGGTAACCACTATTCTACCTTCAACTTCTATGAGGTCAACTTTATTAGATTCCACATATAAGTGAAATCATGGTGTTTTTCTCCTGGTGCTTGGCTTATTTCCCTTAACAGTGTTTTCCACATCCATCCATGTTGTTGCAAATGACAGGATTCACCTTTTGTAAAAATAGATGAATGATATTTTCTTTATCTATGCCTGTGTTGATGGTGTATTTAGGTTGATTTGATAACTTGGATAGTGTTGACTAGAGCTGTAATAAACATGGGAGTACACGTCTCCTCCACACATTGATTTAATTTCCTTTGGATAAACACACAGTATTTGGATTGCTGGATCATATCTTAGTTTGATTGTTAATTTTTTGAGAAAGCTTCATCCTGTTTTCAACAATGGTTATACTCAAATATTTTCTAAAAAATTAGGTTTTATATGATATAATTGAGTATCTGAGAGTTTATTTTAGTATCTTTTCAGTTTTATTTTCTAATCTTAACTTTATAATACTCTAAATGTGTGTACTATTTCTCTTTTCTCACTATTTTGACTACAACTCTCAACTTTTAGCATTGATAATTATAATAATGTTAGTTATTTTCCCTGTTTGGCTTTAGAGTTTACAATAACATGTAAGACAAACTATAGGGTTTTGAAAATTTATTATTATAAACTTATAATAATAAATTATGCCCATAAAATAAAATATTTAGAAATAATTTCCTGAAATTTGGTCATTGACACCTGAACACAGTATTTTTTCAGTCATTCTAGTAATATTTATTTCTAGCAACAAAATTTTAATGAATTCTTTCAGAAAACATTGTCATGGATGTTTTAAGTATTTTATATTAGCACTGCAAATCATATTCTTAAAAGATAAAAAATGAGAACATTTAGACCATATACATTTCCACTACAGCTTTGTGAAGATAGATACTAGTGCCTCAGAGACAATTTTCATTATTTGGCTTGGTCTGTTTACTGGAACTTTACAATTTCCTTTCTTCAATGACTTTTCATTCTTTTTTCTTTTTTCCATCTTACATGAATTACCATGTGATGATCTTCCATATTGAATAATCACTGGCACTCAACCACTGAGCCACATCCCCAACCCTATTTTGTATTTTATTTAGAGATACGGTCTCACTGAGTTGCTTAGTGCCTCATGGTTGCTGAGGCTGACTTTGAATTTGTGATCCTCGTGGCTCACAATTTGTGATCCTCCTGAGCTTCTGGGATTACAGTTGTGCTCCACCATGCCCGGCCTGAATAAATTTTTATTTCTAAAGATTATTTAGATACACTCTTATCCTATAGGAAAAAATGTCAGGCATACATCATCCTTCACTATACGTGAAGGCCTACTAATCAGTGAAGATAAAAGAGAACCAGATTAAAAAAACAAAAACAAAAAAACAACTCCAGAGCACCTTGGGGTAGTTTAGCTGTGGAAACAGAAAATAGCTAAGGAAATGGGAGCAGGAGTGTCAAGAGCACAAGTGAAAGTTCCTCCTAGGAGGTGGCACTAGAGACAGGAAAAATACATAAACCCCACGTTGAACAGTTCTAAACTTGAGGTGCAAAATATTTATCTGCTACCTATTCTAAAGTAGCATAGTAGACCTTTCCAGAGTTGCTTTATTTTATTTAAAAATATTTTTTGAGATTTTGATGGAGTGGGAGAAGAGAAGATAAGAGAAAAAAATCCCCAAGTTCTAACTTCTCAAATATAGGAACATCCCTGCCCTTAGGATGAGGTTCAGGAGCCAGCAAATGGAAAACATTCAATTAAAAAGAAAAGAGTTAGCTTAGTGCTTGGCAATCTTTAAAAGGTTATGGAGTTATTGACCTCTTATCTCCAACCTGCCCGAGGGAAGATGTTAGCAAAGAGCACTAGGTCTACCACTTCAGTCACTAATCAAGATCTATTTTTGTTAATAATCCCCTTCATAAAAGCAAGTCAAGCAGGAAATTTAAGTCAATTCGCACGTCTACATAAATTACCTCCATCAGATAACCAAACAAATTGCTTTTCTTTTTATTCTATCTCAGATCTTCTGCTCCAGGATATTTTTTTTCAGGTAGTAGAGGACAGGTGTGTGTCTTTGGGAGTCCTGGCCCTTTGGGTCTTAGTGAATCTGCTTGGAGGGCAGAATCAGGCCATGGAAATAAGACAGAAAGGTCAAGGCAGAGAAGAAAGTAAGCACTGACTAGAAACTTGCTCTGCTTTTTATTGTTACCTAGGGCCTTTCTATGAGTTAGAAAACCCTTTCAAGAACATTCACTTCAAGATGCTAATGTAAAATAGTAAGACTGGAATTTTTTACTTGGCTCTGTGTATCAACCCTAATCATTGATTATAAATAGAGGGCCACATGCCATTTAAGCATTTGCCAAAACCCATGACACTGTGTTACCCAATAAAAATAGGAAAAAAGGAAATATGTAAGTTCTCAATGTCTGACTTTTCTTGTGGGTTCATAATTTATTTTGTTGCTGTTGTTAGCTCTGAACCATGTAATTGAGTTGGTTTTTCGTGCTTTTTTTGTGCTTTTGTTTTTAGTTATGTTAACTAAGTGGTCTCAAAAGAAGTGGTGCTACCATAGCTAAAGTACCTGGTTCAGCATCTGAGGCAGAGCCATGAATCAGGTTTCTGATCTCATTTCTATGAGAGGGAGGATTGACTGGATTAGAACATTACCACCTTATTCATTATGTATAGCTCATTAGTTTCCTTGTCAACTTTCCTTTGCTTTTAATCAATTGAAAGGAAAAGGCTTCACAGATTTTTAGTAGGAAACATATGGAGCTGTAGCTCATCAGCAATGTGTGAACTTATATTTAAAGGTGCAGCTGACCTTGACTGTGCACCCTTCCCAAGTTGCCTCTTGCAAATTCTGTGATCAATAAATGAAATAGTATTCCATCCCCTTCACAACTCACCTTCACATGTCTGTTTCTCTCGAACATCATCAAACCTTCTGTAAAAGATTTTCCCCTGCAATAGGCTCCAGTCTTCTCTGTAAATTTCATAAAACAGGGCTTAGCATTTCTCTTCATCATTCAGACAACTAACATAATGAGTTAAAAAGATTAATATTTTAAGAAATCCAGCTCATCTTAAATATTTGTATGACTATAGCATCCTTCAAAGGAATCACTCTTAGTGGAATTTATTCATTCAAAGAGTATTACCTTTACTAAATAGGCTATTCAGTTTTAATCTGTTTAACACAGCATACTTCTGAATTTATTGGGCAGAGTAAATGATTAGAAATGGGTCAATGCTAGGAGGTGGTCAGAACGAGTCTATTTTGGGGTCTTATACCCCTGTTTTGTCCCTCAGGTTTAAGGTGTTGACACAGGTAGGCCCATCTGCTTTTTAGAGACACTATGGGCTTTAAATAGAATGCACTTTATTATTTTCAAAGCATAGTAACATATTGCAGGATGTTGGTCAAATAAATTTTTACACTTTTTTTTGCTTTACATGAAAATATCATTTTACTTTATTTCTTAGGATGAGTGAGAGAAAGATCAAATATCTGAGAGAAAAAAGAACTCAGATCTAAAAAAAGTTACTTCTGTTATGAATAAATTCTAAGTTTTCAGACTGGAAGAGGAATTTAATATTTCAAAATATATCATTATATGAGGTAGAAATTAGAATTTAATAAAAAAGTTTCAACTTCCAAAGGTGTTTTTCTTATTCATAGTTTGAGTCCACCCTTTCTAAGATACAGCATAGTTTTAGATATTATATGTATTATTTGGAAAATGAAATCAAAACATTATCCAGTTAGTGACTCTTGCTCACCTGAGGACAAGCATATATTCAAAGGGGTGACGATCCTTAGAGGTATTTCCTTCATACTGCACTCCTACCTCCCCAGCTTCATCTACATCCTGCCCGGCCTCCTCCCTGTTCCTCCAACTTTCCTTGTGTTGAAAACCCCACTATGCAATGTACGGTGTGACAGAGTGGTGTATGTTATGCAAATGAGCTTTCTAAAGACTGAAAAATATTGAAAACCAATGAATTAAACCATATATGCATACAAGGCATTGAATAATAACAAAGGGTATACAATTGGATTTAATTGCTCATTAATAAAAAGCTTACCAGGGTTTTTCTAAAATCATAAACTTTTAAAGCAGGAAAATATGTCTAAAATGGATTCTTTTGAAATTATAATAAGACAGACATATAGGCTTTCATTTTCTACATTGGACAAATGTAGACCAAATTTTTTTTTGCTATTTAAAAAGGCATGGACAAGTTTCAAATGGCTCTGCCTATAAGCTTGCTGACATGCATAATTTCAAATCAGGCCAGTTACAGCTTTCATTCTTTGAACTCAAATCAGAGCTCTTACTTTCACGGTATTAGCAAGATAAATCAAATTTTTTTTTAATGCCTACTTTCATTTAATCCACACCCAGTATTTGAGGACTACTGTCATAATGCCAGAAAACAGACCAAACTTTTAATGTTTCTGATATGATAAAGAGAATCTGGGGTAGTTGTATAGAGCAGTCTAAGTGCTGAACTCATGTAATACTTTTCAAATAAAGCTAAGCCATCTTTGGTTTCTTAAAGGGCCTTTTAAGGAATTGATCACTAGAATAGCATGATGTATCCATTGTCAAGCAAGAAATAAAACTTCTTATAATTCATCTAAAATAGAAGTGATTACATTTCCTTTTATAACTCATTCAGTTTACTTATTGCAATTTATTACTCCTTACTTTCCATAAAGTAGAATAATGACCAAACATAATATAATGTTAATCTTTAAAGGCCTCATAAAACATTCTAAAGTTTGTTCCAAACATGAAAAAAATTATTAAAAATATCATGACTGTTTAACTCCTTCCAATCTGCAAGATTTTCTTCATAATTTTATCCGAAATGCTCAATAATGTTATTTTAGTTTGGGTGTGTATAAATACACACACACACACACACACACACACACACACATACACTCACTCACACACACATACCAATTAATCAGTTTAACAATCATTGAGTCAGATTTATTTCATAATAAATCACCAAAACTTATCTGGGTTATCTTAACAAATATGAAGAATAACTTTTTATTTGAGAATATTGAAGGCATCCCAAGAAAAAAAATTACATATATATAATGGCTCATACATTCCATGCCCATTAACAGTTCAATTGATGTATAATCTGTGAAACAAATTATTTAGAAGAGCTTCATTTAGTCTGTGAGACAATAATAGTATTTTAATCAACTTAAAGAGTAATAACAACCAAAGAAATGGAGAAGTTAATGTTGAAATCATTAAAAGAATCAAGTCATCCTACCATACAATTTGTTAATATTTCAGGTATCACAAATATCAGTTAACTGATATATGAACAGGTTATTTTATCATTAAAAACTGCAAAGATTATCTAATAGGTCAAGATTTTTGTAAGTAGTACCTTTAATACAGAAGTAGATTTCAGAATTTTAAGGAGACTATATTTTAAGAATAAATCACCACCTGTTCTATTAAAAGGGAGCTAAATTCATGTTTATAGTTTTTACAATGTAATTCTGAAAACTGTAGCACGGTTTTGCAGAGTGCTTTGCTTTTGTGATCATATAGTGGTGATATTTGGCAGTGAGATAAGACTCTATCTTCTTTCACAGTATTGTTACCAATAAATGCATGAAAAGAATGAAAGGCTATATGAATTTTTCTTTTTAATGTTCTAAGGAATAAGACTAAAATATGAGGAGGAAAATGTGAGGTGTTTGGTATTTCTTAATATATATTTTATAGAAATCTCTAGGTTTTTGCTGTTGGGTTTAACGTGAACCCCTGATATATAAACTTCACCAAAAATAAGAAAAAAAACAGTGATGATTATGAAATTCTAGTGGTGTAGAGACCTTTTCATAATATTTTTTTAGAAGAAAGAGTTGTCTACAGTTCATATAAAACTGAACTAATTATTTCACTAAAAATCATAAGGTCTTTTTCAGTCCTGAGTTAGAACTATGCTTTGTCTGATCTATTTGATTTTTATGTGTAGATTTTTACACAATTCTTCCTTTTATAAGACACTAAAAATAGGAAGAAGTCCCTAAAATATTAAATAGAAAGAAGTCACTAAAATATTATGGCATATAATATCATTGGTCAGTTAGTGACTGATATGGAATTCCTTTAAGTTAAAATTCCTTTAGGCTAAAAGAATAATGAAATTCCCTTAAACTAAAAGAAAAATGTCTCTTGCACTTTTAAAGTCTCCATTAAAAAAAAAAAAAATCCACTAATCTTCTGAATTTCTTTTCAGCAACAGCCCTGTTGAAACATCTTGCCTGTACACACGATGCTGCCTTTTTAATCAATTCCAGCTCAGAGTGATGAGTAACCATGACTCCATCCAGTTTTCCACATGACATCTGTGGCTGCAGAGCCATTCATGGGCCCTCTCTCCTGGAGAGCTCTCCCAGAGGTGGAGCTTACATTTCTGTAATAAAGTCACTGACACAGGCCTCCAGTCAGGACTCTGCACTCTGGGCTCGAAGCTGCCAGGGCTCCAGTGTTGACAAGGCAATGTTTCTTATCTCTGGGATTTCATGCCCTTCCCCCATGAAGCTGTGCTCCTCCAGTCTGGCAGGGAACTCATCTCTGGACAAGAGGGTGACAGACCCCCTTTGATGATGAGCATCCACAGGCACAGGGAGCAGACTCTTGCTATTCATTGAGCTGCACAGCTGTGGCAAGTGGATCCTGCCTGGGTGTCAAAAATGAAGGGAGCGATAACAAATAAAGTCTAATAATCACTGACTGACTTTGATAAAGAACTCTACCAGAATAAAAAGTTCAAACGTTTTTAACCTCTCGTTACTGGATCTTATGGTAGTTTTTAGAGAACTGGTATTTACCAGTTGAGTAACACATTTCTAGGAGAGATTATGGAAGCTTATAGATAATACATATGTTCCAGAAACTGGGCCTCAGTGAGCATGACTACAAATTAACTGCATTATGTAGCAAATGCTTGATTTCTTTCTGCCTTAAAAATATAATTTCAACGTGCTTGACCTTTATTCTATCTAATCTTTCAGGAAATCAAAATTAGATCCCACTTAATTCTAATATATAGAAATTTATATACAACTTTTAGAAATAAGAGATTTTATTCTATTATACTAGAATATGAAAGATAGATTTATTTTTATCTTAGCTTTCATTTAAATTAATCTCAACCTAATTATATACCTATGGAAATGTCCTTGAAAATTATTACAATAGATTTCCACAAAGGATAGAATGTCCAGAACATTTCAGGTTAGCAACTTATCAATTAGACTATGTATAAGTTTGTATGTGAACAATATCACGCATACATATGTAAATATATTTTCTATGTATTAAAGGTAAAGTTGTTGTGAAATACTATATGATATATTGGCAAATCTCCAAAGATCAGAGTTTAATTCCTGATACAATGATTAATAGTTGCATGACCTTTGTTAACTGTCTGAACCTTTCTGAACCCACATTTCCTCAGCTGTAAAATTGAAATAATGAGAATAATGAGGAGTAGGATTGTTGTAAGGAATAAAAGTGATATTTGGCGAAAAGAAAAACATGCCTTGCAAATATTAGCTATTATTTATATTCCATATTGTAGTATTGAACTTTCCATTCATAATATGGTAGCATAAATTGTGATATTTATGTATTTACTTACTTACTAATAAACAAGAATTTTTGACTATCTATTAAAAAAAAAATGAGGGGAGCGCTTCAGTTTAGGCAAAAGGGAAGACAGTTCCAGTGCAAATGAACTGTTTTCTGCTCTTTGAATTTTTCTTTTTCTAGATGCCTTGAGATTTAAGATCCACCCTTTGTTTTACTCTAATTTTGTAATTGTAAAGTAGCCATCTTCTGTAGGCTCACAGCAGAAACATAATAACCAGGTTTTTACATCATAAAAGATATATCTGCAATTACGAATATCTTGCTGGATCTTTGGTATTAATGGTCTTACAACTATACGTTCTCTCTCTTATTAAGCCCTGAGTTTGGCATAAAATAGTTTCTTAATGATTCATCTTCAGTGGTCTTGTATTTTCTGCTTGACTGAAGGTTGTATAGGGTGATAATTCATTGATTCAGTAGTCAATTTTTTGAGAACAGAAAGTTTGCATATGTAATGAGCAATCTGTTCAAATCTTGAAAGAATACAGGCATGTTCTCCAGGCATTTTTAGAATGACATGAAAGAGAATCTATAGTAGGTGGCTATTTCCAGACAGGCAAAACCTTCAAAATACATAAAGAGTTAACCCAACTGTATAAATGAATATGCTAATCAGTGCATAATTTATCTCTGAAGAAACATATTTATTGTGTCCGCTATTTGATTAGATGGTTTCAATGTTCAATTAATCAGTTGCCTTTCAATATCATTCCTGAGAACTGCTTAATTAATCTGTGGCACTGCAATGCTATTCAGTCTACCAGTGATCCCTTGCCCCGTTTTAAATGACAAAACCCAGGAGCTGTGCCGCATAAAGACTTTATGTCAATGTCAGGTGAAGGTTGATAAGTAGCTTTTTTTTTTCTTTATCAGGTTAATCAAACCAATCAGCCTTTTTAGGATTTACATTTGTCAGAAATTTGTAATGGGCTGAAACTAATGAGAAATAGAAGTGACAAGCAACTTGAGGGAACGGTGCCACTGCTTGTATACCTCAGTGCAATATACCACCTTTATTAAACAGATTGTTTTCTCCTCCTTTACCAAAGGAGGGATTAGAATGTACTGCTAATTGAACCCAGGCTAGTTTATTATGCTGAAATACCACACCTTCATTAACAAATGAAACGTGAAACATACCTGTGTCTTTGAAGCAAAAAGGTGTTCTATATGTTTACTGTTTTCTGGAAACAGTTTATTCCTTCCCTAAGGTCATTAATAGTTCCAGTATTAGCTCTATGACTACTTACCAGTTTGAAGATGCTTTTTGAATAAAAATAAAGTAGCCAACCCAAGAAATGTTGAGATTGCCCACTAATTAAATCACAGGTTCAGGGACTCTTTCTCTCCTGTTTCCTAAGCTTGAAATCTCTCTCCTCTTCTTTTCCTTCCTTCTCTCTTACTATTCCCTGACTCTACCTATTACTCCTCATCGTTTCTCCCCTCTGCTCTGCAGGAGTGGAGGCATTTTAGTAGAAGTCACAACCTGGTTCTCAGATCATCTCCTTCAACTTCTCAAAGTCTTAGGCCAACTTTATCGATCAATACCACCTCACATAGACACCATGAGCATTCCAAGAGGGATTTATAATACTTTGAATAAAGCAGTTATTATACCAAATCACTTCCAAAATAAAATATCCATGAAAGCATAGAACAGTGTTTCTTTAATTGTGTGGGTACCATAGCCCTTTTGAGAAAACTAATAGCAATAATAATAATAATTGTCATATATTTGAGTACCTTTAATTTGTCAGATACAACTTCATTTAATCTTATCTTCAAGTAACTCCTATATGCTATTATTTTATTTTAACCACTATGCAGATGAGAGAACTAAGGAACTGGGAGATTAAATAATTCACTCTGTTAAAAAGGAGGTAAGATTATATCCATAAATTTAAAAAATATAATCCCCAAAACTCTAGCAGGCTTTTGACAAGAGTTTTGCTTTTGTTATCAACTAAAACTTTATCAACTAATATTTTCCTTAACTTATTCATACCCACAAAATGTTCCAAAAATTACATGAGCTTAAATATTACCTAGGTCTCATTTGTGGCAACTAACAGAAAACAATTTTAAGCAAGAAAGAGAATTTATTGACTTGGAGTGCAAGGAAGTACAGGGTATAGACTTCCTGAGATGTGACTGGATCTAACTACTGCAATATGTCATTAGAATGTCATCTCACCCCATCTCTCAGTATGTTTTCCTCTGTCTTAGCTTCATTTTTAGACATGGGAGACTAAGTATTTAACGTTTAGAAAGCCAACACTGAGTCTTTGTGTCTATGTTCCAGACCTGGCTTCTTCATCCTTCAAGTAGTGATTCCCAGTGATATGAAATTAGAAACAGAAGTTCTGAATTATTTCTGTCTCAGTGTTTACTGATAAATAGCACTAGATCTGTGTTGGCACACAGTAGACACTCATTAAAATTTGTTTAATGAATAACCCACTATGTAAAGACAAACTTGTTGAATTACTAGAAGAGATTAAGGAGAACACCTATCTTTTACAATATTTAAACTAGAAACTTATTCATCAGTTTAGTTATTTGTATAGTGAGATTTTACCAAGTTCTCATTTTTTATGAGGAAAGGCTTATTAGAGATAATAAGCTCAAAATACAAAAAGGCAATGTAGGCACACATGAATAACAAACCTGAAAGTATATGTAAGCTTAAAAGTTTACAAATTGTCAATGTCAAAATGCTAATTGATATTAATAAGTTATTCACTAAATTAAGCCCTCAAAAATGATTTGAATGTTATATTAGGTACAAAACTTCCTTTCCTAATGCTTTTCTATGTATTTTCAGAAAAGCATATGCGTATTTTTTGTAATAGTTGTTTATCCAAGCTTGAATAAGACATCCAGACAACTACAAGGGGTTTCCTTTGACTCCTATGTGTATTTTGCCTATGAATGTATAGTCATCCAAACTTAATCAAGTACACCAAGATAGTGCATTTCTTGTACTATTAATACAATAGTATCCATAGGTAATTTTTTTTGGTTGTATTACATTAAAATAAAGCTATTTCTAATAGTACATGAAAGTTTTACCTAATTAAGACCTTTAGGAAAAAAATTCAATGTAGGCAAGTATCTTCAATTTTTTAATCTAAATTCTTGAAAGTTTGCAAGTATGTACACAAATAAACATTTGAAATAATCTGAATATTTGAAAGCAATATGCTACCACATAGAACATACAAGTTTTAGATTTTCTTCGTGACTTAGGTGTTGTCATTATGAATATTAATTATAGACTGATGCTCTGGCTCTATTTCAGGCACCTAGGATGATTTTCCTTTGTTCTAAACGATGCTACCATTACTGTGACCTCCCCACCCCCCACTCTCCAGTAGATTTATTTATTTATTCATACTCTGCCTTGTGTCGATGGACTTAACATTCCTTTTTAAGAAACTTCTTAGAAAATTTTTTTTTAAATAATGATAAAGAAATAAGGACATCAAGACATAGATATATTGACATAAGTGATAACATGTGCTGTGACATGCTGCCCATTTGCTGGAGGAAGGCACACAGGTCAGCAGCCTGATAAACAGGGAAGTGTCATATGTGCTACATATTTTCATGTCCAAAGGTTTAGAAGAATCAAAACTAGTTCTGGCACTGGGACATTGGTTCCAGTGTCTCCATGTCTTCTCACCTGCTAACCTGAAATGTCCTGCCATTCCTCACTACTCTGAAATTCCTCATCCCTCCCTGAAGGGCACTGTTAGGAGCCTTTCTCCTGTCTTACTGTCACTCGAGTTCTATCACTACGGTTGCACTTACCACATTGTACTGTAATTGTTTAGATGTCTTTGAAAGTTCCTTAGTGTCAGTGACTATGTCTTATTCATCTTTGCATCTCCAAAACCTGACAGAGTGTCTGGAAAATTATGCAGAACTATACATATAACCTGAATCAATGGAAGGGTACTGGTGATGTGCTGAAGAACTTATTTCTTGTAAATATAAAATACTAGTCTTCCAGCCATTTGGAATACATATTATACATATAAAATTAATATCTTAGAGCTATTTTTATAATCTTCATTATTGTACACTCAATTTAGAAGGAAAAAAATAAACAGCTTTGGATTTGGATCAACATGGTGCAGCCTAATACGTGACAATAGAGGACTCGACTTAGAAATAAATTTTGAATGGATGGATGGATTTCAAACCATTATATAACCATAGGAAGTTATTTCAACCCATACTTGATATATGTTAGGCAGTAATGAGTTTAAAGCTACTTTAAAGTACTCTGAGTGCAGTGATTCGATGTTGGTCCTTTAAGTGCAGAGCCATGCACTTTACTTTTAGTGAAACCGGGCACACTGTTGACAGTTATAAGGAAGCCAGTCATATATATGTGGATCATGGAAGGATCCTACTCCACCATGTAGGGAAATACTAAACGTCATTAAGAATTTCAGAAATAAGAATTGTTTTAGATGACCATTTTTTTTTGTTTTTGTTTGCAGTTGTTCTATTTTTGTGTTTCTTTCATTCAGCTATTGGCGATTACTTACTACTCTGAATACCTTACCCACTCATAAATTTCAGTTTCCAGTATAAATTGGATTGACAAATTATATACAGTCCAAGCTATTTTAAAATTATCTAGATGACAACAAGGAGTATCTCACATCGCTACCTCAGGACATTCTGATGAGTTTGGGGCAGTTCAAGTGGGACCTAAACCTGCTTTCCTTCCTGAATTCCTTGCCTTGCCTCGATAAAGGGACTAACCACTCAGCTATTCAAGACACAATCCTGAAAAGCACCTTTAGTTTTGTGCTCTCCCCACTCCATATCCTGTTGTTCAACAAGTTTCATCATTTCACTTGTGAAATAGCTCTGATCCAGTTTTTTGACTGTACTTGTATTTGGGGGGATCATCTCATTTTATATGGGATATTGCAGGAATACCCTGTCTGATTTCTCTACCATTCTTGTCAACCCTTCTAATCCAAATAATCTTTTGCACTCTCTTCTTGAAGATTTTTTCCTAAATGCAAATCCTTCTGTAAATACCTATAAATACCCTTAGGATGAAAGTCAACCCCAATTGTCCCCACATGGTATTAGGCAGTGCTGAGCACTTAACATACAGAAGCTTTCCAGGATTCTCTCTCTCCCCTGCTCTGTCTCCTGGCTCTGCTCCTGCCAAGTCTTGTGAGCACAGTCTCCATCTAGAATTATGGACTTTTCCAGAATGGAGAATGTTCTCTCATACTTCCAACCTCTGCCCATACTGGTGCTTCAGCATGAAATGTTCTTCTTTCCTTGCCCTTTGAGACTCATTTCCATCTCTATGAGACTTTGGTGTCCCTTCTCCCCATACTTTGGTGTAGACAGAAATGTTCCCTTTGGTGCTCATATACCTTTTATTTTATTTTTTTTTCTTTCGCTACTGGTGATTCAACCCAGGGGTTACTTAGCCACCGAGCCACATTCCCAGTTCCACCTCCCAGCCATTTTTTATTAAGTTTGAACAGCATCTTACTAAATTGCTTAGGGTCTCACTGTGTTGCTTAGGGTAGCCTTGAACTTGTGATCCTCCTGCATCAGCCTTCCGCATCACTGGGATTGCAGGCATGCACCACTGCATTCAGCTCGTATAGCATGTTTTCTACACTTACATGATAATTTTAACCATTGCATTTGTAACTGTTTGTCCTTGCAAACAGACTGGCAAGATAGGGGTGACATTTTGCTCATCTTGCATTAGTGACAAATGGTGGACATTCAGTGAATGTGTACTGAAGAAATTACTGAATGACTACCAACTTGCTTTATAAGGGCAATGAATTGATGGTGCTGCCATGATCCAAGCCTCATTGTATATCACAGTTATTTGTAAAATTGCCTGCTACTTTCACTTCCAATTGGATCACAAGCACCTGAAGGACAGGGAGTTATCTCCCCTGCAGTACCCAGTAAAAGGCTTGGCACAAAGGAAGGACTCATAATTGTTGAATTTCAAAAGCATGCCAGCAAATTTTCCTTTAGTTTATTTGAACTTCCAAATCAATGACTTCATTGCTGTGTGATCATTAAAGAGTTATAAAGATGGAATTGGAGAACTTCTTAGGGAAATTATTTCTCCTCTTTGTTCCTGTTCTCCTTGGGTTTTTTTTCTCTTTGCAATTGTCTAATCATTAGACTTGGACAAAGAAGGGACAGTCACCTGTGGGAGGGAAAGACATACTATGCAGAAGAAGCTCCATACAAGTAAAAAATAAATAGGATTTTTTTGATGGCAGGGAAGAATGAAAGGAAACTGAAAAATTGTTGGAAACATTGAGTAGCTTTCAGATCTTGGGTGAGAGGAGGCAGACTCAGAACAGTGTTGGGGAGGGGGCAGTCACAGTGAGGTAGCGCCTAGCACCGACAGTCTGTGGTGGATACTCTCTGACTAATTGAGGATTGATTGTGCATGTAGAAAGGTTATGTTTTATTAAGGGAAACCTTTTTTCCCTTTTGTCGTTATGAAATCCGCTCTTCTGTAGATGTTATTCCCTTCCCATAGTAAACCCTCATTAATTTATAATTTACCTCATGGCTTTCAAAGTGCTGCACAGATTTCCTGTTTCTCTCACATGCAGGACTTCTAACAGAGAAAGTCAAGTAGGATATAGGTTGAAACGCTGCTTGTCTTGAGGGCTGCATGCCAGACTCGCTGGTGCCAACACTTTTCACCAGGCATCTCTTAGATCATTGTAAATGATTCAAAGTGCCATTTTGCAGGCTCCATGGAAGTGAATTTGGGCTCTATAACAACTCTTTCACTATTGATTGAATATCGACTCTGGGTTTTGGAAACTACAGTCAAAGAGAAATGGACTCCTGTACAAGTCTATAAGGGCCATGTTAATTTTAAGGACAGGGACCCTCCTAGAAACTGGGGCACAATTTCAGCAGAGTCTGAGGTAGAGGCAGTAGAAAGAGAAGGAAATGAATGTTCCCTGCCCACATCCTAACTCTTCTCTCTGCCAGCAAATTTGACAGAACTTGGAAAATTATTGGACACAGAAATGTAGAAAGAGAAGTCAAAGAGTGTTTTCAGTTTCTAATTGCCTCACATGCCATTACTCAAGATAGGAATTAAAGGAGTAGTTTTAACATCCATTTTTCTTTGAATTCTACTTTGCTGATATGTAGGTAGGAGAATAAATTGACAATTTAAATATTTTTTTAAAAAATTTTTACATTTTCAATATGACATGCCTAGGAGATATATAAATACAGGCTTCAGGCCTTTTTAGAGATTTTAGATAAATTTGGAGTGTGTATATGTGTGTGTTCATGTGGATGTATTAGTGTGGAGTATAATGCAGGGGTTAAAATGTCACATACCACATGGGTTCTGGAAAGAGAACAAAAATAAATAAAGCAAGCCCAGTATAGATAGACTGGAATATGTTCGTAGACTAAGGGCTATTCATCTGTGAATAATTTCTGCCAAACAAGAATGAAGCCCAGTGTGATCAAATCTTGAATTTTTTCAGGAGAAATTTGAAATATGTCTTTTTTTTTCATTCAATATTACACAAATATCTATAACTAAGATTTGACATTTTGTAATGGTTAATGAAACACACATCTGAAACTAATTTATTCTTACAGTCTTCTAATATAAGATCTCTGGATTGGAGTCTTAACGGAGGAAAGGAGACTTATAACATGTTAGGCAATTCAGGAGTAGCACAAGCCATTGCATAATTAGATAGCAAATAAATAAAATGAAATGTCAGTGGACTTTGAACAAACTTGTGAGTGTTCTAGAAGGGAAATGATCAATGTTACCTGAGGTTTCCAGAATTGTGTGAAGTGGGGTTTTATCTGAAATTTGAAGGATGGGTGGCTATCAGTGGGAATAAGCAAGGGAGAAATAATAGAGCAGATGATGTGAGCACACAGTGAATGGCTTACACTCAGTGGGGACAAAGACAGGACTGGAGCCATTTTCTTCCTAGTCCACTATTTTATCTTCCAATGGATACCTCCTCTTATGAGGCTCAGGATAAAATATTGAGGACCTACTGTGTGCCAAACACAACTCCAGGCTCTGGGGCATAGTGAAGCTTATCTGTGTATATATGCTGTCCCATGCACAGGGATACAGGTCAGAGCAAACTTTGTTACAAGTTAATTGCTCAAACAGTTGCATGAGATATTTTAATTATTCCAGAAGGAAATGAAGTTACATGAGAATTTCTATAATCCTATAGAAATACAGTCAAAAACTTAAAATTTAAATCTGCCTTCTATACTGTGTGAAATTCTGTGTTAAATATTTTACAAGTGAATGTTTTATTTTACAAGTGAAAAAATTAAAAAAATACAACATGACATCCTGATTTACAGTTGAAGTATATTATGTATCGAAGGACCTGTATTTCACATGTATAATTGTTTAAAAAATAATTATTCTGTTAATAAATGAATATGAGTTAGTCCTGAGAGAAAAAACTTTACTCAGACTTGGTCATTGTGGTCAAATAATATGCCAAATATGAAGTTAGCAAAATTTCTATATTGATGTTTCAGATTCATTGTTACTTTTAAACATGAGCAGTTGAAAGCCACAGCAAAAGCACTGAAGTCTAGATAACTTAGTATAAAATATATACTTACAAAGCTTGCATTCCATAGTGACAGTCAGTTCAAAAAATACTTTGTTGCTTGCCTAACCTTTCCATCTATTTCTCACAGTCTTCTTATCTAGGCAGATTTCCAAGACACACAGAATATTAGCTGTGCACTCTCTAAATTTAACTTGAAAATTGAGAGAGATCAGATCCATATGTACAAGAAAAATAAAGTGTCAGCGTGACCATCTTAAATCAGTATCTTGAATATTATTTTTAAAAGCTACTTCTTCATAACTGACAGAATACATAACAAATATAATGCAATTTAATCTTATTTTGCTGCATGCCTTATGCAAAACCATATTTTAATCATGAAAGGGGATAAAAATCAATATTCACTTAATACTTTTGATTTAAAAAATGTGTACCCAAAAGGAATATCCCAGCATGTGAACTTCAGCAATATTTCACCTCCCTGTGTCCGATTTCTGCTGCATCAGCACTACATTATCTCAGGCAGCAGCCATTAGGGTGGTTTTCTCTCTAATGCCGGCTCTCTGCTATACATTTTACTGCCTGCTCTGATGGAATTTTTATCTTCACAAATGTGTTTCCTAATTTGTCTGTTTCTTTGTCCAGTAAACTTCAGTCTATACGTTAAGAAGTTAAAGTTATAGTCACCCTTCAGTTATATAACTTCACAAACAGAATTTTCCACCATGAACAACTTGACATACTTTCTTGTGACATTTTTTTATGAAAAATAAAACTTTCATATTAAGTGTTTTGGTTTGTAAGTTACAAACCAAAGTGTATTTGGAGGGTTTTGAGAAAATAGAGGATTATTCAATGGGTACTTGTATGACAAGGCCAAAATAATTCACTTGAAAAGTTAGAATTTGCAATTATTCTTAAAACTTCTACATTGACTTTTTGAGATAACACACATGTGGACTACAGTTTTCCACAGTGCATGCATTATGATATTCAATTGTGGAATTATGAGGCCATTGATTCAGAGAAACAATAAAGCTAGTTGGCAATTTTGGAGGTTTTGTTTAATTACTGAAGTATTTTCCCTGAAGTCAGTTTTGCCAATGGGAAACAGTTTTTCGGGGACTTCAAATTGCTGTGTTTGGATAATTGACAATTTGTACAATTTATCCTTCATGAAGAAGGTTTGTGTAAAGCGCAGATTTTTTTTTTTTTTTTTTTTTTTTGGGGGTTGGGGGTTAAACCCAGGGGCACCCCCCCACTGAGCCACATCTCCAGCCCTTTTTATATTTTATTTAGAGACAGGGTCTCACTGAGTTGCTTAAGGCCTCACTAAGTTGCTGAGGCAGGCTTTGAACTTGTGATCCTCCTGCCTCAGCCTCCCAAGTGCTGGGATTACAGGCATGTGCCACCACACCCAGCTAAGCACAGATATTTTTTTCACCACAAACAAGATTAAAATAAGCTAACAAAATGTGTAACTTATTTTTCACATTTAGTACCTGTGAAATATTTGCTACTAAGAACCACTTTGTCAATCTCTGTTATCAGGCTAAGTAGAACATTGAGCAGGGACCTGTCATGACTTAGATAATCAAATACATTTTTTTCTTGTCCAATTATATTATTAGAAAGTATTGGTAAAATTCCTATTTTCTTCATTGACATTGTTTCTGAAAGTTTGTACTTTATGAAAGCTTCTACTATATGAAATGCAATGTAATAGATCAATAATTTAAAATATTAATAAGTTTATATTTTCATATTGTATGAAATTCTGGTTTCCAAGGGGTTAAAATTTCTCTACACAGAACTTTTAGTTAGGGAGGGAAAATGATGAATATTTTGGAAAGGATGTTTCTATGTAGCACAGATGTATAAGTGAATTTTAGTTTTCAAATAAGAAAAATCTCAATCCACAAAGAGATTATAAATATCTTTGTGTGAGAAAACT
Organism: Glaucomys volans; assembly: GCA_020662805.1. NCBI lineage: Eukaryota > Metazoa > Chordata > Mammalia > Rodentia > Sciuridae > Glaucomys > Glaucomys volans. The sequence continues at coordinate 95,321 of JAJEJO010052628.1, forward strand.
CATTTTTCCTTTGTAGTTTTTCTTTCATAACTGAAAGCACACTAGGACAAAGAATTACTTTTTATTGCATTGGATGCCCTTGGAATAATGTGGCATATTTCCTCCTTTACAGGAAACTGTATTTTATTATCAAAAGAAAGAAAAAGAAAAGAATCTTATTAAGGAATAATCCTTCCCAGAAGAGGTGACTATGTTTGCTGATTAGAAGGATTTTAGTATTAGGATTCTGGTTGTCTTTGCAAATGTAGCTACAAATAACGTTATGGTGGAAGTATTGACAAGACATGAAAGTATATGACAGTAATTTTGTGGAGGAAACATCAGAATGTATTACCCTTTCAGAATATTTTTGAGGTGTTATTTGCATTTAGATCTTAATTGTATAGTGAAAAGTTTTGACAGATGCATTCGACAGTGTAACCACCAAACTAGTCAACCGACATAGCGTCTTCATCACCTACCAAGTCTGCTCCTGTTCCTTTCCAGTCAGTCTGCCCAGTCCTCTGCCTGTGGACAATCAGTACTTCAGTTTCTATCTTCACAGATTGGTTTTGCATGTTCTTGAATTCTATTTAAGTGAAATAATATGGCATTCACTTAGAGAATTTGATAATGAAAGAAATGAGAGAAAAATAGTCTCACCTAGTAGAAGAAGCAAGGAAGGTTTCCTCAAAATGAAAGAGACATATTTATACTGTTCATAAGCTCAGAGAAAGAAGTCTGTGGAGAGAAAGATCAAGCAGATTCAAAGCAGGCAACAGTGTGATTTTGAAAAAGTAAAACCATATCTTTTCTGAGTTGACAGTAACAAAATTAATAGTTTCACAGTAGTGTCAGTCAACACTGCTACATGACTTTTTCCAGGAAATTCTGAGAAATTAAGATTAAATGTAGGGGAATTGAAAGGCATGACATAGCCAAAAGTGGTCCTGGATAATGTGGGTTCAGTCTATGATCAAAAGGTAATGATGACCAGAACATGGTGAAAATATGTAGAGAAAAACAGTTCACCTCAAAAGAATGGAGGTACTGTGAAAGGACACTTGGAACCACTGGTTACTTGTGGGTTGATGAGCTGTCACCAGTTTTAAAGTAATGTTGAAAAGTAGTGTTCTGTACTTCATACCTCAGTCCCCATCCAAGCTTTAAAGAAGTTAACTTGTTCAGATGAACACAACCTGGTTGATAATCCTCAGCACCTTTAGGAAATGTTTCATTTTAGTTTCTACTTCTCTGAGAACAAGTAAGCATTTAAATGCACTTGTTAATGAGATCCTTTAAAACACACGAAAACGTTTGTAGCCTTTCATCCTTCACAAAACATGTCTCTCAAAGAAAACCAGACCAGAATCTAGGCCACTACATAGTACCCGAGGTAAACAGGTTTTGAGTTTAAACCCCAGAAAAAATTCAAGGCAGTTGTTCTTAGAAACTCAGCTGTCCAGTGACTTCACTAACAACTAGAGCAATGCCAGTTTCTAAATTATTATGTATTCCATAGAACACTGCTTTTGCTTTTTTCCTCTATTGAAAGCAGTCCTTATGTAGTCCCTAATGTTTATTTTTTTTTTTGGCAATTCCTTCCATCATCTCTTTCTTGGTCCTGAAGTTCTAATTCAAGACCTTGATGACAGCTGCCTTTCTATTACTGCTGCAAGATTAGGCTTTCCTAACTGCTCAATAGTTGGCGGATATCCTGCATCCATAGGTCGAGATAACCCTGATTTTCAGGGCTTTCTCCATCTAGTAAGTGCCTTTCAGGTCATCTTGAATGTTCTCCAAGAAAACATGGATGAATAGGCCAGAGCAACTATGCTCTTAAGTGCAAACGGCAGCCATTTCAGCAATCAGGGGCCAGAGATCAAGCAAAAGCATTCTTTATCATTGTACCATCTTCAAATTTTTATTTAATGGTTACTCATTCATTAGGAGCACATAAGTTCTGAACATCCTGATCCTTGTACGAAAAGTGGTTAAGTGCTTTTCTTTTATCCATTTATTCTTTTTGGATTAAAAATAATCCCTTCTCTTCCCAGCTCCATTAGTTATCAAAGCCATTCTTTTTCATGTGCCAGGATGTGTCTCAAAGGTTAACTTGCCCATCCAACTTAATCAAGAGGTGACTGTACTCTGGTATCCCAGAGACATGTAGAATGAAAAGGTTATGAACCCTGAATGTTTAGAACATTGTTTCAGCACATATTAATTAGTGACAAATGACCTGAATTGATTCTGTCTAGCTCCAGGTCAAATGAGCAAGCAGATATTTGACTTCTAGCCTCAGATTGTAAAACTCTAACTGTTGAAATTTTCCATCAGAAGACCCAGGGTCTAGTCTCAACAGCTTGAACAAGTTAGACTTTAATTTTATCAGTCCCCCATAGGGTGAATAGTCTGCTCAGAAGTGATTTACACTAAGCAATTCATAGAACAAAAAGGCATTTTATCAATTTGCAGGTAAAATAGAACATAGATTTGGAACTGCATATAATGGAACTTAATACTCAATGTCACCATCTAATATCTGGGTTGCTTTGGAAATAAAATTTAATCTCCCTGAATTTAATGTTCCCATTTGCAAAATGAGTACTTTTTCAGGATTCTGGTAAGAATATCATGTGCTATGTGTGAAGAGTATGTAAGAACCTCCATGGAGCTGGGCATGGTGGTGCATGCCTGTAATCCCAGTAGCTTGGGAGGATGAGGTAGGAGGATCACAAGTTCAAAGCCACCCTCAGCAACTTAGTGAGACCCTGTCTCTAAATAAAAATATTTTTAAAAGGAATGGGGATGTGGCTATGTGTGATAAAGTGTCCTTGGGTTCAGTCCCTAGTAACAACAAACAAAAAACCTCTTGGGAATACACTGTGATAGACAAATATTAGTTTCTTTTTCTTCATTCTATTGACAACAGAAATGTTTGTCTAGTAAAAGATAGTGTGCACCTGTAATCCCAGAGGATCAAGAGGCTGAGACAGGAGGAATGAGAGTTCAAAGCCAGCCTCAGCTAAGCAACTCAGTGAGACCCTGGCTCTAAAAAAATACAAAATAGGACTGGGGATGTGGCTCAGTGGAGTACCCCTAAGTTCAATCCCCAGTACCCCACTACCTCCCAAAAAAGAATGTCACCCACAGTGCAATTTTTACTGTACGAATCTCCTTTATACATATTCCTTGCTGATTTAATTTCTCATATCATGATCTTACTTAGAAGATGACATTTAGTTAATCTGATGCCTAATCTTTTGTGACATATTTTTTATTAGAAAAATATTTTAAGATTTTCAGAGGAGTTTGGTGGTACTTTAAATTTATCAGGAGGGATTAAGGTGTAGTTTTTATAGTTTTATGCTGTTTCTTACAACTTTAATTTCAGATGATTTTCAAATTTCAAATCCTAATTCTGAGGAAATTTACTTGGTACCTGTAGTAAAATAGTTAAAATTGCACTTATAAACAATTGAAACGAGGTGTCTCATTTTTCCGAGACAGCATTGCTGTCTTATACATCTCTGACCTCTACCTTAGGTATCTTATAAAATTTATTTCCTCATTTTCCATCTTTCACTTTTAATATTTCAGTTTTGTAGAGATCTAGAAGTAGCAATCAAGTTTAAAGGATTCCTTCCATGTATGATAATTTCTGCCAATTCTCAAGAAGTTTAACTATGATGTGGGATGCAAGCAGTAAAATAATAATTACCATAGTATGTTCTCATTCTCTCACCAAACTATGTATACAGTGTGGTAGGAGAGAAAAGTTGGGGTTTAAGAAAAGAAGGGTATCTGATTCATAATGAACACATACCTGAAGGTTAGACCAGAAATAATGAAACAAACTTCAGACAAACTCTTGGCTTTCTTGCTCTGTATCTCTGGTACCACTACAGGCTAGTATAAATAATTACAAAACATATAATAAAACCCCCTTCTTAATTGCCACTCAGTAAAGACAATTTAGTAAGAAGTTTGGTTAATTAACCAAACTTCATTGGTTAGGTAGTAATGCTGAGATCCAGTGGCATGACTCTTACTGCTCATAGGCTTGCCAAATAATATACAGTAACTCTCTTCAGCCCCCATGGTCAGAATGTATCTGTAAGTTGACCAATATCCATTCATTTATATTATTTGTCTTAAAAGAAGACACAATATGTACCATTTATGTAACCTGTCAGCATTGCAGGGAAATCAACCCATGAATATTTGTGTCATGATTAATGTTGTGGTTCCACACTCCTGGCGGGCAGTGCACATGAAAGGTGGCTGGTATAATTTACTTTCCCATCTCTGTTTCTTTTTTGAAAAAGAATTCTTTACCAGTAGGACTGAAAAGGACCATAAATAATGACCAAGAGTACTATATATAAAAATAATGTTCAGGTTAGTTTCATAGCATGCTTGTACTTAAAAGTTAAGCTGGCATGTCTAAAGGCATTTGTGTTTATTTGAATAAATGCCATGTGTCCAGTGCAATTTTTTAAAAGCTCATATATTTTGTATTTTCCCTTACTAGAATTTCCTTGGGTTCCTTTTTATTTCTCTGATGCAATTTTCTGTTTGCTTATAGATCATGAACATAAATGTATATGTCTTTAAATGTAATTATAAAAACTGCTTTAAATCCCTTGTCTGCTTATTTAAGCATCTGGTTCTCAAAAAGGTCAGTTCCTTTTGTTAGTTTTCTCACCACCTGTGAGTAGTAGTATCTTGTTTTTTCATAAGTACTGCAATCGGGAATCAAATATTGGGCATTTTGAATTATTGTGGAGACTGGATTTTGCTATATTTCTCCAAAGTGTGCTTTGTTTGTTTGTTCTGTGAGGTATTAATTAAAAATGTTTCTCCACTTCCATGGGCAACAAATAAAATTTCTGTTCCAATCTTTTAGTTTTAGTTATTTTTCTGATAGTCTGTACTGCATAGTTCAGAGATTAGCTAGATATTTGGCAAAATTTATGCATAGCCTTTTCCCCACTTCTCCCCCCAGTCCTCTCTTGTGCAGGATTTTATCCCTAACTCCATAGGGCTATGGTCTTCCCAGACTCTGCATTTTTAAGCCAGTAAGACTATGAATCTTACTCTTATTTACAAAATTTGAGGGCACTGTAGAAGAAGCAGAACAAACCAAATAGAGAGGAACTGACAACCAAATCCTAGAAAAAGATCATTACTGGGTAAGCTGGAAAGGTACATGATTTTATAGGATTCTGCCACAGGGAGAAAGGAAGGAGAAAAGGAATGAAGGCAGGCAAGAAGGTTTTGTATAAAATATATGGTATATACATATTCATTCCCTAATAAGTAGTTTATAAACTCTGGGTGTAGGAACGTTGTTCTCTTCAGAATTCTAGAAGTGAAATTCCGAACTTTTAAACTGCTATTATATTTTTCTTCCATGTTTCCTTTTAATATCCCTCAAGTTTATTTCATATTCTCCCAGTTTGTCAAATGTTTATGACCCACTTTTAGCCTGAAGGAATCTATTTACTGTTCCAGCTAACAGTGTGATCTCCATCCCATATTTTACGTTAAACTCTCTTCCACACTTACACTTAACTTCTCTGAGCCTTGATTTTAATATCTATAGGGAAATAATCATTCTTACATTTGGGACATTATATATACTAATAATACCATATACGATATGTCATACATACATATGTAATGCATATATATGTATACATGTTATTTTAATGTCTGACATATGGTAAATACTCAGCAAACTTTAGATTTAATTTCTGTCTTCAATTTCAACTTAAATTGAAAGCCATGCATTTTTCAGTTTCTGTCAAAGGCTTAAAAGACTGGAATCAAGTATCAAAATTCACATATTTTATCCATAATAGGACATTGATGTCATTTAATAAATATATGAACTGAAAATCATTCTAAGAAAAACTTGGATCAGTTTTCAGCTTTCCTGTCCTCTCCTTGGGATAAGAGTTCCATCTTCTGTACATTCTAGATTAAGAAAATATACAGTCTCTCTTGTTCTAAAATCATCCTCAAAGCTTTTTTATACCCTTGCCAGTGTATTAGTTAGTTTTTCATCACTGTAATAAAATACCTGAGGTAGAATAACTTTATAAAGAAAATATTTTTATTTAACTCACAGTTCTAGAAATTCAAGAGAATGGTGCCACATCAGCTCAGCTCTGATGAGGACCTCACAACACTGGAGCCACAATGGTGGGAGCATGTGCCTGAATTACTCCATTAGATAGGATGCTAAAGAACAATTTAGGAGTCAGGCTCA